>OX596381.1:222797786-223018294 GCA_951394425.1 Tipula unca
AGCTATTAAGCAAACATGTATTGATTGTGAAACATGCTAAGGGAAAATATGCGGAGAAATATTTTAAAAAGCTTTAATTCTTTATTTTCATTAACACTAATGCCATCTGTAATTCAATAGTTAGTAAAGAAAATACATGCATGAGCTTTTGAACTATAATCCTTCTGAATTAATAGGGGAAATTGTAAGAAAATTAAGGAAAATCTGTTTTCCTTAATCTGATTTTCGTGAAAATCTGTTTTCCTTAATCGATTTTTTATTGCAACAAACCACATCAAAGAAATAAACTACTTTTCATGCTGCATGCTTTACGTTAAAAATTAAAAAAAAAAAAATTCACAATCATGAAGTGTTTGATTACATTGACTTTAAGAGCATTGCCAGATAACAAAAATACCTCCGATATTCTAACAACAATTTATATTTATGAATTATGATTAAATGGAAGCATATTTTTGATGAATATAAAAATTTGTGCAAAACAGCTATGTACTCGTATATTTAACAATTTTCTTATAAACTTTACAATTATTTGACATTTATCATTGAACATTAATCATTTTTGAATTCTTCTTATTCTGCCGGTAAATTTTGGCTTAAATTGTGTAATGTATTCAGGTCAAACCTTAAATTGAACTCACTTTAAAATTTTTGGCAGATATATTTTTCGATTGGGCTTAACCTAATTTCGTTATATTTCAGTTTAATTTTTGAGTGCTGTATATAAATATGTGTATATGTATATATATATGTGCATTGTTTTGATTTTAGCTTTAACAGCTGATATACATCTTTCTAATTTTGTAATATTTATGGCTTGATGGTAAACCAAGGGCCATTTTCGTTTGCTTGTTGTGGTTGTAGTGACCAACCAATCTTCGTCGATTTTTCGTTTGCTCATGGGGCGAAGTAATCAAAAATATGAATGAATTCCATTAGGAGAAAGTTTCAAGGACTCGCCAGTCTTTTTTAAATTATATTAATATTTTCTGTTAGGGAGAACATTATATATTGGTTGCCATCATTGTTTCCGCACAATTTTTGTTCCAGAGAATGTTATATATTGATTGCTATAATATTGTGCCATGTTTAACAACTCAAATAGAAATATA
Source organism: Tipula unca (assembly GCA_951394425.1). Classification (NCBI taxonomy): domain Eukaryota; kingdom Metazoa; phylum Arthropoda; class Insecta; order Diptera; family Tipulidae; genus Tipula; species Tipula unca. Next base: position 222,798,899 of record OX596381.1, read on the forward strand.
TTTCAAATGACCTAATTTAAATTCTCACAAATTACTAAAATCTAATTATAAAACTATATATACCATATAATATAAATTTAGTTCGTATGTATTAATTTACAGATTTAATAATACTATTTTTCGTCATACAAAATAAATAATACGATTTAACTCTAATGGTACATATTCACAGAACAAAATACTCATCGTATTCAATCCCAAAAGCTTGATATTTTGAATTAATACCATGATTCAAAAGGCCTTGAATGAAATAGTACGAACCGCCATGCTTGATTAGACTAAACAATAGAATGTCAGCGAGTCCTTGAAACTTTCTCCTAATGGGATTATATTAGCAAATGTATACTCGGTTTAAAAAGCATATTTTCTTACTGGAGATACAGTATAAGTTGAAAGTACCGGTGTATAGATTTCCACCTCACCAATAATTTGTTCCATTTAGACGATTCCCATTTCATTTGGCGCTGAGGCGCGATCTAAAATTCATGAAATTTTATATTTTGAGCTAAAATGAATTTCTAGTAAACATATGTACTTACATTTTTTATTTGCTGTTCTTTTTGTTACGTATGTAGCAAACAGCTTTGGCTGTTAAACGATTCCAAGACATTTCGGTGTCGTTATACTTTTAATGATAAGTAGTTGTTTTCTGCATATAAATATTTCTATTTTCCTCTTATTTACAGATAAAAAAAAAATAGTTCACCTATTTTAAATAATTTAAAATATGGATACTTACTTCAATTGTAAGCAGTTTTTGTAAAATATTGCTTTGTATAAATATACTATTTTTTCCTCTAAAATTGACAAATTCAGTCTCACCAAGCTGCGATATTGTGTAAACTGTACAAGTACAGCGCGCTTAAAGGTGAGTTCGCGAGGCCGGATATATACCCTAGCTATTTACATCCGACCTCTAAACCAATGAAATCATTCAAAAAAAAATCACATGACAAAAAAAATCGTCTATTTCCCTTATAGAAGATGAAATAGTTTTATCTTTGAGCAAAATATCCGACTGGCGTATCAACTAAATAAAGAAAAAACAAAAATAATAAGCATAATTTTGCCCAATTAAGTTGTTTTGCTTTCTGTCATTTTCTAAAAGAAAATTTTATGTGATGTGTTTATGCTGTGTTTTCTGATTAATATTATTCTGTTTTAATATTATTTTATTACATATATATAAATATATAATATATATCAATATATAGCTAGTAAGTATAAAAATTACATAAAATTTTGGTAACACATATTGTAGTACATAATTGTACATAATAAAATGTCTTGTGTGTGCCGAAAAAAAAATGAAAAATTTTTGTTGTAGAAATGTTTTTTATTGAAATTATATTTATTTTGTGATTTTAGATAATGAATATGGAAAAGGATTTGGAGCCAGATGATTTTTATTCCATATTTGACATACGACTAATCGGTTAGGAGCAACTTTTAATTTCCGAAATGATTTACAGCTGTACCAATGTCGAGGTGAATATTCTGTGTGTTACTGAATATTCATAATTATATTCGATATATTTATTCAATCGATATTTAGATTAAAGAAACCGACAGCATAACCCGATACATCTGTAATGAGTGTTGTTCTATTGGTGCAGTGTTACACATTTAGGATTCGATGCCAAGAATCGGATGTCTATCTGCGCATAAAAGAGGAGCGAGATGAAGAACATGAAAATTACAATGAGAAGGCATACCGGAGAAAAACCGATTAAGTGCCGATTCTGTGATAAAACATTCATATCAGCTAGTTATCGGGCGAAGCATGAGGTATACCATCAAGACCCATCGATCAGGCCATTCAGGTGTAACATTTGCTACAAAGATTTTCGACTCAAAAAGTACTATCGGCAGCATGTAAAAACTCACAATAAAAATGAAACATAATGATAGACAAATCACTAATGGTGTGTTTTATTCTGTTCCAACAGTCCTTTAATAACTTTGGCTTTGATCTCCCTTAAATGCTCTAAATGTTCTGCCTCAATATCTTCGGGCCTCATGATCGTAGTTAAATCAAAATTAGGGTCAAAAGGTGTTACAACTGGGATGACTTCGTAAGCCTCCCGCTTGTTGATTTCGTATTGAAGCTGTTTATAGAATTCCTTCTCGTTCATATCTATTAAATCTGGGGCAGCCACACTTTCATCGGCATGTTCGGGCGATTCCTCTTCTTCAACTTTTATCGCACCAAATTCGGAAAATTATTTGGTGTAATCACAGCCAAGCGCAAATCGAAATTAAAAATAAAATTTGACAAATAAAACAACAACAAAAAGTAGACCAATTTTTTTTTCAGTTTCTAACTTCATACCAGTAGGATAAATAGCTAGGGTATAAATTTCCGGCCTCGCGAACTCACCTTAAATCAACTTTCGAATCCGACGATGTTAAAATCGAAACAGTACTCTTTTTTTTTAAATATTTATATGTATATGAAGGTATTATTTATTAATTTAATATTAAAAACAATTTCTGGTGGAGCAATAAACAAAACCGAAAATAATCTGACACTAATTGACTTGATTTTTTTTAATTAGTATATAACAATAAAATAAATTCACGTATGCTAAATTTATTTGTCTTCAGAACTAAACTATTGAAGGTTTGAAATAACCTGATCATGCGACAATGATCATATTATGAGTATGATTGTTGAAATAATGACAAATTTCGAACAATTAATAATTTGGTTTTCCAAAATTTAATTACGTTTACTAAAATCAATAACATAATTGGTAATATTATAATATGATTGGAATTTGTTCTAGAACTGTCGATGGCAACGGATGGAAACATGTTGTGTAATTTAAAATAATATTATAACTGTCGCATGTTTTACCATTTGATCTAATCCGAATCAAGTGTGATGTTTCCATTTCTATAGCCGCACTTTACGAAATCAGTACGAAAATTGATATTAAACTGGTACCAAATTGGTGAATTTGTTACCTAATTTCCATCAAAAAAAAAGTTCAATTTTAGTTTAAGTTCATGAAATGCAACGAAAGCAACTTTAATGAAAACAACAAACATGAATATCAAGAATGACCTGACTCGGACTATGTTACGAAAAGAAATTCGACTCAAATACATTCTTGAAATGAATATATATTTTCAAGAATATAACCTACTAAGCTTTACATGTTTATATGTATAAGATCATTAATGTCATCGATGCTTCTATATTATCGCACTGAGTCGACTCCATGCATCTATATCATAGGTCTGACTTGACTTCGAATACCCTTTTATGCATATGTGGATCAGTTAAAAAGATTAAGGGGTCAGCTCAGTTCAATAAACGATACTTAAGATGATAATTGCGACATTTGCGCATAACCGCATATTTTTCCTGTGGCATATTAAAACTCAAAAATTCTATTTCGTCTCAAACAACCATAACAAATGGACATTTTAAACATAAACTTTGAATGGTTACTCTATATTACTACAATCATATTAATTTTAACTTCTTGTTGTAGGAACAATAGTAACATATAAACTTCAACAATAATATAATCTCTGTAGTCATTTTATTTCTACTATTATCTGTTGGAAATCTATAGAATTCTTACGATCACTAACATTTTTCACAGTAATCGTACTATTTTATTAAGGAACAAATTTAATTGCTTAATTTAAAATGACAGATAATACATTATTTAGGTTTGAGTAATCGCTAAATAAAACCTTCTCTTATATTTTTAATGAAATATTATTTTATACGTCAAATTCAATAAAGTTGGGAAATTATTAAATTATTCATTATAATAATAAGATAATATCATATATTCATTATATAATAAGATAATATAACATAATGTCCATTATAATGGATACACATATGAATTTTATTACGCTCAATTTTATTATTTTCGGTTTATTTTAAATATTTTAGTAAATAGCAAAATTTTGGGGGGCGTAAGGGCGGGGATCAACAAACATGTCAGGACTATAGGAGTCATTTGGCAGTATTTTTGTTCGAATCTGTTATATTTCATTTAAGTACCATATACATACTTGGCTCGAATTTATACTCACCTGTTTGATTCAATGAAAAGCGTTCGAATGTTTAAGAATGCTAAAATTAACGGAATATTTTAGAAATAGGAAAGGGACATTTTTTTTGAATAAAACGAATTTTTTATTTTATTTATTTGTAATTTTCTTATTTTTCGATAAATATTATAAATATCACTTTAAACAAAATTTCGCTATTTAAAGTTATTAAAATTTCTACTGTATACAAGAATGTCGCGACAGTGAAGTGTAGAGTGATACGCAAGGCTAGCTTATATACAAACTATGGTTTATAAAAAAAAGGATCAAAAAGCTTTTTAAGAATATCAGTGCTGGGATGTTCTATCATCACTTCGATTCGCTTCGATAGACATTTGCGTCTCTTTTTTTACGAACAAAATTGTGCTCCATTGCGTTTTTTGAATTACGTCTATAGTCTATTGCGATCTCAGCCTGTTAGAATAAATTTGCAAACTATCCCTTTTTCCTCTTTTCACTTGCCATCGAAAATAAAAATATTGGTGATATTTTATCGAATGAATTTATAGAAATAGAATCGAGTAGGCTATGATCACAATATAAAATGCGAAATAGAATACAATTTTGTTCGTAAAAAAAAGAGACACAAATGTCTATCGAAGCGAATCGAAGTGATGATAGAACATCCCAGCACAGAATTATTTCGAAAAGTTTATTTTTGTATATATACTATAGTTAATTCCAGTTGTCACGAAACACCAAGCTGCGAGTGTTTAACTTGGTTTAACTCGCAGAAAATATCAAAAAACTACAGGTGTTTATGAACAATTGCATAAGAAGAATAATGAAATGTATTTGGCCCAACTCAATAAAAACAAACAGATGTACAGACAAGCAAAATAAACAAACTTTTCGAAACCGAAATAAAAAGGCAAAAGGGGAGGTGAATTGATGACACACTGCTGGTGAAACCATCAAATCACGTAACAGTAATATCATTGAATAGGAAATGCAAGGAAAATGCAGAAACGAAGCAAATCGGTAAATCAAGGCCAGAAATAAACACCATTAGTCCAGTCTATTGTAGACGCTCCTAAAAGTAGAGATAGTGAAAAAGAACATGATTGAAATATTGAAATATTTAGATTAAACTCAGAAAGCTGTTATCAAAAACAACATTAGTTAATCAATATGAACATCACAGTATGAACATATCCACCGCATATCTATATTTTATTACATAATTTTAATTACTTCCAGGTCAAGTAACCAAAAAAACTGAATTAAAAAAAATCATCGCTTGCTTGATAACGTTGTTCAAATATATACAATTATTAAAGGATTAAAGGAAAATACAGTTTTTCATAAAATGGATGTAATAAAAATAATAACGCAATCTCCTTTTTTCTGATTTATAATGGTATTGAATTTAATCGTTTCGGACCATTTTAACTATACGCACAATAATCTTCAATTTTAATAAACGAAGCTGAACAATGTTTAAAATTTATAAAGTAATTTTCATACAGTTTATAATGTTGTATTGATATTGAGAAAATCTTTTATAAAATATTCCTTTTATTATTGATTATTTCCTTTTTTAAATTCGCAATATACATACTGTGGGTAACTTTTTAAAATCTTTTTTTTTGTTATTATTCCAACCTTCATATATTGATACTAACATTTTTTATACTCTCGAAGTTCTGTTTGAAATTTTGAGGTTTAATTAAAAATATATTTTCCGGAAAATATTTTTTATTAATAATCATCTTAATACGAGTATACTTACTATGTATATTTATTATTTACCTTCAGGTAAACGCATTACGGATATTTACTATCCTTAATTGCTAAACGAGATCTGTTAGTAATTATACAAGCAATAACAACAAGCGATTTAATTTGAAAATTATTCTATAGTGTAAACAACATTTTTTGTAATCTTTGGGCTTGGTGTTCATACTGTCTTAGAAAGCCTGAAGAAGCCAAGTCGTTACCGATAATGCATATGCAAGGATCTGATTGGACTGGCGATATAAGATGTTGCGCTGATGTGTTTCAGTTTTACGAAAGAGATACTAAAATATGAGATTGAAGGTATCGGGGACAGAGCATCTCCGTGCCGAACATCCGGGTTAAAAAAACGCAAAACGAACAACGAGTTCCAGCCGATACTACTTAATGCATGTGATTAGGCCCTCCAACGCTCTTGGTTTCCTAAGTGACTGCATGTTCCTCGTGTCGATCCTAAATCGCGTGGTCGGGTACTTGAGGGGGTTGGGTGTTGTTTTGGCTGTATCCAATTTTCATTTTGTTGACTTTAAAAAAGATGATTTTTTATGGGTGCGGGTTGTCAATCCAGCGATCCAACCGTTTAGGTTGTCAATCCAGTGATCCAACCACCTCCTACAACAAGCAAAGGATAATGTGGTGGTATTTTTAAAAAACTTGTTCGTGCTATTTAGGTTTACGAGACATGTGAGTGCCCCCCTACCTCAGAGGCAAGAAAATTAATGCAAAAATTAAATACTTCATTTAACTTAAACTAGACAATTTTTGATCCTGATGAAAATGGCGGACGTTACAAATCCACTTACTAGTTTTTCACTATCACCAAACATTTAATATCTCTTGAGTCTGAAAACATATGCTAACTTTATGCAATACTCTTTAGAATAATTTTGAAAAACAAATTGATGATATTATATTAAGCGTGTTTTTATAAACAAATTTTATTATTGCACGCTATTAGGTATCGATACAACTTTCTAAAGAGTATTGCATAAAGTTAGCATATGTTTTCAGGCTCAGGAAAAACTAGTAAGTGATTTTGTAACGTCCGCCATTGTCATCAGGATCCAAAATTGTCTAATTTTTATTTTAGCATGCAGCCATACTTTTTACCTCTTAAGCGATATATCGATCAGTCCCTTGCCGAGGAGCGAATCACTGAAGAAGCGTAGATTGTCCCAAATTCTATAACTGCAAGCTCAGAAATAACCTCCAGTGTATACCGAAATAAAAATTATAATTTTGCAGTTTGTTAGGGATCATTTGAACTTTCGAAATAGAATTTATTTGATATCTTATGATGTGTGGTTCACGAGATATTAAATATTCGAAATTATGAGAGTATGACGTCGTCAGCGTTTTTGAAATATTTATTTTATCAGTTTGTAAGATTATGTAACGATTTTCACCTGAAGATTATGTAACGATTTTCACTCACGCCCAGTGTGAGTGGGTTTCAGGTGAATAATTTAATCCTGATTCCAATGTAACACCAATCGTTAACAGAATAGAAGAAAAGAAAGGTCATACTTTGGTTGTCTAAAGTTCAGGGGTTGGGGTGAGAGTTACTGTAGTATGTATATACTAATATTGTGTATATATCTGGTTAGACCGTAGAAAAAATTAAAGTTGGACTAAGGCTGCGGACCAATTCACGGGTAAAAGTTGACTTTCACTTAAATTTTTGGTAAATTGATTTACACTATCAAAAAGTAGGGTAAAGTGAGTACACAAAAGTAAATATTTAACGTTTAGCTGGTTCATTTTTTAATGATCTACGGATTGAGTAAGTTGGAAATAAAATACCTCTGTATTCGCTATAAACTTATCTCATCACTGAAATGCGAAAAATGTGAACCAAAAAACACGAACTAGCACCCAATAAATAAAAACCATTCATTACCAATTATAGAATTCACTATTGTTTTCAAAATTCACTAAGAAATTATTTATTTTAACAATTTTAACAAAAAGAATTAAAATTTAAAAAAAAACCTTAGTAGAAAAAAAAAAATTCCCTATAATACCCACAAACTTAAAGAATTAGAAAGAGAAACTATGAACTAGAAATATATATTTATGCTAAATAGTAATGTTTAAATTTAAAGTATTTTAGGATAAAATAAAAAAGTAAAATTAGAAAACAAAATGAAAATTATGTAATAGATCATAGATTTAAACCCGAAACCAAAAAAAAATTAATAATGAAAACTAATATTTAGCATGAATATTACCATACCTAAATTATAATTTAAAATTACATCAATATATATACTAAATAAAATATTTAAAAAGATGTATCTATTACATAATTTTCATTTTGTTTTCTAATTTTACTTTTTTATTTTATCCTAAAATACTTTAAATTTAAACATTACTATTTAGCATAAATATATATTTCTAGTTCATAGTTTCTCTTTCTAATTCTTTAAGTTTGTGGGTATTATAGGGAATTTTTTTTTTTCTACTAAGGTTTTTTTTTAAATTTTAATTCTTTTTGTTAAAATTGTTAAAATAAATAATTTCTTAGTGAATTTTGAAAACAATAGTGAATTCTATAATTGGTAATGAATGGTTTTTATTTATTGGGTGCTAGTTCGTGTTTTTTGGTTCACATTTTTCGCATTTCAGTGATGAGATAAGTTTATAGCGAATACAGAGGTATTTTATTTCCAACTTACTCAATCCGTAGATCATTAAAAAATGAACCAGCTAAACGTTAAATATTTACTTTTGTGTACTCACTTTACACTACTTTTTGATAGTGTAAATCAATTTACCAAAAATTTAAGTGAAAGTCAACTTTTACCCGTGAATTGGTCCGCAGCCTTAGTCCAACTTTAATTTTTTCTACGGTCTAACCAGATATATACACAATATTAGTATATACATACTACAGTAACTCTCACCCCAACCCCTGAACTTTAGACAACCAAAGTATGACCTTTCTTTTCTTCTATTCTGTTAACGATTGGTGTTACATTGGAATCAGGATTAAATTATTCACCTGAAACCCACTCACACTGGGCGTGAGTGAAAATCGTTACATAATCTTCAGGTGAAAATCGTTACATAATCTTACAAACTGATAAAATAAATATTTCAAAAACGCTGACGACGTCATACTCTCATAATTTCGAATATTTAATATCTCGTGAACCACACATCATAAGATATCAAATAAATTCTATTTCGAAAGTTCAAATGATCCCTAACAAACTGCAAAATTATAATTTTTATTTCGGTATACACTGGAGGTTATTTCTGAGCTTGCAGTTATAGAATTTGGGACAATCTACGCTTCTTCAGTGATTCGCTCCTCGGCAAGGGACTGATCGATATATCGCTTAAGAGGTAAAAAGTATGGCTGCATGCTAAAATAAAAATTAGACAATTTTGGATCCTGATGACAATGGCGGACGTTACAAAATCACTTACTAGTTTTTCCTGAGCCTGAAAACATATGCTAACTTTATGCAATACTCTTTAGAAAGTTGTATCGATACCTAATAGCGTGCAATAATAAAATTTGTTTATAAAAACACGCTTAATATAATATCATCAATTTGTTTTTCAAAATTATTCTAAAGAGTATTGCATAAAGTTAGCATATGTTTTCAGACTCAAGAGATATTAAATGTTTGGTGATAGTGAAAAACTAGTAAGTGGATTTGTAACGTCCGCCATTTTCATCAGGATCAAAAATTGTCTAGTTTAAGTATGAAGTATTTAATTTTTGCATTAATTTTCTTGCCTCTGAGGTAGGGGGGCACTCACATGTCTCGTAAACCTAAATAGCACGAACAAGTTTTTTAAAAATACCACCACATTATCCTTTGCTTGTTGTAGGAGGTGGTTGGATCACTGGATTGACAACCTAAACGGTTGGATCGCTGGATTGACAACCCGCACCCATAAAAAATCATCTTTTTTAAAGTCAACAAAATGAAAATTGGATACAGCCAAAACAACACCCAACCCCCTCAAGTACCCGACCACGCGATTTAGGATCGACACGAGGAACATGCAGTCACTTAGGAAACCAAGAGCGTTGGAGGGCCTAATCACATGCATTAAGTAGTATCGGCTGGAACTCGTTGTTCGTTTTGCGTTTTTTTAACCCGGATGTTCGGCACATCATAAAATTACATCAATATATATACTAAATAAAATATTTAAAAAGAAAACTAAGAACTATTATTTTAACCATTATAATTTACAAATTTAATAAAAATATTATATATATATATATATATATATATATATATATATATATATATAATATATATACATATATATATATATATATATATATATATATATATATATAATATATAATATATATATATATATATATTATATATATATATATATATATATATATATATATATATATATATATATATATATATATATATATATATATATATATATAATTATATATATATATATATATATATATATATATATATATATATATATATATATATATATATATATATATATATATATATATATATATATATATATATATATATATATATATATATATATATATATATATATATATATATATATATATATATATATATATATATATATATATATATATATATATATATATATATATATATATATATATATATATATATATATATATATATATATATATATATATATATATATATATATATATATATATATATATATATATATATATATATATATATATATATATATATATATATATATATATATATATATATATATATATTATATATATATATATATATATATATATATATATATATATATATATATATATATATATATATATATATATATATATATATATATATATATATATATATATATATATATATATATATATATATATATATATATATATATATATATATATATATATATATATATATATATATATATATATATATATATATATATATATATATATATATATATATATATATATATATATATATATATATATATATATATATATATATATATATATATATATATATATATATATATATATATATATATATATATATATATATATATATATATATATATATATATATATATATATATATATATATATATATATATATATATATATATATATATATATATATATGTGTGGGATATATTTTGTATCCACAGGTATTTAAGTATATCAAGAAAACACAAATGTAATTTTATTAAAAAATACAGAACACTTTATTTCTGTCAAAATTATTTATTTTAATTTAATGTTAACTCTTTAACAACATTTGGATTACTACCGTGTCGACTATGATCATTTTTTTACATCTTTTAATACAACTGGTACATTGCATAAATGTTAGGGCTTTACACTGTTGTATAATGCATTATACCCACATTCGGCCATCCTACCGATTTCTCTCGTCTCGGAGAAATAAGCAGATAACATCTATTATCACCTGCTATACTTGAATTAATGTCGTCTTATTACAATTTTTTATTTTACTCGTCTTATTTCGTGTTCTATTTTCGTCTATATTCTCGTGTTATTATAATCATCTTATAATCGTCTTAATTGTTAATTTCGTCTTAATATCGTCTTAATTGTTGTTTCCGAATGTTCGTCTAAAACATTTTTTTTTTTTTTTTTTTTTTAGTTTTGTTTGTATGTACATATGTATTGGTTGGTCAACTTAAATGCGTAATTTAGGCTTCTTCATCTGATTCATCGCTGGATTGTATTGCATCGTAATTTTGCCACTTCTTCATGTAGTCAGCACTGGTTGTTGTTAGGTTTGGGCCCTGCTGTTGACCAATTTTCTCAACATGGTACCTTTCAGGGCAAATTATTTTAATGATTTTATACGGACCTATGTATTTTGGGTACAACTTAAGTCCGCTCCCAAATTGAGTCCTCTTTATTGCGACTAAGTCTCCCAGTTGGTAAGAAGTAGCTTCTTTTCTTCTTCTATTATAGCATTTTCTATTTTCATCTTGGATGCTGCTTATACTTTTTCTAGCTTCTGCTCTCAGCTGTTCCCTCTCATCTACAAATTGATTGATAATTTCTTCAGCTATCACGTCAGTTATAATCGATTCTTCAGGATTCCGCATTCGAATACCAAAAAGTAGTTCAAAAGGTGTTTTATTTATTGAACGTTGCCACGTGCAATTCATGAATCTCTGTAAATTTGAAACATGCTTGTACCATGAATTTGGATTGTCCATCGATAATTTGGTGAGTGCCGGAACAATAATACCGTTTATCCTTTCTATTTGTCCATTTCCTCTCGGATTTCCAGTGGTGATAAGCGTATGTTTATCAGATTGCGCTATGCAGTATTCTTCGAAAACCTTTGATGTAAACGCAGTGCCTCGATCTGTTACAAACTGTACGGGATTTCCGAAAATGGCACGTTGTAACTCTAATTTCTGGACCACCTCTGCTGACGTCGTTGCCTTAACAGGATACAACCAGACAAATTTTGAGAAAGAATCTACTATTGAAAAAAAAAATTTATAGTTTTTGGCTGTACTAGTTAGTGGACCCAAATGATCCATATGGTATATAAATAAGGGATACTCCCCTTTAGGCAAAGGGTGTAAGAAACCCTCTTGCCTTCCACTTTTTCTATCGCCTAATATACACTGGATACAATTTCGGCGGCAATTTTCGCATTTGTTCTTTAATCCCGGAATGAAATAGTTTCTCTCCAATATATCTACCATCTTTTTTGTACCAAAATGTCCCTCTAAATGAGCACGTTTAATGACATCATCTTGCATTAGTTTAGGAATGCATAACAGCTGGTTCTTTTGGTCCATATAGTAATACTTTATTTGTAGATGTATCGTTTATACCATCTATGATGTAACTGATTATGGATTTTTCATCTACATCATCCAACGAACCAATTTGGCGCATCTCGTATAAATAATCAAATAATGATTCACCTTGTTGCTTTTTGCGTTGCCTTAGTTTATTGTGAACTTCTGCACTCGAAATTTTTCGTGAAAATTCCGTTTGTAAAAATACCTTTAGGTCTTCCCATGAAAATATTTCCCTTGCAGATCCTAATGCTTTCTCTGCGGTCCCCTTCAATGATTGTTTTGCAAATGTTAATTTTTGTAATTCGTTCAACTTATAAATTTTACATAAATTATCAAATTCGTCAATCCATGATTCTATTTTGTATGGCCCAGTTCCACTAAATTTTGGAATAAAACCTTCTATGTCACGAAATTGAACTGGGAAGGTATTGGAACTAACATTGATTGAGTTAGCATCATCTAGTATCTTAGATGACTCTCCACTATTAGACTTTACATTTTCTCGAAGAATTTCATTTTCTAATTTTAATTTGTTCGCTTCTTGTCTTGCTTTACGCAATTCAGCTTCAATAGACAAATTGATATCTTGCTCTTGTGGTAGTCCCATTACATTCTGATTGATTTTTCTTAAGCTTAATTCAAATCGCTTTAGGAATTCTTCATCCTCATCTTTGTTGGAAGAGTTATCGCTTTTACGGTTCTTTTTATTTTTTCCCATTATTAATTGTATAAAATCAAAACGTTTATAGTGCAGTAATATAAAACTATTTGTAATTAACGGATATACTCCCATAAACGACCTTGACGTATTCCACGAAACGCACACTTTTTCAATGTTATTTAATTTTTTGCGTTTTCCAGTTAACTTTGATTAACAATAGAATTTACCGCCTTATACACTACGGTCTAAAGTTGTTGATCAATTTTAATTACAAGCAATATATACAGTAATTTGCAATTTCCATCAATTAAAATTCACATACAACTTTTGCACATCAAATTTCAAATTAATAATTCGCTTTCACTACATAAACTATTGTCTAAATTATATTTACACGTGTTGTTATCACTTCACCTTTATTTTCTTCAATTTACGGAAAAAAAAAATGTACTGCGAATATTTGACTGTTCCGATACATCCGATATGCGGTAATATATTCTTCTAGAACCGTTTTTCTTTTACCGCTATTTGGTATATCGTGGTTTTGTAATTCCGCAATTCACTGACTTCAGGTTTAATAATCCTGTATTTTCTTGACCGGTTGAGCCCCCAAGTTGTGGGATATATTTTGTATCCACAGGTATTTAAGTATATCAAGAAAACACAAATGTAATTTTATTAAAAAATACAGAACACTTTATTTCTGTCAAAATTATTTATTTTAATTTAATGTTAACTCTTTAACAACATTTGGATTACTACCGTGTCGACTATGATCATTTTATTACATCTTTTAATACAACTGGTACATTGCATAAATGTTAGGGCTTTACACTGTTGTATAATGCATTATACCCACATATATGTATATATATATATATATATATATATATATATATATATATATATATATATATATATATATATATACACATATATATATATATATATATATATATATATATATATATATATATATATATATATATATATATATATATATATATATATATATATATATATATATATATATACATGATATTTATTTATAATACGATATTTGTTTAATGACGTCACAAAATTAAGTGCGAATGTTCCTTATTTGCTTATTTTAAGGAATTTTTGGATTTATAATTTAATTTAAAAAATAATTCCAGTCTAATTAAATAAAAAAAACTATATAAATAAATAATTTTCTGATAAAAAATTTCTGAAAAATTACGTATATATGTATACATATACGTCATATAAAACCATAAGATTATGCAGAAGCACAACCACTCCCAATGAAAATAATTTCATTAATGATTGTTTTTGTTTACAAAAATATTTTTAACTATTTTCTTGTTTGTTTTTGCCACTAGTAAAAGCAGGACGGAAAAATATTGTGGTCTTTTTCATTAACATCAATAAGCGACGTGACATTATTCATCAACAATTCATCCACGTAAGCTACGACAGTTTATAATTTCCCCAGTTTTTAATCGCCTAATATGAGATAGCACCACAGAATGACCACCCTGGTTAGACCGTAGAAAAAATTAAAGTTGGACTAAGGCTGCGGACCAATTCACGGGTAAAAGTTGACTTTTGTTCGAATCTGTTATATTTCATTTAAGTACCATATACATACTTGGCTCGAATTTATACTCACCTGTTTGATTCAATGAAAAGCGTTCGAATGTTTAAGAATGCTAAAATTAACGGAAAATTTTAGAAATAGGAAAGGGACATTTTTTTTGAATAAAACGAATTTTTTATTTTATTTATTTGTAATTTTCTTATTTTTCGATAAATATTATAAATATCATGTAACGACGAGTTTTTTGGTCGTTCCAAGGCTGATTGGGTTCAACACCCCTGCAGTTGATTTTTATATATACTTTTTTTTATATACGCATAGTATATAATAAAAGCGGGAAAATCCGGTTGAATAGGGGAATGCGTTCTAGATTGTCCCGTTCTATATTTTATGGTGGGATGATGCCTTGTATTACGATGAGTATAAAAACCAAAAATTTTTGGTTACCGAAGAGAGTTATGACAGATTATCTTGTGCAATCAGTAAGTGAGTAAGCTATCAAAATTGAATATTGAGTTGACATAATTAAGTGCTTATCGTGAAAAATCTAAGTAGAATGTTTTACCATTTTTTTTTGGGTGTGAATTGGTCAATTAAATAGAGACGACCAATTTTAATAAATAAAAACAAAATTAAATTGAAATTGAAAGTATTTTATTTTAATTTGGTACCCATAATAAACTATAAAAAAAAAAAAAAAAAAAAAAGTTAAATTATGGAATATGTGAATATAAGTTTACTTAAAGTAAAAACTTACAAATGTAAAACTATTTAAATTGTAAAGCATTGTGTAAATTTTAATTAACGATTAAAATAAATATATTTTTTTTTACTGTTAAAACTGTTTAAGTTTTCAAAAATATCGTATGATATTTCGATTGTGCATTGAGTGTTTTTTTTTTTTTTTATATAATGTTAAGTACATAAGTATGTTAAGTACATAACCTTATAGTTATAATTATTAGTACAGTAGTGCATAGTACTAGAAAATTAGTAGTAAATCCCTATGTGAAAAAAAAAAAAAACAAAAACAAAAATAAATAAATTTATTAAAATGTGAAATATAATAACTGTAATGTGGTCCCTTTCATAATTCTTAAACAATAACTTAATAAAAAGTGAATTACTCAAATAAAACGGTGACACAAACATAAAAATAAAAACTATATAAATTATTAAGTTAAATAATACATAATTATTATAAAAATATAATTCTAAAACTAATACTGGAAAAATTTATTAAGTAACAGGTGACCAGTTGTACTGAGTTTTTCCATGCCTTTTTTTTTTTTTTTTTTTTAGTGGAAAAATTGATTGAGTGCAAAAAAAAAAAAAAAAAAAAAAAATAAAATAAAAATAAAAAACTAAAACTATAAATAAATAAATGAAATGTTCAGTTCGAACTCAAATATATGTTTATAAACAAAGTAAAAAATATAAAATAAATTCTACGGTGTATGCTGAACTCAAAGGCCGCGGCCATAATTTTAAGTTAAGTTAAGTCAAAATATTTTTTTTTATTACTAAATTTTAATTTTTTTTTTATAAATAAATTTTTATATATATATATATCTATCCATCTCTTAATTTTTGTTTTCTCTTATACCATATATACATACATATATTTCTTTCGGTTACGGAAGTAATGATGATGGAAAATAATGGATTATTATCAACCAAAATGACGTCATTAGAATTACGGAAATTTATGAAATTATAAATTGTATGAGAATTTTTTTTTTATATATATTTTTTTTTGTTGTTAACTACTTGATTTATACAATGTGTTAAATAGTTTTGCTATCTTTTCGACATGTGAAAGAATACATTTTTTTTATTTTACTTAAACATTTTTGAATTTTAAATTATTCTTTTAATTAGTTTTTTTTTTGGGTTCTATATTTCGTTCAGTTTGATTACTTTGTTTTCTCTCGGTTCTCAGCACCATGAGTAGCTAAAAGCTTTGAGTTGGAGGTGATGTGAGGTAAGTATATGTCATGGTGAGTTTATAGTCTGTCGTTACCTTCCTCTACTCGCTTCCTTTTCCCTTCCTGCGGTCTAGCAAGATTCCTCCAAGCTTTGGAAAACCCCACCCCTATACCCTGAGCACTAGCCAGCCAATTAAGACCGCTCCAAAGCCTCTGAGGGAATAATATTAAAAATTCGGTAACAGCTGATAGCTTGCTATCACATCTGTTACAGATGGCGCCCAAGTTACAAAACGGCTACTCTTCAACCTATTCTATCTTTTTTTTTTTCTTGCATTCGCGGCTGCATCCAGATGCATTATTTGTCGAATCAGTTGTTTGAGCAATGCATAAAATAATTTTTAAAAATATTTTTTTTTTATCTCGATATTAAACATAAGCGCTGTCGCAATAGTATATCCATTTTATTGTAATGTTGACTTTATTGTAAGATTTAGCGATATGTTTTCTGTTATGACAGACCATTTCTTTCTCTCGCATTGAGTTCCAAAATTTATTTTTGTATGAATACAATGTTAGCTAATTAAGAGTTTGATTTGAGTTTAGTGGTTTGTTTCAGATACAAATGAATCTAATACGTCAGTACTATTGAATCATATTGTGAAATATTGTATGAAACCACTTTGATAAAAATATTCTGTTTCCCTATCCCCGGCAGACTTAGACTCACTATATTATGACACTACTTATCGACATCATCTCAATTCATATAATATCATTTATATATTCATTTTTTTTATTGTTGTTTAAAATTATTATTATAAATTTAATTAGTTTTTTTTGATTAAATGGTTTGAAATTGAATCAGATTTATGCTGCATCATTTTGCTGGTTTAAATACTTTTTGTTATACTTTGCATTATACTCAGAAAAATAAACTATCGGGATTATTTCACCTTTATTGACTACACCAATTTATCTTCTTTATTTTACTATTTAACGCATAAACATTAATATCATAATGATTGATCCCAATTTTTTTGGAATCAGACGAATTTTTGGTAGAGTGTGAAGTTCGCAAGATTGGAGGCTCGTTGATGCATCAGATACAAGAAATTAAGCAAGCCTTAGAGCATGAGTCTGATCAACCACTCGCTGCTCATCCCAAAGCGTGTAAGAACCCTCGGCGGGAAATAAGTATGTGTGTACATAAGTTAACACAAATTCGCGCATCATTGGAAAACACCGCATCTCTTGAACACGATACTCGAGTAAATGAATTAGATATTTGTGCTTCAAGGATTTTACATATTAAGGGACGGCTTCAACGAATAAGCACATCCAAGGTGGTCAAACCACAAAAATTAAAGCTCCAAGAACTTTCCGACAAAATTTTAAATCTAGTTGAAAATCTAAGACAACCAGATGTTGATTTAGAAATGTCACTTAAATCAATCCAGCAGATTCAATTGGAAAATCCAAATGAGAACAGTACTGGAGAAAGTTCAGATTCTAATATGGAAGAAACGCATATTTCGCCCAATAAAATTCAACCATCTACCAGTGCCAACGTTCAACCAGCCAGCTCTCCAACAAACGCAACTAACCCTTGGCCTGACATGGACCATGAACTTTCGATGGTATTAGATGAACTATCCAAACGCGTGAAACAACTGCCTTATGCACCTATCGTATCAAAAGAAATCAAACAGAAGTTTAAAGAAACCAATGAGGCCTTACGGGATTTAACCAATAATGAAAATAAAGAAGCTACAAGTGAAAATGCTATTGAAAATGAGAGAATTGTATATCCTCGTAATTATCCTTTAACACCGGAAAAAGTTGTGCCGATTGCAGTCCATAAGTGGAATATCCATTTTGATGGGTCAGCAACAGGAGTTAACATTGAACGTTTTATATTCCGAGTTGAACATTTAGCACAGTCACATAACATTCTTGTGGATCGACTTGTAAATGATTTAGGGTTTTTACTTAAAGGAGTTGCGCGTGAATTTTATTGGCATTATCTTGAGCGAACGAGGGAAGTAAATTGGCCTCAACTGAGAAAAGCACTGATAGATCGTTTCAAAGATAGACGCACTGATACTGATATCCGAAGGGAACTAGATGGCCGTAAACAAAAGCATCCAACAGAAACCTTTGTTGAGTTTTATAACGAGATGATGATGTTAACAATGGCTCTCCAGACACCTATCCCAGATACGGAATTCATCAACATACTAATGCAGAATATGCGTCCAGGATTGCAACTCACACTTGCTGGAAAAACATTTTCAACAATTCCAAAATTAGTCAGTCGTTGTATAGCTACTGAAGACTCATGGCGACGTCTTAATTATAACCCAGAACAAAGTGTCCCAAATAAACGACATATTAGTGAACTAAGTTTTGATACTCAATCAGACTATCGTAGTGAGAGATACCCAGACATTTCGGCTATTCAGACACCACCGAAGCCATTTAACACTAATAAGTGGCCACAATCGAATTTGAGTCCTTTAAATGAGTATAAGCGGAATCGAGTTTCAAGTGAACCTTTGTGTTGGAATTGTGACATTAAAGGTCACGCATTTATGGATTGTCCATTACCATTACAGCATATGTTCTGTTTTGGATGCGGGTATCCAAATGTATTAAAACCGCATTGTGCTAGGTGTACCCCGGGAAATTCCAACACGGGAGTGAGATCAGGAGACCCTCATTTCCGCAAAACATTAAATCGAGTCTCCACGACACATACAGCGGATGCTGGTCCCAGTACCCGTCCGGAATCGAAAGATCCCCATCAACAGCTGTAGTTGAAACCCCTTTTACTCATTTAAATCCAAGACCTCAATCTAATTTTATCAATAATGATGACTCATCTTCTATAAAACAAGTGTATTCAGAGCCGACTAAAACATTTCACCACATTCATTCATATCCTCGTTTTATATCTACAAAGATGAGTCGAGCTATCAAATATTTCAAAAGTAGGCGTCAACTGCGAGCTAAAATTACAGAATCAATTATAAACACGACTTATGATGCCAGACCATATGCTGACGTAGAAATTTGTGGGATTCCATTTCGCGGATTGCTTGATAGTGGAGCTACAGTGAGCATACTTGGTTCAAATGCAGACAAATTTATTAAAAATTCAAAAGCTCGAATACATTCGCTTTCGTCTCATGTGTTGACTGCTAATGGATCAAAACAACGAATCGTCGGTTACATCCACGCTTCTATTAAATATCTCAATATTGAACGAGATATGAAAATATTTATAGTTCCCAGTTTACAACAACACTTATATTTGGGCATCGATTTCTGGAATGTATTTGGATTACAACCCATGATCGTAAATGCCAGTAATATTAGTGTAATTGATGATTCTGGTAATTCCAACAACATAATTTTAACACCTCCGCAGAATCAACAGCTCGCTTCTGTGATTGACCAGTTCCCAAGTTGTAATAAATTAGGGTTAGGACGCACACATTTGGTATCACACACCATAGACGTCGGAAATTCACCGCCAATAAAGCAACGACACTATTCGGTTTCTCCAGCAGTTCAAAATGAAATGTATGAGGAATTAGACAGGATGCTACAACTTGGAGTCATCGAGGAAAGTAATTCGGCATGGTGTTCTCCGATCGCTATGGTGCGTAGGCCTAATGGAAAAGCTAGACTTTGCTTAGATGCTAGGAAGCTCAATGATTGCACTCGCAAAGATGCCTATCCGCTCCCACTGATAGACGGATTAATCAGCCGCCTGGATAAAACTCGCTTTATTTCGAGTATAGATTTGAAAGATGCTTTCTGGCAAATACCGCTAGACGTCACTTCAAAAGATAAGACAGCATTTACAGTGCCAGGACGACCTTTGTATCAGTTTGTAGTCATGCCATATGGGTTGTGTAACGCACCCCAAACCATTTGCAGACTGATGCATAAGGTCATCCCACATCACTTACACGATCGCATCTTCGTGTATTTAGACGACCTACTCATTACTTCAGCGACTTTCGACGAACATCTCTCCCTTTTGAGTGATGCTGCTTATCGCCTTAAAATAGCCGGTCTCACTGTTAACATTGAGAAAAGCAAATTTTGTCTAAAAGAGCTGAATTATTTGGGTTATGTTATTAGTGATGGTTGCTTAAGGGTTAATCCTGAAAAGGTTCGAGCTGTTTCAGAATTTCCACGGCCTAGAACGGTTCGTCATATACGAAGATTTTTAGGAGTGACGGGCTGGTATCGGCGATTTATCAGCAACTATTCCACACTTGCAGCACCTCTTACAGAGCTACTGAAAAAAGGAAAAAAATTTCAATGGAATGATGATGCTCAAGCATCCTTTGACTCACTGAAAACCGCTCTGATATCAGCACCCGTTTTAGTGAATCCAAATTTCAATAAGCGCTTTTATATCCAGTGCGATGCTAGTAAGACAGGAGTGGGTAGCGTCTTATTTCAGAGAAGTGATGATGGTTCGGAAAATCCCATAGCAGATATGTCACAAAAATTGAATGCGGCACAACGTAATTATTCTATTACGGAACTTGAGTGCTTAGCAGCTGTGCTTAACATTAAGAAATTTCGCGCGTATGTTGAGGGACTTCCTTTTAAAATCATCACTGACCATTCGAGCTTGAAGTGGCTTATGTCACAAAAAGACCTCTCTGGTAGACTAGCCC
Organism: Tipula unca; assembly: GCA_951394425.1. Lineage (NCBI taxonomy): Eukaryota > Metazoa > Arthropoda > Insecta > Diptera > Tipulidae > Tipula > Tipula unca. The sequence continues at coordinate 222,820,427 of OX596381.1, forward strand.
GCTGGAGTATGAAGCTACAGGGTTTCAATTTTCAAATTGAATATTGTAAAGGTAGTAATAATTCAGTACCTGACGCTTTGTCCCGCGTTCATTCCGACGAAATCAACATAACCGAATTATCAAATAAACCTGATTGTGAAATACAACCTTTGCACATTGACCTATCTTCAACTGCGTTTCAAGACCCAAAGTATGCTCAGTTGATTGAGTCTGTTAACAATAAACCGCAAGCGCTTAATTTGATGGTACGAGATAAAAAGGTTTTTATTAATACGTCACCCGGTATACTATACTCCGAGTCTGGTCATCCTGAATGGAAGTTAGTAGTTCCGGATCCCTTAATCTTATCATTAATTAAACAAGCACACAATGCTCCCTCTGCTGCACACCTGGGAATTGCTAAGACATTAGAACGATTGAAAAGACATTATTATTGGTCAACTATGTATCGTGATGTCAAAGAACACATTTTATCATGTGTAACCTGTAAAACCTGTAAGAGTCCCAACTATATTTTACGCTCTACTATGGGTCGACAAGTTGTTGAATTTCGACCGTGGCAAAGAATTTATGTGGATTTTTTAGGACCATATCCACGATCTAAAAAGGGTAATACTCACATCGTCATTGTGTTAGATCACTATTCACGCTTTGTAAATGTTAAAGCTATTCGACAAGCATCCGCTTCTATTTTAGTGGAATATTTAGAGCGTGATATTTTCTCAATTTTCGGCGTTCCAGAAAGCCTAGTCTCCGATAATGGGCGACAGTTTGAGTCGAATTTATTAAAGAATCTGTTGAGCAAATACAATGTCAATCACATGTTTACCCCAAAATATTCTCCGCAGTCCAACGTGTCCGAACGAACTAACCGATCAATATTGGCAGCAATTCTTGCGTATATTGGTGAGAATCATCAAAATTGGGATGTTCATTTGAGTGAAATTGCATCCGCGTTGCGTAATGTTGTTCATGACTCAACTGGGTTTAGCCCTCACTTTCTTGTTTTCGGACAACATTATGTATCAAACGGCTCAAATTATGAATTATTACGAGAATTAGAACATATTAGTTCCAACAGTTTGCAAGTCACATTCAAATCTGAAGTATTAACTCACGCCCAACAGTCTGTATTAGCTCATCTAAAAGCGGCATACCAGAAGAATGTTAGTAGATATAATCTAAGAAGCCGAGAACGTCGTCTAAGTGTAGGTCAAACCGTGTTTGTGCGTAAATTTACATTAAGCGATGCTTCCAATAAATATTCGGCAAAATTGGCTAACAAATTTCTAAAAGGACGTATTTTAAGGCCATTTGGTAATGTGGCTTATGAAATAGCCGACGAGAATGGAAAAAGTTTGGGTATCTATCACACAAAGGACATTCGAACGTAGTTTATTTTCTTATAAAATCTCGCGTTTTAGGACAGTTATGACTTATAATTTAATTTTTTTTTTTCGTCTTTCCTTGCCCGGCTTAATGAGACATCTCCTGGGTGTGAGTCGTCCCCACGATTTGTAACGACGAGTTTTTTGGTCGTTCCAAGGCTGATTGGGTTCAACACCCCTGCAGTTGATTTTTATATATACTTTTTTTTATATACGCATAGTATATAATAAAAGCGGGAAAATCCGGTTGAATAGGGGAATGCGTTCTAGATTGTCCCGTTCTATATTTTATGGTGGGATGATGCCTTGTATTACGATGAGTATAAAAACCAAAAATTTTTGGTTACCGAAGAGAGTTATGACAGATTATCTTGTGCAATCAGTAAGTGAGTAAGCTATCAAAATTGAATATTGAGTTGACATAATTAAGTGCTTATCGTGAAAAATCTAAGTAGAATGTTTTACCATTTTTTTTTGGGTGTGAATTGGTCAATTAAATAGAGACGACCAATTTTAATAAATAAAAACAAAATTAAATTGAAATTGAAAGTATTTTATTTTAATTTGGTACCCATAATAAAATATAAAAAAAAAAAAAAAAAAAAAAAGTTAAATTATGGAATATGTGAATATAAGTTTACTTAAAGTAAAAACTTACAAATGTAAAACTATTTAAATTGTAAAGCATTGTGTAAATTTTAATTAACGATTAAAATAAATATATTTTTTTTTACTGTTAAAACTGTTTAAGTTTTCAAAAATATCGTATGATATTTCGATTGTGCATTGAGTGTTTTTTTTTTTTTTTATATAATGTTAAGTACATAAGTATGTTAAGTACATAACCTTATAGTTATAATTATTAGTACAGTAGTGCATAGTACTAGAAAATTAGTAGTAAATCCCTATGTGAAAAAAAAAAAAAACAAAAACAAAAATAAATAAATTTATTAAAATGTGAAATATAATAACTGTAATGTGGTCCCTTTCATAATTCTTAAACAATAACTTAATAAAAAGTGAATTACTCAAATAAAACGGTGACAAAAATATAAAAATAAAAACTATATAAATTATTAAGTTAAATAATACATAATTGTTATAAAAATATAATTCTAAAACTAATACTGGAAAAATTTATTAAGTAACAGGTGACCAGTTGTACTGAGTTTTTCCATGCCTTTTTTTTTTTTTTTTTTTTAGTGGAAAAATTGATTGAGTGCAAAAAAAAAAAAAAAATAAAATAAAATAAAAATAAAAAACTAAAACTATAAATAAATAAATGAAATGTTCAGTTCGAACTCAAATATATGTTTATAAACAAAGTAAAAAATATAAAATAAATTCTACGGTGTATGCTGAACTCAAAGGCCGCGGCCATAATTTTAAGTTAAGTTAAGTCAAAATATTTTTTTTTATTACTAAATTTTAATTTTTTTTTTATAAATAAATTTTTATATATATATATATATACATATATATTATATTCATTAAGATTTCTTTGTTGATAGTGGGCAATTATTTTCCATCTCTTAATTTTTGTTTTCTCTTATACCATATATACATACATATATTTCTTTCGGTTACGGAAGTAATGATGATGGAAAATAATGGATTATTATCAACCAAAATGACGTCATTAGAATTACGGAAATTTATGAAATTATAAATTGTATGAGAATTTTTTTTTTATATATATTTTTTTTTGTTGTTAACTACTTGATTTATACAATGTGTTAAATAGTTTTGCTATCTTTTCAACATGTGAAAGAATACATTTTTTTTATTTTACTTAAACATTTTTGAATTTTAAATTATTCTTTTAATTAGTTTTTTTTTTGGGTTCTATATTTCGTTCAGTTTGATTACTTTGTTTTCTCTCGGTTCTCAGCACTATGAGTAGCTAAAAGCTTTGAGTTGGAGGTGATGTGAGGTAAGTATATGTCATGGTGAGTTTATAGTCTGCCGTTACCTTCCTCTACTCGCTTCCTTTTCCCTTCCTGCGGTCTAGCAAGATTCCTCCAAGCTTTGGAAAACCCCACCCCTATACCCTGAGCACTAGCCAGCCAATTAAGACCGCTCGAAAGCCTCTGAGGGAATAATATTAAAAATTCGGTAACAGCTGATAGCTTGCTATCACATCTGTTACAATCACATTAAACAAAATTTCGCTATTTAAAGTTATTAAAATTTCTACTGTATACAAGAATGTCGCGACAGTGAAGTGTAGAGTGATACGCAAGGCTAGCTTATATACAAACTATGGTTTATAAAAAAAAGGTTCAAAAAGCTTTTTAAGAATATCAGAATTATTTCGAAAAGTTTATTTTTGTATATATACTATAGTTAATTCCAGTTGTCACGAAACACCAAGCTGCGAGTGTTTAACTTGGTTTAACTCGCAGAAAATATCAAAAAACTACAGGTGTTTATGAACAATTGCATAAGAAGAATAATGAAATGTATTTGGCGCAACTCAATAAAAACAAACAGATGTACAGACAAGCAAAATAAACAAACTTTTCGAAACCGAAATAAAAAGGCAAAAGGGGAGGTGAATTGATGACACACTGCTGGTGAAACCATCAAATCACGTAACAGTAATATCATTGAATAGGAAATGCAAGGAAAATGCAGAAACGAAGCAAATCGGTAAATCAAGGCCAGAAATAAACACCATTAGTCCAGTCTATTGTAGACGCTCCTAAAAGTAGAGATAGTGAAAAAGAACATGATTGAAATATCGAAATATTTAGATTAAACTCAGAAAGCTGTTATCAAAAACAACATTAGTTAATCAATATGAACATCACAGTATGAACATATCCACCGCATATCTATATTTTATTACATAATTTTAATTACTTCCAGGTCAAGTAACCAAAAAAACTGAATTAAAAAAAATCATCGCTTGCTTGATAACGTTGTTCAAATATATACAATTATTAAAGGATTAAAGGAAAATACAGTTTTTCATAAAATGGATGTAATAAAAATAATAACGCAATCTCCTTTTTTCTGATTTATAATGGTATTGAATTTAATCGTTTCGGACCATTTTAACTATACGCACAATAATCTTCAATTTTAATAAACGAAGCTGAACAATGTTTAAAATTTATAAAGTAATTTTCATACAGTTTATAATGTTGTATTGATATTGAGAAAATCTTTTATAAAATATTCCTTTTATTATTGATTATTTCCTTTTTTAAATTCGCAATATACATACTGTGGGTAACTTTTTAAAATCTTTTTTTTTGTTATTATTCCAACCTTCATATATTGATACTAACATTTTTTATACTCTCGAAGTTCTGTTTGAAATTTTGAGGTTTAATTAAAAATATATTTTCCGGAAAATATTTTTTATTAATAATCATCTTAATACGAGTATACTTACTATGTATATTTATTATTTACCTTCAGGTAAACGCATTACGGATATTTACTATCCTTAATTGCTAAACGAGATCTGTTAGTAATTATACAAGCAATAACAACAAGCGATTTAATTTGAAAATTATTCTATAGTGTAAACAACATTTTTTATAATCTTTGGGCTTGGTGTTCATACTGTCTTAGAAAGCCTGAAGAAGCCAAGTCGTTACCGATAATGCATATGCAAGGATCTGATTGGACTGGCGATATAAGATGTTGCGCTGATGTGTTTCAGTTTTACGAAAGAGATACTAAAATATGAGATTGAAGGTATCGGGGACAGAGCATCTCCGTGCCGAACATCCGGGTTAAAAAAACGCAAAACGAACAACGAGTTCCAGCCGATACTACTTAATGCATGTGATTAGGCCCTCCAACGCTCTTGGTTTCCTAAGTGACTGCATGTTCCTCGTGTCGATCCTAAATCGCGTGGTCGGGTACTTGAGGGGGTTGGGTGTTGTTTTGGCTGTATCCAATTTTCATTTTGTTGACTTTAAAAAAGATGATTTTTTATGGGTGCGGGTTGTCAATCCAGCGATCCAACCGTTTAGGTTGTCAATCCAGTGATCCAACCACCTCCTACAACAAGCAAAGGATAATGTGGTGGTATTTTTAAAAAACTTGTTCGTGCTACTTAGGTTTACGAGACATGCGAGTGCCCCCCGACCTCAGAGGCAAGAAAATTAATGCAAAAATTAAATACTTCATTTAACTTAAACTAGACAATTTTTGATCCTGATGAAAATGGCGGACGTTACAAATCCACTTACTAGTTTTTCACTATCACCAAACATTTAATATCTCTTGAGTCTGAAAACATATGCTAACTTTATGCAATACTCTTTAGAATAATTTTGAAAAACAAATTGATGATATTATATTAAGCGTGTTTTTATAAACAAATTTTATTATTGCACGCTATTAGGTATCGATACAACTTTCTAAAGAGTATTGCATAAAGTTAGCATATGTTTTCAGGCTCAGGAAAAACTAGTAAGTGATTTTGTAACGTCCGCCATTGTCATCAGGATCCAAAATTGTCTAATTTTTATTTTAGCATGCAGCCATACTTTTTACCTCTTAAGCGATATATCGATCAGTCCCTTGCCGAGGAGCGAATCACTGAAGAAGGGTAGATTGTCCCAAATTCTATAACTGCAAGCTCAGAAATAACCTCCAGTGTATACCGAAATAAAAATTATAATTTTGCAGTTTGTTAGGGATCATTTGAACTTTCGAAATAGAATTTATTTGATATCTTATGATGTGTGGTTCACGAGATATTAAATATTCGAAATTATGAGAGTATGACGTCGTCAGCGTTTTTGAAATATTTATTTTATCAGTTTGTAAGATTATGTAACGATTTTCACCTGAAGATTATGTAACGATTTTCACTCACGCCCAGTGTGAGTGGGTTTCAGGTGAATAATTTAATCCTGATTCCAATGTAACACCAATCGTTAACAGAATAGAAGAAAAGAAAGGTCATACTTTGGTTGTCTAAAGTTCAGGGGTTGGGGTGAGAGTTACTGTAGTATGTATATAATAATATTGTGTATATATCTGGTTAGACCGTAGAAAAAATTAAAGTTGGACTAAGGCTGCGGACCAATTCACGGGTAAAAGTTGACTTTCACTTAAATTTTTGGTAAATTGATTTACACTATCAAAAAGTAGGGTAAAGTGAGTACACAAAAGTAAATATTTAACGTTTAGCTGGTTCATTTTTTAATGATCTACGGATTGAGTAAGTTGGAAATAAAATACCTCTGTATTCGCTATAAACTTATCTCATCACTGAAATGCGAAAAATGTGAACCAAAAAACACGAACTAGCACCCAATAAATAAAAACCATTCATTACCAATTATAGAATTCACTATTGTTTTCAAAATTCACTAAGAAATTATTTATTTTAACAATTTTAACAAAAAGAATTAAAATTTAAAAAAAACCTTAGTAGAAAAAAAAAAATTCCCTATAATACCCACAAACTTAAAGAATTAGAAAGAGAAACTATGAACTAGAAATATATATTGATGCTAGTAATGTATAGTAATGTTTAAATTTAAAGTATTTTAGGATAAAATAAAAAAGTAAAATTAGAAAACAAAATGAAAATTATGTAATAGATCATAGATTTAAACCCGAAACCAAAAAAAAATTAATAATGAAAACTAATATTTAGCATGAATATTACCATACCTAAATTATAATTTAAAATTACATCAATATATATACTAAATAAAATATTTAAAAAGAAAACTAAGAACTATTATTTTAACCATTATAATTTACAAATTTAATAAAAATATATATATATATATATATATATATATATATATATATATATATATATATATATATATATATATATATATATGTGGGATATATTTTGTATCCACAGGTATTTAAGTATATCAAGAAAACACAAATGTAATTTTATTAAAAAATACAGAACACTTTATTTCTGTCAAAATTATTTATTTTAATTTAATGTTAACTCTTTAACAACATTTGGATTACTACCGTGTCGACTATGATCATTTTATTACATCTTTTAATACAACTGGTACATTGCATAAATGTTAGGGCTTTACACTGTTGTATAATGCATTATAGCCACATTCGGCCATCCTACCGATTTCTCTCGTCTCGGAGAAATAAGCAGATAACATCTATTATCACCTGCTATACTTGAATTAATGTCGTCTTATTACAATTTTTTATTTTACTCGTCTTATTTCGTGTTCTATTTTCGTCTATATTCTCGTGTTATTATAATCATCTTATAATCGTCTTAATTGTTAATTTCGTCTTAATATCGTCTTAATTGTTGTTTCCGAATGTTCGTCTAAAACATTTTTTTTTTTTTTTTTTTTTTAGTTTTGTTTGTATGTACATATGTATTGGTTGGTCAACTTAAATGCGTAATTTAGGCTTCTTCATCTGATTCATCGCTGGATTGTATTGCATCGTAATTTTGCCACTTCTTCATGTAGTCAGCACTGGTTGTTGTTAGGTTTGGGCCCTGCTGTTGACCAATTTTCTCAGCATGGTACCTTTCAGGCCCCATTATTTTAATGATTTTATACGGACCTATGTATTTTGGGTACAACTTAAGTCCGCTCCCAAATTGAGTCCTCTTTATTGCGACTAAGTCTCCCAGTTGGTAAGAAGTAGCTTCTTTTCTTCTTCTATTATAGCATTTTCTATTTTCATCTTGGATGCTGCTTATACTTTTTCTAGCTTCTGCTCTCAGCTGTTCCCTCTCATCTACAAATTGATTGATAATTTCTTCAGCTATCACGTCAGTTATAATCGATTCTTCAGGATTCCGCGCATTCGAATACCAAAAAGTATTTCAAAAGGTGTTTTATTTATTGAACGTTGCCACGTGTAATTCATGAATCTCTGTAAATTTGAAACATGTTTGTACCATGAATTTGGATTGTCCATCGATAATTTGGTGAGTGCCGGAACAATAATACCGTTTATCCTTTCTATTTGTCCATTTCCTCTCGGATTTCCAGTGGTGATAAGCGTATGTTTATCAGATTGCGCTATGCAGTATTCTTCGAAAACCTTTGATGTAAACGCAGTGCCTCGATCTGTTACAAACTGTACGGGATTTCCGAAAATGGCACGTTGTAACTCTAATTTCTGGATCACCTCTGCTGACGTCGTTGCCTTAACAGGATACAACCAGACAAATTTTGAGAAAGAATCTACTATTGAAAAAAAAAATTTATAGTTTTTGGCTGTACTAGTTAGTGGACCCAAATGATCCATATGGTATATAAATAAGGGATACTCCCCTTTAGGCAAAGGGTGTAAGAAACCCTCTTGCCTTCCACTTTTTCTATCGCCTAATATACACTGGATACAATTTCGGCGGCAATTTTCGCATTTGTTCTTTAATCCCGGAATGAAATAGTTTCTCTCCAATATATCTACCATCTTTTTTGTACCAAAATGTCCCTCTAAATGAGCACGTTTAATGACATCATCTTGCATTAGTTTAGGAATGCATAACAGCTGGTTCTTTTGGTCCATATAGTAATACTTTATTTGTAGATGTATCGTTTATACCATCTATGATGTAACTGATTATGGATTTTTCATCTACATCATCCAACGAACCAATTTGGCGCATCTCGTATAAATAATCAAATAATGATTCACCTTGTTGCTTTTTGCGTTGCCTTAGTTTATTGTGAACTTCTGCACTCGAAATTTTTCGTGAAAATTCCGTTTGTAAAAATACCTTTAGGTCTTCCCATGAAAATATTTCCCTTGCAGATCCTAATGCTTTCTCTGCGGTCCCCTTCAATGATTGTTTTGCAAATGTTAATTTTTGTAATTCGTTCAACTTATAAATTTTACATAAATTATCAAATTCGTCAATCCATGATTCCATTTTGTATGGCCCAGTTCCACTAAATTTTGGAATAAAACCTTCTATGTCACGAAATTGAACTGGGAAGGTATTGGAACTAACATTGATTGAGTTAGCATAATCTAGTATCTTAGATGACTCTCCACTATTAGACTTTACATTTTCTCGAAGAATTTCATTTTCTAATTTTAATTTGTTCGCTTCTTGTCTTGCTTTACGCAATTCAGCTTCAATAGACAAATTGATATCTTGCTCTTGTGGTAGTCCCATTACATTCTGATTGATTTTTCTTAAGCTTAATTCAAATCGCTTTAGGAATTCTTCATCCTCATCTTTGTTGGAAGAGTTATCGCTTTTACGGTTCTTTTTATTTTTTCCCATTATTAATTGTATAAAATCAAAACGTTTATAGTGCAGTAATATAAAACTATTTGTAATTAACGGATATACTTCCATAAACGACCTTGACGTATTCCACGAAACGCACACTTTTTCAATGTTATTTAATTTTTTGCGTTTTCCAGTTAACTTTGATTAACAATAGAATTTACCGCCTTATACACTACGGTCTAAAGTTGTTGATCAATTTTAATTACAAGCAATATATACAGTAATTTGCAATTTCCATCAATTAAAATTCACATACAACTTTTGCACATCAAATTTCAAATTAATAATTCGCTTTCACTACATAAACTATTGTCTAAATTATATTTACACGTGTTGTTATCACTTCACCTTTATTTTCTTCAATTTACGGAAAAAAAAATGTACTGCGAATATTTGACTGTTCCGATACATCCGATATGCGGTAATATATTCTTCTAGAACCGTTTTTCTTTTACCGCTATTCGGTATATCGTGGTTTTGTAATTCCGCAATTCACTGACTTCAGGTTTAATAATCCTGTATTTTCTTGACCGGTTGAGCCCCCAAGTTGTGGGATATATTTTGTATCCACAGGTATTTAAGTATATCAAGAAAACACAAATGTAATTTAACTTTTAATACAACTGGTACATTGCATAAATGTTAGGGCTTTACACTGTTGTATAATGCATTATACCCACATATATTATATATATATATATATATATATATATATATATATATATATATATATATATATATATATATATATATATATATATACACACATATATATATATATATATATATATATATATATATATATATATATATATATATATATATACATGATATTTATTTATAATACGATATTTGTTTAATGACGTCACAAAATTAAGTGCGAATGTTCCTTATTTGCTTATTTTAAGGAATTTTTGGATTTATAATTTAATTTAAAAAATAATTCCAGTCTAATTAAATAAAAAAAACTATATAAATAAATAATTTTCTGATAAAAAATTTCTGAAAAATTACGTATATATGTATACATATACGTCATATAAAACCATAAGATTATGCAGAAGCACAACCACTCCCAATGAAAATAATTTCATTAATGATTGTTTTTGTTTTTTGTACAAAAATATTTTTAACTATTTTCTTGTTGGTTTTTGCCACTAGTAAAAGCAGGACGGAATAATATTGTGATCTTTTTCATTAACATCAATAAGCGACGTGACATTATTCATCAACAATTCATCCACGTAAGCTACGACAATTTATAATTTCCCCAGTTTTTAATCGCCTAATATGAGATAGCACCACAGAATGACCACCCTGGTTAGACCGTAGAAAAAATTAAAGTTGGACTAAGGCTGCGGACCAATTCACGGGTAAAAGTTGACTTTTACTTTAATTTTTGGTAAATTGATTTACACTATCAAAAAGTAGGGTAAAGTGAGTACACAAAAGTAAATATTTAACGTTTAGCTGGTTCATTTTTTAATGATCTACGGATTGAGTAAGTTGGAAATAAACAAATTCACGTATTTCAATAAAATAAAAATACTAAAAATCGACTTTTACCTTAGTAATTGATTTACCCCTGGATTGGTTCGCAGCCTAAGAAGGAAAAAAAAAAGATTTACAAACTGGAGCCTAAGCACGCACATATCACGTAATCATCATTGAAGCACACTACTACTCACCTCATCCTCAGTATTCGCTATAAACTTATCTCATCACTGAAATGCGAAAAATGTGAACCAAAAAACACGAACTAGCACCCAATAAATAAAAACCATTCATTACCAATTAAAGAATCCACTATTGTTTTCAAGATTCACTAAGAAATTATTTATTTTAACAATTTCAACAAAAAGAATTAAAATTTTAAAAAAAACCTTAGTAGAAAAAAAAAATTCCCTTAAATACCCACAAACTTAAATAATTAGAAAGAGAAACTATGAACTAGAAATATATATTTATGCTAAATAGTAATGTTTAAATTTAAAGTATTTTAGGATAAAATAAAAAAGTAAAATTAGAAAACAAAATGAAAATTATGTAATAGATCATAGATTTAAACCCGAAACCAAAAAAAAATTAATAATGAAAACTAATATTTAGCATGAATATTACCATATCTAAATTATAATTTAAAATTACATCAATATATATACTAAATAAAATATTTAAAAAGAAAACTAAGAACTATTATTTTAACCATTATAATTTACAAATATAATTATAATTTAATAAAAATAAAAATCTCACTCAACTTATACAATGAAATGTTGTTTGTTGATGGCAGCTTAAATGTTTTTGTTTTATTTTTGTTTCTTTCACTATAATTGCGGAATGCTATATTAAGGTATAACGCATACAAAACACTGGTTTTGTTATAGTATCATCAGATGATATTTTATATAAAATTATGAGAACTTTGTTTTTGTTTTATACGTATTAAGTGGTTTTTATTTTGTATAATATTTTTATTCAGAGTTTTTAATTTATTTATACGTATTTCCACTCATTGTATAAGTAATCTTTACTCATATTTTATTTTATAATTTTATTTTTACTAAAATAATATCATCATTGAAGCACACTACTACTCACCTCATCCTCAGTATTCGCTATAAACTTATCTCATCACTGAAATGCGAAAAATGTGAACCAAAAAACACGAACTAGCACCCAATAAATAAAAACCATTCATTACCAATTAAAGAATTCACTATTGTTTTCAAAATTCACTAAGAAATTATTTATTTTAACAATTTCAACAAAAAGAATTAAAATTTAAAAAAAAACTTTAGTAGAAAAAAAAAATTCCCTTAAATACCCACTAACTTAAAGAATTAGAAAGAGAAACTATGAACTAGAAATATATATTTATGCTAAATAGTAATTTTTAAATTTAAAGTATTTTAGGTTAAAATAAAAAAGTAAAATTAGAAAACAAAATGAAAATTATGTAATAGATCATAGATTTAAACCCGAAACCAAAAAAAAATTAATAATGAAAACTAATATTTAGCATGAATATTACCATATCTAAATTATAATTTAAAATTACATCAATATATATACTAAATAAAATATTTAAAAAGAAAACTAAGAACTATTATTTTAACCATTATAATTTACAAATATAATTATAATTTAATAAAAATAAAAATCTCACTCAACTTATACAATGAAATGTTGTTTGTTGATGGCAGCTTAAATGTTTTTGTTTTATTCTAGTTTCTTTCACTATACTTGCGGAATGCTATATTAAGGTATAACGCATACAAAACACTGGTTTTGTTATAGTATCATCAGATGATATTTTATATAAAATTATGTGAACTTTGTTGTTGTTTTATACGTATTAAGTGGTTTTTATTTTGTATAATATTTTTATTCAGAGTTTTTAATTTATTTATACGTATTTCCACTCATTGTATAAGTAATCTTTACTCATATTTTATTTTATAATTTTATTTTTACTAAAATAATATCGATTTGTATACATATATGAATGTTTTGTTCACTAAGTATTTATTATAAAAATTAAGATTGTCCATTTATTGTGGATTTTTACTTATGTTTTGCTCAAACTGTTTTATATTTTTGTGGATTCATTTTATTCGGTAATTTTAATAATTTTATTATTAGTGATTTTTAGTTATAGTAATAGATTTATTTATTATGGATTTTTAATTTTTTTTATTTTTATATAATTTAGTAGCACACACAACTATGTGTAATTTATTATTATAAGTAATTATAAAAATAAAAATAAAATAAATGTTATGTGCAAGTGAATATAAAACTATAGACAAAAATGTGATTTTGGTAATATGAATTTTAAATATTGGTAACACATAGTTCGATTTATTTCTATCTCACGAACTATCAAACAATAAATGTGTGCTACTTATATATATGTGTGATATATATATAAGCATATATATATATATATATATATACATATATATATATATATATATATATATATATATATATATATATATATATATATATATATATGTATATATATATATATATATATATATATATATATATATATATATATATATATATATATATATATATACATATATATATGTGTGATATAAATATATACATATGCATATATATATATATATATATATATATATATATATATATATATATATATATATATATATATATATATATATATATATAATTTAGTAAATATATAAGGTTGGGAAAATACTAAACTTGTATACATAAATATATATTGTTCCCGAACTTGTATAATATGTCAAGCAACAGCAAAATATACGTAAACCACCCCACTCACAGTATCTTTTATGTACAAAATAATTTATTTTTCTCTCCTACACAACATTAAACAAAATAATAAAAATATCTCACAAATTTAAAATTTCTCACAATCTCTCACAAAAATTCTAGGAAAATACGAGAAAATTATATACCATACACCAAAAGAGCAGAAAAAATGTGGTGTGCTAGTTTTTAAGGATTACATTTTTATAGCAAATATTTATAAAACATAAAATAAGCGTCATATGTGTATATGTATTTGTGTGTATTCATTCAAAATCTGTAGAAATTTTATATTTTGTATAGCAATGTATTTGTGTGTTTAGCAAAGCTCGAATACATTTTCACATCAAATTTATCAACACACTGAAAAAAAAATTAATTTATATAGTCCTTTTGTCCCATTTTTTAACTGTGAATCTAGATAAAAGCTTGGAGAGGAATGTTTTTGATTATTTTTTGTGCCATTTGCATTTATTATTAAGTACTTCATGTATTGAAAATAAAATAAAGTTTGAAGCATTTATTGAGGGTTGCGATCTTTTCGAATAATGATACCTAATTTTTTCTGTTATATTGTTCTGTTTATTCTATAATCAAAGCTTTTGGCAGTATTACCAAATCGAAAATGTGATAAAGTAAAACTTTAAATTAGTCTTTGACAGACAATTTTCAAAATATTTAATATCATTCGCTGAGGAAATAAATTGGTATTTTAATTTAAATGATTAATAATATTTTTGTTCAACTAACTACAATTATCTAACTACCCTTGATATTTAAAAAAATTCTGTGTATGATACTAGTTAACTAGATGTGTCCAGTTAGAATTGAGTTAAACTTTCTCTTCAACATAATCCCCAATCATATCAAATAGGTAGGTCTACAAAAGCTGATCTTTATAAGTGGTAACTAAAGTAGAAAATAGTGCTGTAAAGAGATTTGCTATTATTTAATTAATACAGCCATAAGCCATTCGATAACACAAAAGTAAGCTCTATCTGTGATGCTCCCAAATGTACGTATGTATCGGTTCTTCTATCGGGTCTTCGAAATAATCGTCGTTATCATGCTCATGGTTATACTAATCGCTCAAGAATAACAATAGAAATAGATGGTAATGCCAGGCTAGATATAATTAGTATACTATAATATAATAGGTTAAAGAAAGGTTTTCTACGGATATGAATTGAAAATTATTGGAAACTATTAGTAGTAGTGCTCTTACACTTATTTTGCCATTTGATCTAATTAAAATTATGGTGAATGGATTTTTTCTTTGTGTACAAAAGATACATATTAATATTCGATTTTCCAAAGAAGATTATCATACTTTTCAGATAATAAAAAGCTTGCTGGATACGTATTATATAAACGGTGGTTTGATTAAACTATACTGTAATAGAGACTGAACACACTTGTATAAATTGCTGATTTGGTGAAATTTACTACAGTAGCTCTATCAAAAATATAACTGTTGTTGATGATGGTTTGTAAATACTTCATTATTTTTGAAAATTTTTACTTCATGAACTATATAAAAATATAACTTGAATATGCTTATTTCTCATAGTTATCCATTTAAACCTGGGAACAATTTCATTATTTAATTAACTATGTAACTATGCTTATTTCTCATAGTTATCCAATTAAAACTGCGAAAGCTTTCATTATTTAAATAACACTATAGATTTAAAATAGAGAACCATAATGTTTATGATTCTAATTTAATAAACCAACCATATACATACATAACATATACATATATTGCTAAGGTTATATAGTGGCCACTACTCCACCTTATCATCAAAGAGTATACATAATATGTCAGAATATTAGTAACTTTGGATTTCGCGCATCAATTGTTAAGTGTTTGTCTGAATTTCTCAGTGACATAACATGGTTGACATTAGAGAGTTGAATCGAAAAATTTTAAAAGCTTATAAAATCTTTATTGTTCCAAGGTAAATTTAAATGGCTTAATAATAAAGATTTTTACATAAAAAGGAATCTAAAATAACTTCAATTTCTAAAATGGTTCGCTTTCCTGATAAAAAAAAGCACAAATTGGTTTTCCTTCTTTTCTTGTATGCTTCTCTGTTTATATTCCAGCGAGAGGAGAAAATATCCTGCCGCTTATATAAAAGTAAAAATTAAAAACGAAATCCAAATTACAGTAAATAAATATGTATCGAAAAAAAGAGAAATACATGGAAAAACTGAAACACACACACACGCACACACACACATAGATACACACACACACATACATACACACACTTTTTTATATAGATATTTCTCTCCCAATGTGTGCTATGTGTTATTTTATAGGAACACAATTATGTTGATGATTGTGATGACGATGCTTTTGTTGCATGTTTTTATTCTATTTTCTCGTTTTTTCTAGTTTTTTTTGTAAGTGGATTTTCAACTCAGTCTATGTGACGTCACTGTGGTTATTACGCCGTTGTCGTTGATTGAGTCTGTCGAAAAAAAAAGTAAAATTATTTTATTTCAGATCATTTTATTGAAAATTTAATTAAATATTGAAAAAAATATTAACAAGTTTTGTTTTTTTGGTGATAAGTGGAAATTTTTTTTTTTTTAATAAAGTGGAATCACGCATACATAGTTAAACAAAAATATAATTCAAGGAAAATGTCAAAATGGTTGCAAAAATTGTGAAAATTAAAAAATTTTAAATAGTAAATATAATATTAAATATAGTATTGTACTATAGTTTTTAACTTAGATCCTGATTGTTTTATAAATTTTTAAAGTGTGTAAGTGGGAACAATGTTTTTTGCAGTTTTCTTTGGAATATATAATCCACCACCAGGAAAATATTAACACACGAGAGGGGGAAAAATATCGAATTTTAATACAGGTTATTTCTCAATGTGGGTAAAATAAAGTTTATTATTTTCTTTTATTAAGCTTAAAAATTTTGATTTAAAATCAATGTAAAATTCAATTATCGCATATATGCGAAAAATCATCATACGCTAATTAAATGGTCATGCTTTGATACGAGTATATGATCGAAAATCTTTACCATTCCAAAATTTTATAAATTCGTGATTAATAAAAAATAAAAAAATTATTTTGATACACAAAGTATTGTATAGAATTATGTAACCATACCATATTATCTATTATGCATATAATAGATACAGGATGCCAACATGATTCAATTAATCCTGATTATTGATAATTGAAAAATTAAAATAAAATCTTGTACAAATAATACAAATTTGTTGTAATAGGCTTATTATTATACGTATGTGTTATATGACCCCCTTGAAGTTATCCCAGGATTTCATCCCATGATTTTTAAAAAAATACCTCTGGCAACACTACCGTAAATAATCCATCCCAGACTTTTTAAAAATACATATAAAATTTATATAGTTTTTTCATCCCAGGATTTTTTACATTTTATACTATCCCACACTTTTTCGTATACAAAAAAATATGTATGTATACAGTTAGTACCAAAATACTCATCCCAGACTTTTTTAATATGTAAAATTGATTTGGTGGAAAATAAATTATTATGTGCAAGTCTATTTAAGGACGGCTAATTTATCTTTGTGATAAGGTTCAAGACCCTGTAACCATTACGCCAGCTTTAATAATTTTGTGACCGTTGGAATTTCCACCATATAAATAAATGTAGTGCATTTGCCAACATTTCAAAGTAAAACTAAATCGAAAAAAAATTCGTATGGCCAAACTTTTATAGGGTCGGCTTTTTTCTCATATTGATTGTGTTTGAGACCTTGTTGGCTACCACTGTGCCAGCGTTGATGATGTTACTAAACCATACATATAAGTGTATATAAATATATATGTATATATATATAACCCATGTGAAGATGGCCCAAAATTCTATCCCAAAAAATAGCGATTTTAAACACTGGCAATACCAAAAAAAATATTACGAAATAATAAACTATCACGACAGATAAAATTTAAAAAACATAATTTATATGAAGAAAAAAATACTTCCATCAAAATTTTTAATAAAAATACAAAAATGTTAATGCAAAAAAAATAATACTACTTTTAAATAAAAGAAGAGAATTTAAATTAAACTTAAAAGCGTTACAATAATTAGATTTCGATTTGAAATTATTCAAGAATTGCTGTAAAATTCTTAACGAATTTAAGAAGCAGATATACCAAAGAATCTATTTCAATAATCAAATATGGGGGAATCGGAGTTCTGGGGTGTCTACAATACCATTATATAACTACTATCACGGTTCAATGGAATATTTAATTAAGTTTTATTCCGTTTCGAAATTATTCGAGTACTGCCGTAGAATTTATTAACGGTTTTATGGAGCAGATATACCATAGAACCTATTTCAATAATCAAATATGGGGGAATCGGAGTTCTGGGGAGTCTACAATACCATTATATAACTACTATCACGGTTCAATGGAATATTTAATTAAGTTTTATTCCGTTTCGAAATTATTCGAGTACTGCCGTAGAATTTATTAACGGTTTTATGGAGTAGATATACCAAATAATCTATTTCAATAATCATATATGGAGGAATCGGAGTTCTGGGGGTCTACAATACCATTATATAACTACTATCACGAAACAATGGAATATTTAATTAAGTTTTATTCGGTTTCGAAATTATTCGAGTACTGCCGTAGAATTTATTAACGGTTTTATGGAGCAGATATACCATAGAACCTAGTTCAATAATCAAATATGGGGGAATCGGAGTTCTGGGGGGTCTACAATACCATTATATAACTACTATCACGGTTCAATGGAATATTTAATTAAGTTTTATTCCGTTTCGAAATTATTCGAGTACTGCCGTAGAATTTATTAACGGTTTTATGGAGCAGATATACCATAGAACCTAGGTCAATAATCAAATATGGGGGAATCGGAGTTCTGGGGGGTCTACAATACCATTATATAACTACTATCACGGTTCAATGGAATATTTAATTAAGTTTTATTCCGTTTCGAAATTATTCGAGTACTGCCGTAGAATTTATTAACGGTTTTATGGAGCAGATATACCATAGAACCTATTTCAATAATCAAATATGGGGGAATCGAAGTTCTGGGGAGTCTACAATACCATTATATAACTACTATCACGGTTCAATGGAATATTTAATTAAGTTTTATTCCGTTTCGAAATTATTCGAGTACTGCCGTAGAATTTATTAACGGTTTTATGGAGTAGATATACCAAATAATCTATTTCAATAATCATATATGGAGGAATCGGAGTTCTGGGGGTCTACAATACCATTATATAACTACTATCACGATACAATGGAATATTTAATTAAGTTTTATTCGGTTTCGAAATTATTCGAGTACTGCCGTAGAATTTATTAACGGTTTTATGGAGCAGATATACCATAGAACCTATTTCAATAATCAAATATGAGGGAATCGGAGTTCTGGGGGGTCTACAATACCATTATATAACTACTATCACGGTTCAATGGAATATTTAATTAAGTTTTATTCCGTTTCGAAATTATTCGAGTACTGCCGTAGAATTTATTAACGGTTTTATGGAGCAGATATACCATAGAACCTAGTTCAATAATCAAATATGGGGGAATCGGAGTTCTGGGGTGTCTACAATACCATTATATAACTACTATCACGGTTCAATGGAATATTTAATTAAGTTTTATTCCGTTTCGAAATTATTCGAGTACTGCCGTAGAATTTATTAACGGTTTTATGGAGCAGATATACCATAGAACCTATTTCAATAATCAAATATGGGGGAATCGGAGTTCTGGGGGGTCTACAATACCATTATATAACTACTATCACGGTTCAATGGAATATTTAATTAAGTTTTATTCCGTTTCGAAATTATTCGAGTACTGCCGTAGAATTTATTAACGGTTTTATGGAGCAGATATACCATAGAACCTATTTCAATAATCAAATATGGGGGAATCGGAGTTCTGGGGGGTCTACTATACCATTATATAACTACTATCACGGTTCAATGGAATATTTAATTAAGTTTTATTCCGTTTCGAAATTATTCGAGTACTGCCGTAGAATTTATTAACGGTTTTATGGAGCAGATATACCATAGAACCTAGTTCAATAATCAAATATGGGGGAATCGGAGTTCTGGGGGGTCTACAATACCATTATATAACTACTATCACGGTTCAATGGAATATTTAATTAAGTTTTATTCCGTTTCGAAATTATTCGAGTACTGCCGTAGAATTTATTAACGGTTTTATGGAGCAGATATACCATAGAACCTAGTTCAATAATCAAATATGGGGGAATCGGAGTTCTGGGGTGTCTACAATACCATTATATAACTACTATCACGGTTCAATGGAATATTAAATTAAGTTTTATTCCGTTTCGAAATTATTCGAGTACTGCCGTAGAATTTATTAACGGTTTTATGGAGCAGATATACCATAGAACCTAGTTCAATAATCAAATATGGGGGAATCGGAGTTCTGGGGGGTCTACAATACCATTATATAACTACTATCACGGTTCAATGGAATATTTAATTAAGTTTTATTCCGTTTCGAAATTATTCGAGTACTGCCGTAGAATTTATTAACGGTTTTATGGAGCAGATATACCATAGAACCTAGTTCAATAATCAAATATGGGGGAATCGGAGTTCTGGGGGGTCTACAATACCATTATATAACTACTATCACGGTTCAATGGAATATTTAATTAAGTTTTATTCCGTTTCGAAATTATTCGAGTACTGCCGTAGAATTTATTAACGGTTTTATGGAGCAGATATACCATAGAACCTAGTTCAATAATCAAATATGGGGGAATCGGAGTTCTGGGGGGTCTACAATACCATTATATAACTACTATCACGGTTCAATGGAATATTTAATTAAGTTTTATTCCGTTTCGAAATTATTCGAGTACTGCCGTAGAATTTATTAACGGTTTTATGGAGCAGATATACCATAGAACCTAGTTCAATAATCAAATATGGGGGAATCGGAGTTCTGGGGTGTCTACAATACCATTATATAACTACTATCACGGTTCAATGGAATATTTAATTAAGTTTTATTCCGTTTCGAAATTATTCGAGTGCTGCCGTAGAATTTATTAACGGTTTTATGGAGCAGATATACCATAGAACCTAGTTCAATAATCAAATATGGGGGAATCGGAGTTCTGGGGGGTCTACAATACCATTATATAACTACTATCACGGTTCAATGGAATATTTAATTAAGTTTTATTCCGTTTCGAAATTATTCGAGTACTGCCGTAGAATTTATTAACGGTTTTATGGAGCAGATATACCATAGAACCTAGGTCAATAATCAAATATGGGGGAATCGGAGTTCTGGGGGGTCTACAATACCATTATATAACTACTATCACGGTTCAATGGAATTTTTAATTAAGTTTTATTCCGTTTCGAAATTATTCGAGTACTGCCGTAGAATTTATTAACGGTTTTATGGAGCAGATATACCATAGAACCTAGTTCAATAATCAAATATGGGGGAATCGGAGTTCTGGGGGGTCTACAATACCATTATATAACTACTATCACGGTTCAATGGAATATTTAATTAAGTTTTATTCCGTTTCGAAATTATTCGAGTACTGCCGTAGAATTTATTAACGGTTTTATGGAGCAGATATACCATAGAACCTAGTTCAATAATCAAATATGGGGGAATCGGAGTTCTGGGGTGTCTACAATACCATTATATAACTACTATCACGGTTCAATGGAATATTTAATTAAGTTTTATTCCGTTTCGAAATTATTCGAGTACTGCCGTAGAATTTATTAACGGTTTTATGGAGCAGATATACCATAGAACCTAGTTCAATAATCAAATATGGGGGAATCGGAGTTCTGGGGGGTCTACAATACCATTATATAACTACTATCACGGTTCAATGGAATATTTAATTAAGTTTTATTCCGTTTCGAAATTATTCGAGTACTGCCGTAGAATTTATTAACGGTTTTATGGAGCAGATATACCATAGAACCTATTTCAATAATCAAATATGGGGGAATCGGAGTTCTGGGGGGTCTACAATACCATTATATAACTACTATCACGATCCAATGGAATATTTAATTAAGTTTTATTCGGTTTCGAAATTATTCGAGTACTGCCGTAGAATTTATTAACGGTTTTATGGAGCAGATATACCATAGAACCTATTTCAATAATCAAATATGGGGGAATCGGAGTTCTGGGGAGTCTACAATACCATTATATAACTACTATCACGGTTCAATGGAATATTTAATTAAGTTTTATTCCGTTTCGAAATTATTCGAGTACTGCCGTAGAATTTATTAACGGTTTTATGGAGCAGATATACCATAGAACCTATTTCAATAATCAAATATGGGGGAATCGGAGTTCTGGGGGGTCTACAATACCATTATATAACTACTATCACGATCCAATGGAATATTTAATTAAGTTTTATTCGGTTTCGAAATTATTCGAGTACTGCCGTAGAATTTATTAACGGTTTTATGGAGCAGATATACCATAGAACCTATTTCAATAATCAAATATGAGGGAATCGGAGTTCTGGGGGGTCTACAATACCATTATATAACTACTATCACGGTTCAATGGAATATTTAATTAAGTTTTATTCCGTTTCGAAATTATTCGAGTACTGCCGTAGAATTTATTAACGGTTTTATGGAGCAGATATACCATAGAACCTATTTCAATAATCAAATATGGGGGAATCGGAGTGCTGGGGGGTCACTGGGTCATTTCACTGAAAATGTGTTTGCAGTCAACTGGTCCTTATTTGTTAGGTGATATTTACGACATTCTAATGTTTTTTTATTATATCCATGTCCGCAGTAAGCTCGAATTGAAATTGAAGATTTGTTAATTGTCGAATCTTTTATGTTAATTAAACAACCTGTCATATCGGACAAGAGTTCAGAAAAATAAATAATAATAATTTTAATATGGAATATACCGATTTATTAAATTCTCGTGCTGATTCATTAAATATTACATTCCATATTTGCTCTGGTACAACAAGAATTTTATTTAATTTAAGAAAATCTATGCGAGGTGAGTCTACAGCAACGATTGTTGAATTTTTGATTGCTACTGTTGGACTTGAAAATGAGAAATTTTTTATTTTATTTTCTTCTGACCCCGAAATACTAATTAACTTGTTATTTTCAAATGAAATTTCATTCGAATTTAAAATACTTGTGTATGACGATAAGTCGGATTTCAATTTAGGTAATTTAAACTCTCCAGAAACATGACTAAACGATTCCCAAGCAGATACCTTATTTTCTGAGATACTCACATTTGATTGTTTCTGTTCGTTTTCAATGTTACTCTTATCAAACGATTCAATGGAAGATATCACACAAGAAACTTTACTATGGCTATGCGATTCAAATTTTGTTTGGTTTTTGTTATGCCTAAAATAATTATAAATTCTAGTTCGATTAATCACATTATTCTTAATATTAATTGGGTTTAACCTCTTAGTGGTTTCACGTACTGTTTAACTCTCTATTCAGAGTTCTTTTCAACTTTCCCTCACGGTACTTGTTCGCTATCGGTCTCGTGGTTATATTTAGTCTTAGATGGAGTTTACCACCAACTTAGTGCTGCACTATCAAGCAACACGACTCTCTAGAGATATCTTCTTATACAAGATTATAGTTACTACGGGCCTGGCACCCTCTGTGGGTAAATGGCCCCATTCAAGATGGACTTGAACATATAATCAAAATGCATAAGATGACAGATACTCCTTTACATTGAATTTCCATTCTACCAGTAATCAGTAAAAGGACTTAATGCTGGACTATTCCCATTTCGCTCGCCGCTACTAAGGGAATCTTAGTTAATTTATTTTCCTCTCCTAATTAATATGCTTAAATTCAGGAGGTAATCACATACGAGTTGAAGTCACAAAAAGTAATGTGTATGTTTATAGATCAGATAAAACAAACTTCATTAATAAAAATTATTAAATGACTTACGTCTTTTATTGATTTATTTTTACACAAACATTATTTAATACAATATTGTAAATATTAATAAAATATTTACATATCAACAATTATTACGTTTTAATAATAATAATAATATATTTAGCATATATTAGTGACCCTCAACTATATGTGGTCCAAGCAGAGTATTATATACTATTAGCATGGACCGCAATGTGCGTTCAAAATGTTGATGTTCATGTGTCCTGCAGTTCACATAACTTCACGCAGTTTGCTGCGTTCTTCATCGACCCACGAGCCTAGTGATCCCCCGCTGAGAGTGATTTTAGGTTATTTAATTTAGAAATAATATACATGTGTTTTCCATCCGCCAAGCGAAATACTTTAATCTATACATAATATGTTATCTGTGATAATAATATGTAAATATTAATCACATTATTATTAATTTGATTATTGAAATAGGTTCTATGGTATATCTGCTCCATAAAACCGTTAATACATTCTACGGCAGTACTCGAATAATTTCGAAACGGAATAAAACTTAATTAAATATTCCATTGAACCGTGATAGTAGTTATATAATGGTATTGTAGACCCCCCAGAACTCCGATTCCCCCATATTTGATTATTGAAATAGGTTCTATGGTATATCTGCTCCATAAAACCGTTAATAAATTCTACGGCAGTACTCGAATAATTTCGAAACGGAATAAAACTTAATTAAATATTCCATTGAACCGTGATAGTAGTTATATAATGGTATTGTAGACCCCCAGAACTCCGATTCCCCCATATATGATTATTGAAATAGATTCTTTGGTATATCTACTCCATAAATTCGTTAATAAATTCTACGGCAGTACTCGAATAATTTCGAAACGGAATAAAACTTAATTAAATATTCCATTGAACCGTGATAGTAGTTATATAATTGTATTGAAGACCCCCCAGAACTCCGATTCCCCCATATTTGATTATTGAAATAGGTTCTATGGTATATCTGCTCCATAAAACCGTTAATAAATTCTACGGCAGTACTCGAATAATTTCGAAACCGAATAAAACTTAATTAAATATTCCATTGGATCGTGATAGTAGTTATATAATGGTATTGTAGACCCCCAGAACTCCGATTCCCCCATATATGATTATTGAATTAGATTCTTTGGAATATCTACTCCATAAATTCGTTAATAAATTCTACGGCAGTACTCGAATAATTTCGAAACGGAATAAAGCTTAACTAATTATTTGAGTGCTCATAATTTTCATTTTAATTCATTGATTTTTTTTTTGGGCTGAGAGTAATAAATCGTATGTCATGATAGTTTTTTTATTATCGCGACAGTTTTTTTTTGGGCTGACTTAATAAAAACTATCGTAACAGTAATTTTTTCTGGGCTGAGAGTAAAAACTGTCACGACAGTTATATTTAGTGTTGCCATCGCATTTTTTTGGGATGAAAATTGGGCTAACTTCACATACATATATATATATAATATATATATATATATATATATATATATATATATATATATATATATATATATATATATATATATATATATATATATATATATATATATATATATATATATATATATATATATATATATGACTGTCCTTTCGACCTTATTCGATTAGTATGGCGAACCGAAGTTATGCCTGACGAATGGAAAGTGGCCGCGATATGCCCCATCTTCAAGAAAGGAGACCGCTTAAAGTGTGAGAATTATCGCGGTATAGCTCTCCTTTGCACAGCATACAAGTTACTGTCATACATTGTATTGGATAGAATCACTCCTCTTTAGCGGAGGGCTTGGTTGGTGACTATCAAGGAGGATTTCGTCTGAATCGATCAGTCACCGATCAGGTCTTTTCGCTGCGGATGATTACCAGAATAGATGATTATCTAAATATTATGAGACATCTATCCCCATCAGGTGTTCCTGGATTTCCGGCAAGCCTATGACTCGATCAATCGAGAGAGTGTGGTCTGCCCTGGAATACCTAGGAATGCCAACAAAACTGGTACAACTATGTAGGATGACAGTGACGCAGTCTCAATGCTGTGTTAAAGTTGAGAACAGGCTATCGACAATTTTTGTAGTTAACTCGGGTGTTCGGCAGGGAGATGCATTGTTCCCGATACTCTTTAATCTGATGTTGGAGTACATCTTTCGTAAAACTGAAACACCGCAGTGTAACATCTTATATCGCCAGTCCAATCAGGTGCTTGCATATGCAGATGACATATGCGTGATTGGACTGAATAGCAACGGAGTGAAAGAAATACTTGATCCGCTTGTAGAGTTTTCAGTTTCAGTTGGACTTCAGATCAATGAGTCCAAAATGAAATACCTGATCTCTGGTTTTAGGGACAATGGCACACCAGATTTTAGTAGTGGCTACCAAACGTTTGAGGGAGTGAGGAGGTTCAAATATTTGGGAATATCTGAAGAGCCGTCCATCTCAACTCGTCGTCGTGCCTCACAATTGCACCTCTCACGCTCGTCGTTGATGAACATTATGCATAAAGACTTGCATTTACACGCTTATAAGGTGCAATTGACTCAAGAACTAAAGCCTCTTGACCATTCCAAACGTCGTCAATGGTCAGAATGGTGGCAAGAAATGACAACAGTGGATGATCAGTGGATTCGTCAATAAGCAGAATTACCGGATTTGGGCGAATCATAATCCAAGAGTGATTGTCAAAAAACCAATGCACCCACAAAGAGTGACAGTTGGGTGTGGTTTATGGGCTGGCGGCATCATCGGGCCGTATTTTTTCCATAATGAGGCCGGTTAGGCAGTTACTGTGAATGTCGGCCGAAATCCGAATCATAATCCAAGAGTGATTGTCAAAAAACCAATGCACCCACAAAGAGTGACAGTTTGGTGTGGTTTATGGGCTGGCGGCATCATCGGGCCGTATTTTTTCCAAAATGAGGCCGGTTAGGCAGTTACTGTGAATGGTGTTCGCTATCGTGAGATGATAACGAACTTTTTATGGCCCGAATTGGAAGATATGGATGTGGACGATATGTGGTTTCAACAGGACGGTGCCACTTGCCACACAGCTAACGAAACCAATGGCCCTTTTGCGCCACCAATTCAATGGCCGTGGTATCTCACGTGGTGGCGATATTAATTGGCCGCCAAGATCATGTGATCTGACACCGTTGGACTTCTTTCTTTGGGGTTATTTGAAAGAAAAGGTGTACGTCGATAAGCCAGCAACAATTCAAGAGCCAAAGGATGAGATAATTCGGCACATTAACGGCATAGAACCTCAATTATCCCTAAGCGTCATCGAAAATTTGGACCATCGGATGGAAGTGTGCCGCCGAGGTCGCTGCTGCCATTTGGCCGATATTTTGTTCCATACATAATTGAACCATACCATATTATCATAATAAAAAGAATTGATAATAATTTCCTAAATAATTTGTGTTTTATTCAAATTCAACATCGGCCCTTAAAATTTAACCACCGTTTATATATATATATATATATATATATATATATATATATATATATATATATATATATATATATATATATATATATATATATATTTTTTTTTTAAAACAGTTTTAAAGGCCATTACTGGCCCCTTACTGAATCAACAATTTGGCTCCAACGGTTTCGATCCCGAGCATGGTCTTCATACTGTCTAAGACAATCTGAAGAGGCCAAGTCGTTCTCTACACCGTGGAGCCATCGTCCTCCTTTCAGAGATCGCTGCACAATTCGTTCCGGATCAGCACGCAGAACGTGCCCGAGCCAGCCTACTCGCTGAGATCTTCACTTCATGTACAATATCGAGGATCTTCATCAGATCTCTGATCGCGATATTGTACAGAGCTCGGTAGTACCATCTATTTCGCGTTTTGGGCCGAAAATCATACGCATGACTCTTCTCTCAAATGTTAGGAGCCATCTCTCGTACTAATCCGTCAGCGCCCAACTTTCACATCCAAACATAACAACGAGTCTGATCAACGCTTTGTAAAGCTTGAGCTTCACGGCACTTGATAAGCGTTTACCGGAAGAATATTACCAAATTTCAATAAAAATTAGAAATAGCGTCCAATGAAAAATTCATTTATTTTGAAAAAACTACGTTAAAAGTTTAAACAATTTATATTAAAAATTTGTTTATAATCTAATACAATATATGTAATTAGCCAAAAAAATATTATTAATAATATTTTAGCCCGAAAAATAAGTAAAAAATATTGCTGATATAAATTCTAAATAATGTTTTTTTTTCGGGATGGAATGGTTTCTTACTCTATTTTACGCTGTTTTTCGTGCTGAGAGGCTTTTTATGTATTTAGTGAAGACGCAAATATATTATTTTTGAAAAGTCTTTTTTCGGGATGGTTTTCGGGCTAACTTCACATACATATTAGAACCATTTTGAATAAGAAGAAACATTAAGTTTGATTCCTTCTTGTTCTTATAGAACTATTTTATTTCAGTTATAATTGTAAAATTAAGAGAAATAATCGATTATATAAGAGTATGCTGCGCTATTGGCACTAGAAATATCATTTCATACAAAATGGGTAATTGTTTGTAGTATACGCGATTAACTTTTTATACAGTTTTGGGGAAAACTTTTCACTAAAAATATTTGTTTGAACATTTATTATATCATTAAATATCATATTATGCAAAGTAACAGAACTCGTTCGTATATTTTTTTGCCAATTATTATAAAATAATAAATCTCCCTGAATGGATCTTCACATTAAATTTTCATGAATCATCAATTTTGAATATATTTTTGCAGATATTATTTCATTAAATCGTAACATATGTGGCTAATTTTCTTATTGCCTTACACATACAAACATATAACGCAAAATGAAGTTTTAATTTTTCCCAACACTATATAAAAAAAATCTCTGGTTATCTATTAATTATAAAAAAAAACATTATCGATTTTCGTTGTATCCCCCCAAACAACAACAAATATATATTAGCTAGAAATTATGAATTTAGACAAAATTTGACTTTGTAATTAAATCTGTTTAAAAAGGTTATATCATATTAATTATATGGTTTACATTTTTTGTATGAAAATATAAAAATAAATAAGTCACTGATAAAACAAGATTATTAGAATATTATAGAAGTTAATTTGTACAGTCGACAAACGGCAGAATAACCTTCGAAACATTTTAATAGCTTTTTGCATAAAATACAAAATCTTCGTGAGCAAGCTTATATGATAAAATATTTGTTGCATGCTACCGTAGCGATAAAACATATTCAGCAGCTCACATATTTATCGAGCCAATTGCTCACCGAGATCGCGTGATTTGACATTCTTGGACTTCTTTCTTTGGGGTTATTTCAATTGTAAATTTTAGTCTTAACTATAGCTTATTAATCTGAAATTTGGTTATTAGGAAAAATCAGTTGTATATCTATTTTATTGAGATATTTTATTAACCATATAATATTAGTTTAGTCTAGCAAATATATATATATATATATATATATATATATATATATATATATATATATATATATATATATATATATATATATATATATATATATATATATATATATATATATATATATATATATATATATATATATATATATATATATGTAGTTAGTTCAGAGTGGCTGCTGCCGCACACTTTGGCCTGTGACGGTCCGTTGTGTTAAAATTCGTCTACCATAAGCCAGTTACACACGTTCAGCTAAATCTGTTAGGTATACCTGCACAGTCGTACCTGTGCAGGTCTACCTGATATGACCTGTGCGTGTGTGGGATAAAACTGTGCAGTTATTTTGACCTGTGCAGGAGAACGGAGCAAACACAAAATTTTATTCGATATACCTGTATATAAACTTTACCTAGTGTTTGTGATATAAATAATAATAAAATTTAATCAAATGAACTTGAAAGTCTGTTATTATCACTGATATGAAATTATTCAAACCATCAATGAAACTGGTATTATCATTATGTGTAGCATCCGTTGTCTAGAAGAGGCGGTTTTCCTTTTTCGTGTAAAGCAAAGGTATTATTCTCAAGCTAACCGGTCCATCATTGAATAAAAGTTAAGGATTTCATTTATGTGCCGTTTAAGGATTTTATTTACCATAATTTGTACATTTTAATGTTATATACCTAGGAAAACAATTTTTCGTCGGTTTCAATTATTTACAGCATTATGCAACGGTTTGTTGCACTAGTGAGCTGCTAAAACATCATTTGTCGATGATGTGATGAATGGAATCCTATATATCTGGTTTTCCTGCGCGTGTGGCATCAGGCAACAACATCACGAACAACAGACATCATTCAAAAATGCACAGATATACATGCGCAGGCATACATACGAAATTCGTACATATTAGGTAGGGGTAGTTTATATTGTTTATCATGCAATATCCATGATGAGTGATATTTAAACCAAGTTTTAATTATTTAGACTAATTGAGATGATTTTAATATGAAATTTATTTGTTATATTTATTAGTTGTAATTTATTAATTTGACAGCCGAAGTTTTAAATACTTAATTAAAACATAAAATAAAATATTTCAGCCAGAATGTATGCAAGTGTATGATATTGACACTAATACATTAACTAAATAAATAAATAACTAAATAAAAAGTTAATACGTTAATAATAATTAAACAAGTTAATAATATGTATCTTTTATTTTACACTTCGTTAATCAAAGGAGAAATAAAAAATTAATAATAGCAAAAGAGATATTCAATTTGAATCGGTTTTTTCGATTTAATAAATAGGTATATAGTTCTCCAGATACAAATTTATCTTATTTTTCGAGATGGGTGACTTTGATACAGTATACACTATACAATGATGTAATATCATAATTTATTTTCCCCTATTTGGTGAAATTGTATAATATTTAGTGAAATATATACCGTTTTTAGAAAGGCTTTTTCTGAGATGATTTTTTGCGGAAAGTTCACATCTATGTCATGATTACCAATTAATAACCAAATTCATACATATATGTATGTATCATACTATTACAACTCACTCTGTTACTTAGCTGAGCTTCTGATCATTTTAAATATTTTTTTCAATTCATTTCGTTTGTAGAAAATACACTCAAAAAAATATTGAGGGTAAAAGATACAATTTCCTTTTGTTAAACTGCTTACAAACAAAATTTATTAACTTTACATAAATTTGATATTTTAACAGAAATAATTGTTGCTCTAACTTTTTTTTCTTTTTAATTAACAAAATTCTTGTTAAATTATCAATTTTTGTTGTAGATTTAATTAAAATTTGCAAATAATTGCGTGGTAGATTTGACAAAATATTTTATCAAATAAATGTAATTTTGGTAAGAGTTACCTAGTTAAACTATTATATTGAACAAATGTATAGGTAAAATATAAAAAACATCGAATCATTACTACAAAAGTCTTGTTAATAACACAAGATGTTGAAATTACATTTTTTTTTTAAATAAAATAATTTACCAAAAGTTTTTGGAAATTTACAAAGAAAATTCATGGTATTCTGTATAATTGATAAATAACATGCTAAAAATATTATAAAATTTACAAAAGTTAGCATAATAGTAACAAAATATGCTTTGTAAAAAATAAGAATAACCATTTGTACAAATTAGTATTATTTTTGTACATTATCTTTTAAGAAATTAACTATTACAATTATTTTAATACTAAATACCAATTCAAAAAATTAGATTACATCTTTCCTGATGATTTCTCAGAATGAACCAAGAAACCCTGAATGGAATAGTATCTCAACTCTGAACACGCTGTATATAAATTGAATTGAATTAAATCCCCAAACTATATATAAATATACACTGATATTTTAGTATATTGATAAAATTACGAATAAAACAACAAATATGTGTTTCATAAATTGGACCATTCGTACATTACTTTTCCAAATGTAAAATACTTGTATTTATATAGTTCTTTGTTGCATTATAGGTTAACCTATGAGACTATTGTAAAATGCAATGGCGTAAAGTTTCTAATTATTCTGTTGTATAACGTCAAGCAACATGCACTAAATACAGTTTTCTTAATCATGAGAATTTTAGTGTATAATTATCATAAGGCAAATTTTAAACTAACAGAATGTATATGGCAGAATACAAGTAGGATTTGATATGATATAATTAAGTCATATATATATATATATATATATATATATATAACCTATATATATATATATATATATATATATATATATATAAATATATATACATATATATACATATATATATATATATATATATATATATATATATATATATATATATATACATATATATCTATATATCTATATATATATATATATATATATATATATATATATATATATATATATATATATATATATATATATATACCGGGTGTTTTTTTTAAACTGAGACGATCAAATATCTCGAAAAATAGCCACTCTACGGAAAAAATGTCCATAATCAAAATTTAATCATACCGCGGGGGAAATACATTAGTGCAAAAAAAAAAGTCCCCCCACCCCCGCTTTGTAGGTGTGGCGGGGGTAACTTTTAAACTAAGATAGGAAGCCATATTTTTTATTGCAGATACGGATTCTACGACTAAAAGTACGTATGATTTGAATAAAATATTTTGTTCGGTTCATGATAGATGGCGTTGCAATCGACGAAATTCAATTTTTTCAATTTCTCCTTCTTAGAACACACGCATTCGATTCTGCAATACGTTTGAAATAAAAAACATCACGTTTTCATTGGAAATACTCGAAATTCGTCATCAAAACAATTTATTCAGTTTTGTAAATCTAAATAAGTGTTCAAAATTAATTTCAAGTTTTATTATTAAATTTCAAAAATACAAAATTCAGGCCATCATTTTGAACACTTATTTAGATTTACAAAACTGAATAAATTGTTTTGATGACGAATTTCGAGTATTTCCAATGAAAACGTGATGTTTTTTATTTCAAACGTATTGCAGAATCGAATGCGTGTGTTCTAAGAAGGAGAAATTGAAAAAAATTGAATTTCGTCGATTGCAACGCCATCTATCATGAACCGAACAAAATATTTTATTCAAATCATACGTACTTTTAGACGTAGAATCCGTATCTGCAATAAAAAATATGGCTTCCTATCTTAGTTTAAAAGTTACCCCCGCCCCACCTACAAAGCGGGAGTGGGGGGACTTTGTTTTTTGCACTAATGTATTTCCCCCGCGGTATGATTAAATTTTGATTATGGACATTTTTTCCGTAGAGTGGCTATTTTTCGAGATATTTGATCGTCTCAGTTTAAAAAAAACACCCGGTATATATATATATATATATATATGTATATATATATATATATATATATATATATATATATATATATATATATATATATATATATATATATTGTTCTTTTAACGGTGGAGTTGTACGCAGTACACTTCAAATATCTTTAAAATACACAATTTTCTTTGTAACGAATACAATTATTTTGTATTATTTAAGTACATTTTTGAATTTTCCAAAAACTTTTGTAACATTTACAATTAACAAACGGGTATTTTGTGTTTCTTAGAATTCTTTGTAGAGATTTCACGTACCTTTGTAAACTTTACAAATGATTTGTTTTCTTTACAACAAAATGCTCACAAATTATTTGTGTTGTGATAAATCTGAAAAACTAAAATCATTTAAATTGTGATCTAGCTACCATAAAGTTGATTTAAGAGCTAAAAGTTGAAATTAATTAAAAATAGTGGAAAAAAGTTTTTATAAAAGTTAACCTTGAATAAGTTTACTAATTAAATAGTGAGTGTGGTAAAACTGACGAAGTAGAGCTTTATAAAAATATTGAAATATTGGTAAATATTAACGATAACTCAAAAGTTATAATATTAGTTAATCAAATTTTAGTTGATGGTGTAAATTCTGATTTTCAAGCGTTTAAAATAAGTAACATCGAAGCATATAGGCAATATGGGTGACGAAGGAAATGATGAAGTCCTTAACTTAAATTTAACAATGTCACCAAATAATATACAAAATATTCAACATTTTAATTTAACCATTTATGATTATGAGGATCAAACAACAACCTATCATACTTTGGAACCTGCAAAGCAAATTACAACGAAGAATTAAGTATCACCGATGAGGAAAATGCGGTAAATCACAATAACTCAATTACAAATGGATTTAACGAATCTTTTCTAATAATGGGAATTGTAAAATATGCTGACAGTATGTCAAGGTAGGCAATAAACAATAAATTCAGGTTTTTTTATTTGGTTAAAAATGATTAAATTTTTTTCTTATATGGAATTGTGAATGGATTTCCAAGCACTGGGTGGATGGTTCATTTATAGCTGAGTTTTTATCAGAATTTTGTCTAGGAACACAAATAAAGTTCAACCACAAATATAACGAGTGGAAAAGCAAACTTCCAACAGCATAAACCACATCGACTGTTGATCAAGAGTGTAATTTAGTCTGCTCAACTCCAGTTTCAACTGCTCCACCAAACGAAACATATTTTGATATTTTAAAAATATTGGAGTGCTCGACTGATGGGAAACATCTATTAAAATATTACGAACATAATACAAATTTTGGCGATGGTTTGCGATCCATATTACTTGATCTTAATTTTAATTAATTTATTAATTTAATTTCATTAATTAATTTTTTAATTCCCCGCAACATGAAAATGTCAACAACATTGGCTGATGAGCTGTCAACAAAAATTGTTGGGGTATTTCCCTTTGAATGTCAGGTCTGTATAATTGAATTTATTAAATTGCAAATTTTTTAATTTTTTTTTTATATATTTAAAGGCAAGGCAGTTCACTATTTGGCAAACAAAGGAAAATCTATCAACTATACCATCAAAAACAAATTATTGATAGTAAGTAAAATTATTAATCTTATCTTTAATTAATTATTATAATTCATAATATTGACAATATATAAACTTGATCTATCTTTGCGTTTCTGCAGATGGTTATAAAGGAATAATTCTCTTTTTGTTGCATCACATAACACCACCAACAGCTAAGGAGATAAACAAGATCAAGAATAAAAAGATGATTATGAAATACAGCATACAGGACTTTCAAAGAAGCTTCATGCTGATTGGAGCAACTGCCGAGGAATTGTAGGAGAATACATTACATAATGCATATATATATATATATATATATATATATATATATATATATATATATATATATATATATATATATATATATATATATATATATATATATATATATATATATATATATATATATATATATATATATATATATATATATATATATATATATATATATATATATATATATATATATATATATTTCATCAATTTAACAAATATTTGGTAAATTTCACAAAAAGTTTTTCCAAGATTTACAAACGTTTGGTCTAAAATTCAAAATTCGCTGAATATTTAATGCAATTTTTGTTAAAACAAACAAAACAATTTATTAAATTAACAAATACTTTATTTATTACAAATAATTTTTATCTATTTAAAAAAAAATTGTTTTATTCACAAACCCTTTTTTTATATATACAATGTTTTTCGATTCACACAAATATTTAGTTGGTTTTACACAAACTTTGTAGTAATAACATAGACAACTATAGATCATTA
The DNA here is from genome assembly GCA_951394425.1 of Tipula unca. Lineage (NCBI taxonomy): Eukaryota > Metazoa > Arthropoda > Insecta > Diptera > Tipulidae > Tipula > Tipula unca. The sequence goes on from OX596381.1 coordinate 222,856,039, forward strand.
TTTTGTATGAACGAAAAATACCAAGAAAAAAAAAATTGTAATTTTTTAAGTTTTGTTGGAGTAACTTTACGAGATAGTATAATAATTTTCATATGCCTCTTTCTATCATTTTAGTTTTGTATAAGTAGAAATTTTTCTATACAAAAAAATATAAAGATCGACAGTAGGAAGGCGTTACCAAAAAATACACAAAACAAAAATAACTAAACATATATAATCTTTTGTTTTTGTTTTGTTTTTAACGAGCCAAATAGCCGATCGTTTGTCGAAAGAAATGTTCGTAACATTAAACAATTGGAAAAATATAAATGATGAACATGATCATGATCCAAATAAATAAAATATGCATAACATACCTTTTCGTTTCGAAAAGTAAATTAAAGATTCAAACATTTATTGAAATTCGTTAAAAAAATTTGTATATATAATAGTTAACTTATATATAGGAAAAAAAAAATTGGCCAAAATTAAATACAGGTCGATGACCTTGTATTGTTATGAAAAGGATTTTTTTACTAATCGATAGATAGTAAATTGAAAAAACGAAAACAAATGATCGTAAATAAGCGAATTGAAGAGAATTATGAATGAAAAACAAAAATCATACATATACATACTCGTAGTTATGTACATAAATATAACCCAAGTTTGTTGGTGGTAGTGCTAAAATTCAATAGAAATGGGATAAAAATAATTTTATTTTTTGCTTTTTTAGAGTTTGCATTGTTGTCGTTCATGGATTTTTGTATTAATTATCAATAGTCAATAATGCTTTTGTCACCATCCTTTTTCTTATTATTATCATTTTTAAATATTTGGTTTTATGTCTCTATTTGTAATACATAATTATAAAAATAATAACAATGAAATTTTTATAGCATAATGAGAATGACCTATAGTTTTGATAATATACAGGTGAGCTAATTTCATTTGCTCGAAACTTAGGGTGATGGAAAATTTTTATTTGTTGCAGCAACAATAATCTTACCGTTCTAAACTTGTTTAGTAATCAGACGAAAAGTCCGTGTTGGACTGGATTGTACAATAGGACAAATTATAGGTGAAAGACGATTGAATTTCCTCTTTGCATATTATTATTAATTTTATTACATTAAAAATCTGTAAAATAAAATTGGTTAAGTATCGATAAATTCTACCTCGCACAGTATGATCAGCATAAAATATATATATATATATATATATATATATATATATATATATATATATATATATATATATATATATATATATATATATATATATATATATAAGTATATATATGTATATATATATATATATATAAGTATATACATATATATATATATATATATATATATATATATATATATATATATATATATATATATATATATATATATATATATATATATATATATATATATATATATATATATATATATAACGGGTGTTTTTTTTAAACTGAGACGATCAAATATCTCGAAAAATAGCCTCTCTACGGAAAAAATGTCCATAATCAAAATTTAAACATACCGCGGGGGAAATACATTAGTGCAAAAAAAAAAGTCCCCCCACCCCTGCTTTGTAGGTGGGGCGGGGGTAACTTTTAAACTAAGATAAGTTTTCATTGGAAATACTCGAAATTCGTCATCAAAACAATTTATTCAGTTTTGTAAATCTAAATAAGTGTTCAAAATGATGGCCTGAATTTTGTATTTTTGAAATTTAATAATAAAACTTGAAATTAATTTTGAACACTTATTTAGATTTACAAAACTGAATAAATTGTTTTGATGACGAATTTCGAGTATTTCCAATGAAAACGTGATGTTTTTTATTTCAAACGTATTGCAGAATCGAATGCGTGTGTTCTAAGAAGGAGAAATTGAAAAAATTGAATTTCGTCGATTGCAACGCCATCTATCATGAACCGAACAAAATATTTTATTCAAATCATACGTACTTTTAGTCGTAGAATCCGTATCTGCAATAAAAAATATGGCTTCCTATCTTAGTTTAAAAGTTACCCCCGCCCCACCTACAAAGCGGGGGTGGGGGGACTTTTTTTTTTGCACTAATGTATTTCCCCCGCGGTATGATTAAATTTTGATTATGGACATTTTTTCCGTAGAGTGGCTATTTTTCGAGATATTTGATCGTCTCAGTTTAAAAAAAACACCCGGTATATATATATATATATATATATATATATATATATATATATATATATATATATAAGTATATATATATATATATATATATATATATATATATATATATATATATATATATATATATATATATGTATATATATGTATATATATACATACATACATATATGTATATATGTATTTTATGCTGATCATATTGTGCGAGGTAGAATTTATCGATACTTAACCAATTTTATTTTACAGATTTTTAATGTAATAAAATTAATAATAATATGCAAAGAGGAAATTCAATCGTCTTTCACCTATAATTTGTCCTATTGTACAATCCAGTCCAACACGGACTTTTCGTCTGATTACTAAACAAGTTTAGAGCGGTAAGATTATTGTTGCTGCAACAAATAAAAATTTTCCATTACCCTAAGTTTCGAGCAAATGAAATTAGCTCACCTGTATATTATCAAAACTATAGGTCATTCTCATTATGCTATAAAAAATTCATTGTTATTATTTTTATAATTATGTATTACAAATAGAGACAACAATCCAAATATTTAAAAATGATAATAATAAGAAAAAGAATGATAACAATAAGAAGAAGATACTGTCACACAAATAATTTTACCGATAATTTCATTCCAAAACCAATTCTGTTGCCACGCATATTTTACAACAATTTTTCATATTGAATTTTGCAATCGAAAAATGAAACAAAATGAAATAATATAGACGTTGTCTTTTTTAATAAAATTTAAATGTATCACCTTGACAAAAGTTGACTATTGATAATTATACAAAAATCCATGAACGACAACAATGCAAACTCTAAAAAAGCAAAAAATAAAATTATTTTTATCCTATTTCTATTGAATTTTAGCACTACCACCAACAAACTTGGATTATATTTATGTACATAACTACGAGTATGTATATGTATGATTTTTGTTTTTCATTCATAATTCTCTTCAATTCGCTTATTTACGATCATTTGTTTTCGTTTTTTCAATTTACTATCTATCGATTAGTAAAAAAATCCTTTTCATAACAATACAAGGTCATCGACCTGTACTTAATTTTGGCCAATTTTGATTTCCTATGTAAGTTTATATATTATATATGTATATAATTTTTTTTAATGAATTTCAATATAATCTTTAATTTCCTTTTCGAAACGAAAAGGTATGTTATGCATATTTTATTTATTTGGATCATAATCATGTTCATCATTTATATTTTTCCAATTGTTTAATGTTACGAACATTTCTTTCGACAAACGATCGGCTATTTGGCACGTTAAAAACAAAACAAAAACAAAAAATTATAAATGTTTAGTTCTTTTTATTTTGTGTAATTTTTGGTAACGCCTTCCTACTGTCGATCTTTATATTTTTTTGTATAGAAAAATTTCTACTTATACAAAACTAGAATGATAGAAAGAGGCATATAAAAATTATTATACTATCTCGTAAAGTTACTCCAACAAAACTTAAAAAAATACATTTTTTTTTTTTCTTGGTATATTTCTCTCATACAAATAAAGCTTCTATTAGTATATCTTCTTTGGTAATAATAAAAATTCCTTGTAGAAATCACATATTTTTTGTAAGGCATCCAAATTTTTTTTATTTTTCTGAGAATTTTACAAATTATTTTGTAAGTTTTGTAAATTAATTGTTCAGATTTACGAAACATTTGTCAAATTCGCAACAATTTGTTTAGTTCAAACAAAAGTTTTTGTTCATTTAATTTATTTACCAAGCATGTGTTCAATTAACAAATATTGAAAATGTTATTTGTGTCTTTCTAAAATCTATTTTTGTGAATTATTTTAAAATATTTGTTAGTTTTACTTCTGTGTTTCGTAATTTTGTACATTTAACTGGTAATCGTGGTTGGACGTATAGGAACAAAAAAATTGTCAGTAAAACTAGGAAATTGTTAAAATTACTAGGTTTTTTCTTTGAGTGTAGAAACTCCGCGAAATTCTTCTTGCAAACCAACCTGTAAAACTTAACGAATATTTTAATGACTTTAATAAATATTCTAATGACTATCAGGTATGAATCAACTGGTAATAAACTACAAAATGGAGTGATTTTCCAAAAAAGAAAAATGTAAAAATTCATCCAAGATGGTTAAAATTTATTTGTTCTGTGCAAATAAATTACCCAATCCACTTCATAATAAGATGTATACGGACAATATTTCTTTCCAAAACATTACATATCTCTAATTGAAAAAATACATAATGGATATGTACATATGTTTGTATAACATAAAAACCCGTATGTGGTTTATAATCACAAATTTCATTTTTAATTTCTCCTTAGATTAACGAAATGTAAAATAAAAGATACATATTTCAACGATGTGAAAGTGTTTACTAAAAGTGTATTAACTTTTTATTTATAGTTAATGCATTAGTGTCAATATCAAATAACTTGCATACATTCTGGCTGGAATATTTTATTTTCTGTTTTAATTAAGTATTTAAAACTTCGGCTGTCAAATTCATAAACTACAATTAATAAATATAACCAATAAATTTTATATTACACTCAACGTTCAATTATTAATTAAAACAGTTTTAAAGGCCGTTACTGGCCCCTTACTGAGTCAACAATTTGGCTCCAGCGGTTTAGATCCCAAACATGGTCTTCATACTGTCTAAGACAATCTGAAGAGGCCAAGTCGTTCTCTATACCGTGGAGCCATCGTCGCCTGCAACGACCTCTGCGCCTACCATATGGTGGCTCTCCTTTCAGAGACCGCTGCACAATTCGTTCCGGATCAGCACGCAGAACGTGCCCGAGCCAGCGTACTCGCTGAGATCTTACTTCATGTACAATATCGGGGATCATCATCAGATCTCTGATCTCGATATTGTACAGAGCTCGGTAGGTATCATCTATTTCGCGTTTTGGGCCGTAAATCACACACATGACTCTTCTCTCAAATGTTAGGAGCCATCTCTCGTACTCATCCGTTAGCGCCCAACTTTCACATCCAAACATACCAACGGGCCTGATCAACGCTTTGTAAAGCTTGAGCTTCACGGCACTTGATAAGCGTTTAGATTTTAGCAGTGGCCTTAGAGGATACAAAGAACGACTGCCAGCTGCCAGCCGCACTTTAATATCCTCACCCACACTGTTATCGTGAGTGATAAGAGAACCCAAATATTTGAACCTCCTCACTCCCTCAAACGTGTGGTGGACACTACTAAAATCTGGTGTGCCATTGTTCCTAAAACCAGAGATCAGGTATTTCGTTTTGGACTCATTGATCTGAAGTCCAACTGAAGCTGAAAACTCTACAAGTATTTCTTTCGCTCCGTTGCTATTCAGTCCAATCAAGCATATGTCATCTGCATATGCAAGCACCTGATTGGACTGGCGATACAAGATGTTACGCTGAGGTGTTTCAGTTTTACGAAAGATGTACTCCAACATGAGATTAAAGAGTATCGGGGACAGAGCATCTCCCTGCCGAACACCCGAGTTAACTACAAAAATTGTCGATATCCTGTTCTTTACCACAGCATTGAGACTGGGTCACTGTCATCCTACATAGTCGTACCAGTTTTGTTGGCATTCCTAGGTATTCCAGGGCAGATCACCAATTCTCGCGATTGATCGAGTCATAGGCCTGCGGGAAATCCAGGAACACCTGATGTACAGGGATGGATGTCTCATAATATTTAGATAGTATCATCCGCAGCGAAAAGACCTGATCGGTGACTGATCAATTCGGACGAAATCCTCCTTGATAGTCACCAACCAAGCCCTCCGCTAGAGGAGTGATTCTATCCAATACAATGTATGACAGTCACTTGTATGCTGTGCAAAGGAGAGCTGTACCGGGATAATTCTCACACTTCAAGCGGTCTTCCTTCTTGAAGATGGGGCATATCGCGGCCACTTTCCATTCGTCAGGCATAACTTCGGTTCGCCATACTAATCGAATAAGGTCGAAAAGACAGTTCCACAAAGTATCCCCTCCGAATATCAAGAGCTCCGAATTAATGCAGTTCACTCCAGGTGAACGGTTTCGTTTCAATCTCTGCATGGCTTTAGTGAATTCCTCATGGGATGGCTCCTCAGTGCAAATCTCCGCAGTCTGTATTAGAGGTGGCTCAACAACAGTCTGTGACGCATGATGGACATCAAGCAGGTCAGTAAAGTGTCCACTCCATGCGTCAAGTACTGCGTCGATGTTGACACAGAGGTTTCCATCCCGGTCCCGAATAGCGGTTGACGTAGGCCTGAAAGTATGGTGCAGTCCAGTAATTCCTTTAATGAAATTGCACGAACTGCGCTCATTGCTGAGTTGTTGTACCTTCAGAACCTCGGCCTTCCACCATTCTCGCTTCTTCCGTCTAAAAATCCGCTTAGCTGCCCTTCTTGTAAGAGCAGCCTTGTTTTTCCTTGCGATTGTGAGACGTTGTTGCACTTCATTATGGGCTATATTTTGTTGCTCAACTGCAAGACGACACTCGTCATCAAACCAATCATTCTTGGGTCTGACTTTCACTATACCTGAAGTCTGTTGAGCAGCACTGACAACCGAAGTTTTCAGTACCTTCCAGACAGAGTTCACGCAATCAGACTGATAATAAGCTTCATTAATGTTGTCGCTGACAAGATCCTGATATCGTTTCTTTTGATCTTCATTTATCAGACCTTCACAGTCGAAACGTACCATGCGTTTCGCTGTGTTCCCAGACTTGTACGAAAACTTCCATCGTAGCTTTGCAGCGACCAAATGATGATCGATGTCTACGTATTTGGTTGCTGACCGATAAGTTCTCACATCCTGCATAACCTGAGCCCGTCCTTTAGAAACTAACACATGGTCAATTTGGATGCGGGAAATTCCGCGAGGATGTGTCCATGTCTCTAGATGTATGTTTTTGTGAGGGAAGAATGTGAGCAATCGCAAAGTACATCATACTCTCACCATTATCGGTCGCAGTTTCGTGTCGGGAGTACGGACCTATGTTTTCACACAAGTCGGTCTGATTTCTGCCAGCTCTAGCATTAAAGTCCCCAATTACCATTCTAACATCGTGTTCGGGTATAGATCCCATCAGATCGTCCAAGTCATTATAAAATGAGTCTTTATCTTGGGGCTGGCTGACTTCTGTGGGCGCATGTACACAAATTATCGACAGGTTGGCCAACTTCATGCGCAAGCGAAGCTTACACAATCGGTTATTGACTGCTTGGAAATCCAAAACAGCGTTCTTTACCTGCGGCCCAAGAAGAAATCCAGCTCCAAGATTTCCGAGGTCATCTCCACTGTAGAACAACGTATAGCCCTGGGACACATGGTCTCCACTTTTAGGCCAGCGAGTTTCTTGAAGAGCAACGAGTTCCAGCCGATACTGCCTCATGCACGTGATTAGGCCCTCTAACGCTCCTGGTTTTCTTAGTGATTGCACGTTCCACGTGCCGATCCTAAATCTCGTGTCCGGGTACTTGAGCAGGGGTCCGGTGTTGTTTTGGCGGTATCCATTTTTCTTTTTGTTGACTTTATTAACACTTTATTTTTTTTACGGATGCGGGTCGTCAGCCCAGCGATCCAACCGTTTAGTCGCCTCCTACGACAAGCAAAGGATACTGTGGTGGTATTCTTGGGAAACATGTTCGTGCAATTTTGATTTACGAGACATGTGAGTGCCCCCCAACCACAGGGGCCAAACTCAACGTTAAATTAGTCAAAATAATTAAAATTTGGTATGAATATCACTCATCATGGATATTGCATGATAAATAATACAAACTACCCCTACCTAATAAGTACGAATTTCGTATGCAGTGGGTAGTTTATGGAATAATTTTTAATGAAATTGGCCGTGACCCCACATGGGGTAAATTTTTTTGTTAAACCATTGTGTTCTCCATTTTCTGGCCACACAACAGATTTTTAACTTGGATATTTCATATCCAAATATGTAAAAATGTTCGATAACATGCACTGTGACATCTTGCAAAAGGTTTATAGCACGAAAGCAGGCGATTTTGTAGTAAGATGTACCATCCACAACAGTTTCTGTAGTAAGATGGTACATCCACAATGCAAAGAAATTATCGGGGGAGCTAACACAAAGAAGGCCCCCGGCCCAATTGGTTCTGCTCTATTGAATATACAAAAGCTGCTACGCATACTCCTGAACATCCTACCAGGCCGACCATTTATTCTTCGAGCACTATTGAATCGTGTCTCCAGTGCAAAACTGCAGTGAAAAATTTAATCAAGCGCATAAATGATGAATTTGAAATAATTAAATCGATAATTTCCGACATAAAGGATTCACTTGCAGCGAATTTGAAGAAATGAAATCGAATCTCAAAAATATATACAGTTATCAAAACCAAGAAGACCATATTTATGACCTTGAATTCAAAGTTGATGGCTTCCAACAACAAGAATTGAATTCTAATTTGATTGTGGATGGTCTCCCGGATAATTCGAGAGAACCAAAGGCTATATTTGAGAACAATTTGAACTACATACGCAGTGTCCGGATTCATTAGCTGATATTTTGAGTTTCGAGTACTTGGCTTCGAGAAAAAGTAGCAGAATGAATTCAACCAAGAGCCAGTATGGTGATGTTAAACTACTTATTAAATTTAAAAATCAATTCTTGAAAAGTAGAGTGAAACAACAAAAAAATTAAATAAAACCAATGGTATTTTCTAACGACATTGGTATTGAACATAAGAAACAAATATATTTTCGTGACTATCTCCCGTCATCACCGCAAAACTGAGGCATCAATCATCAGCAGGATCCAGTCAAAAGCCGACATCAACAAAATCGAATCAACAGAATGACCACTGTCATACCCGTTCATAAAAATTATATAGCACAATCAAGTATTTTTTTATGTTATACAATAGTTTTTCTTTTCTTTATATATTTGTCACTTCAAATTTTTATTATTTTATTATTTTTATTATTGTTTTATAGTTTGACATCTATTGTCAAATTTTTGGTTGCATTCATTATTTTTATTTTATCATATTATGTTTTAATTGCAAATTTTGGTAGTGCATTTAAAATTTTACAAATTAATACGTTGTTTTTTCTTCCAACCTCTTAAAAGCCTCTTGTTTTAATACTGTTCTTGAGTATTACAGTTGGCCTTTTTCTTATTATTTTAAAAAATGTGTGTGTTGCTAAGTTACACTTTTAATGATTGGTGCAAAAGAAGGTACTTTTAATACTAGGAGAAAAATATTATAGTGAAGACTCAATAATATGTATAATAAATAAATTTATTTGTATTTTTTTTTTATTTCGGAAAAACTTTTTTTATTCAACTTTACATACTCATTTAATGAAATTATTTGTCTTTTAACATTAATATTCTGGATATTAATGTTAAAAGTACAGTTCGAACAACATTGATAAAAATTAAGTAAACCGGATTTGTCAACATTTTTATCGTTTGTAACCATAATGCCAACACTATTGATAACTATTGGACAGGTACTGGGATCTTCGGTGGGTAATATTTCTGAACCAATGGTTTCCTCATTTTCTAAAGTATCATGAGCGGTTGTATTTTCATGACTAGTACTGTAGCTGGTACTAACTAAACGGGTCGTAATATTCTTATAGCAGTGTTTATTTTTTTTTGTTGTGGCATCTTCTAAGTATCCCTCAGCTACAGTATTAGATTTCCAACCACAATGCTTTTTAAGGCAAGTGAGGTCACCGTAGAATCTACAAGGAGTGTAGCTGAAGTCCAACGCAAGTTACATTTATTAAATTTATTTATTAAATTTAAATGCAATGCCACTTCTTTTGCAACGCTACTAATTTTGTGAATGCCAACTACTACCCGATGACATACTCCACCTTGGTATTTTATAAAAACACGTCGTACCTTAAAATTTTCTAGGCGAAGAGCAAATTACTGTCTGCAAATCCCCAAATAATTGTCTCACAAAACCGTAGAGTCGCGATTTGTTTGTTTTAGAGTTGAAAATTTTTACCAACAAAGCTGATTGAACGTCTTAACTCCCAGTATTAAAACAACCTGCAAGAAAAATAGCAAAAAATAAGTATATATATATATATATATTATCTTTAATCTATATATTATCTTTATCTCATCGAATTGTGCTTTATCGAGAACCCTGGATTTTTTGCTTTGTAACCAATATTCTGTATTTTTTAAAATGCTCGCAATTTGGAATATTTTTCGATATTTCCGCCATTTTTATAATTCAATGTGGCCTTAATCATTGAATACTGCGCCGAAAGAGCTAACTTTTCATCTTCGTCAAATAATTGGCAAATTATGCCAATAGAACACTCTCTGAATATATTCCAGATTGTACATTTGTTCAGTACACCACTGCAAAAACCTCTTATATGCGCATTAATAAATTTTACGTGATTTTGATGGCAATATAGGTTTAACACAATTTCTTTTACTGTTTGAACCACATTCGGTTGTAAATTTGATAAATTTTCTGATTCAAACATTTTGTTCACAAGAAAGAAAATATTGTAATTATAGCTTTGCAGTTTGATGCGTACAATAGTCAATCCAAATAAAAGTCATGATCTCCTTAGTTTCACAAAATATTTCAACAAAATTAGTTTCAATTTTAAAGTTTTAATTACATAATTTGTACTTACTCGTATAATTAGTTTACAATGAGCTTTTCTCCGTTGGAGAAAAAATAGTATGTGTTATTCGGATTAAAAATGACTTTGTTTGACTCGCAATCTTTGCTTTTGCTCGGCGACGCTGCCCTCCCGCCTCACATGCAAAAATAATTGCTCGTCAAACAACCTTTGTGAAGTTAGCCCAAAATTCCATCCCAAAAACTATGATTTTTGAACGATGGCAACACCATCGTATTCACTTTAAATAAACGAAACTATCACAATACAAGTCATATTAGCAAATATATTGACTCAATAAAATTAAAACGATAATTTCATAACTGTGGTTATTTATTACTTAACTAAATACAATCAAATTGTATTAATAGCAATATGTAATTAAATATAATAATAAAACTTAAAAAAACTACAGATACCTATTATGTATGAATATAATCATATAAATATAAGTAACTAAATAAAATCATACAAATATGCGGTCGTAAACAAATAATTCGAATCTTAGGTTCCATAAAATAGAACTGGGCTCTAGTGACAAATTTTCAAAATCCTGCAAAATCATCGAATATTGTGTGATTGTTCCGTTCTATGCCAAATAAGTGAAATCTTAGAGATTGCCTCATATGGTAACTATATAGAATGGAAAGGGGGTAAATCATGCTTTCTATATATCAATGCTGATGGTTCCATAAAAAACAACTGGGCTCTTGTGACAAATTTTCAAAATCTATCATAATCATCATATATTGTGTAGAAGTGGTTCCGTTCTATGCCAAATAAGTGAAATCTTAGGGATTGCCTCATATGGTAACTATATAGAATGGAAAGGGGGTAAATCATGCTTTCTATATCAATGCTGATGGTTCCATAAAAAACAACTGGGCTCTTGTGACAAATTTTCAAAATCTATCATAATCATCATATATTGTGTAGAAGTGGTTCCGTTCTATGCCAAATAATTGAAATCTTAGAGATTGCCTCATATGGTGACTATATAGAATGGAAAGGGGGTAAATCAAGCTTTCTACGTCGATGCTGATGGTTTCATAAAATAGAACTGGGCTCTAGTGACAAATTTTCAAAATATATCATAATCATCATATATCATATTCATATAAGATGAATTTGTAAGATTTTGAAATTAGAAAATCTATTAGTTTCTACCAATCCTCAAAATTGGGAAAGGCTTTTTTCATGTAATTTTCATTTTTGAATTGATTTCAATTCATTCAATGTAAAATTGAACAACCAAACACACGCATTCATACACCACACACATGAACATGCACACGCATACACACAAACATATAAAAGTCTAATTATTTTCTTCTATATATCAGTTGGTTTTTACGATTTCAACTCTTTGTTTTTTGTGTTTGTTCTATATGTTTCACTCATCTTATGTGAATTGTTACTATTTTCTTACATCTTGTATCCAATAGGGAGGAACGGGAGGAGGATAAATATAATAGAAATATAATATTCTGAAGCACCAAAAACTTCTATTATTTTACCAAGTTAGTTTTGGTGTGTGAAAATATTTTATTTGTTTATACAATTTCATTTCATTCGATGCTTCTGCTGCTGGTGATTTTTGTATATATGTATATCCATATAGATATGTATACATATGTAGATAGAATGAAGGTGATGATGAGATAAGTAGTATAGAATACGCAATATTAGAATGGTTTAAATATGTAATATGCACAGACAGCATTGTTTTTTAAGCAACAACATAACACTCAACTTGAAAACACAAACACGAGAAACATATAAAGAACTCTTATGATATCTTATGTACATGTATTCTGTTTGTATATGAGAATTGTTTAGAATATCATTTGCTCAAGATAATACAAGAAGCTTTCTTCTAGGGTGAAATGCACGTATTTTTCTACTTTGCTTTTGTTGTTTTGCCTTCCTAGGATTTGGAATAAATTTTAATTTCCACACTGAAAATGGAAATTTTTTATTCTATTTTCGGTTAAGCGATTTATTTTTATGTGCAGGATTGTTTTTTTTTGGTAGTGTGTGACAGTAACAACGCATGTAATATGGTAATACATTTTTTTTATAAAAATTTTTTAAATTCTAATCAAAATGAATTCTTAAATTATGGTTTGTATGTACATACGTACATATACATTTATGTATGTTGGTCGGACTGCTTCAATAATATTAAAATGAATGTCTTCGATAGTGACAAAGCTTTTATCTAATATTTATCTATGTTATCTCGTAAATACAGTGTAAAAAGCCCAAGCCTATCATAAAATTTCTACCGCATAGCACAATTAAACTACACAGTTATATCCCACAGATTATAATAAATAAATAAAATGAGCAGGAGAATGCATAATAACAAAAAATGCATAACAAATAATTTGAAAAGCTCAAACCAAATTCTCAATTCATTCATTATTTACTTAAATTTCGAGAAATAAATAATAAGTTATGTCGGTAAACGGTAATGTAAAAATGCCACCGACCTTAAATGAACATTATAAATTTGTATATATATTTATGTATGATAAATATAGTTTTTGCATTTTAAATAAATTTTCATTTTATCTCCTTCCGATTACAAAGAGTTAATTCTTTTCTTTTAATTTTTGTTAATTGAAAATATTTTATGTTAAGGGTTAGTTTTTGTAAACATCATTTGATAGATATTTATTTTAAATAACTAATAATTTGATAGATATTTAGTCCAAAGGGAAGTTTGATTGAAATTTAAGACTAATCGAAATAAAATTTACGATTATAATTAATAAATTCATTTCGCATCGTATTTGAAATTAAATCAACGACTTTTAATTTTAGCAAATGACTACGCTTTTGTTTTCATTGTATGTGGGAGTAAATTATCGATTTCAATTGAAACAGAAATGATTTTCCATAGATTCAAAATTGATAAGAACCATCAATAATCTTCTCGATTTTAATAGTGAGTGAAATGAAATTATGTGATGGAAATTAAATGGTTACTTGATAAGTATAAATTAATAGGGTACTATAAAGTGTGAAAATATATAACAGTTCATTCTTTTCTAAAAAATTAATTATATGGGATCAGTAATGAACATATACAAACAACAATAATATATTGTTAGTTATTTAGAAAATCTTCCATTATGTTTGTGATCAAAAAATATTATTATTAGGTACGAAGCGACAAATTTGAAAATTACGTATATCAAGGAAATCGAACTGTAAGCTGTAAAGTAGAATTGAACTGGGCTATCTAGTGTATAAATAGAAACATACATACTATAAACATAAATTATGCGAGATAATAAAGGTTTTATTATTTATGGAAATCAATCGGACGCTTTGTATATGCGGTTGTTTACAGCACTAAATGACAGAAACTTCCAATGTAGAGCTCTCCCCTGAACTATGGCATAACTATATTGATTATCGAATGGTATATTGTAACATAAAATTGTATAAATTTCTACATAGTTTTGGAAAATTACAAAATTAGAACTCTATTTATCATAGAAACAGTATACTCCACAATTAGAAATTTTCGAGTTACTACTGTATAGTCTTTCAAAACAACGAGTCAATAAAATGATAGAATTTCATGTTTACGTTATAAATATTTGATGATGGTGTTTTGTTTGTTTTATATAACCAAAAGGAAAACCCATTGACACTAAATAACAAAGCAATTCGCAGAAATAACATACGACTATATATTAATCACAGTTCTGTATGTGATGTATGTAAGGAGGAAATTATTCATTACGGTATTTTACAACAGAAAGATTTTGTTTATGAAAAAATGGTGTATTCTCTGCTGTATAAATGTACATAAATATGTAAATAAATAAATATTAAATTCCTGTTCCTCAGGACGAACGAAAATCTATCATATCTTAAAATATATCTTTCATAAAACATGTAAATATTATACAAAAATTCTTACATTTATTACATACATATGTATATCAAAAACATATACATAATAATAAAATTTATTTTATACATACGTACATATACTTCATAAGAATAAAAAATAAGAAATACAGTAAAATAAGAAATTGTTCTCTTGTCAAAAACATAACCTCACAAAAAGTGTGTTTCGACGAAGAAGCTGTAACAATAACGTAAACCGAAATTTTTATATATAATCATGTACATTTTGAAATTTCGATCTAATTTAAACAGAAAATAATTTTGATTATTGGAATAATAAAAAAAAATACATAGGGCTTGCTTTCTTCGAGTGAATGGTAAAAGAAGGATGGAATGTAAAATTGTTCTGTGATTAAATTATTTTAGGTACGATAACACGCATCATAATTTTAATTTTTTTTAAATACAATTCAGAATTAATATTATATCAATGACAAAATTATAATAACTATGCACATATGTACATATGTAAATTATAAATAATTCGGGATAAATATTCATTAGAATATCATAGAAGTTTTGTACCTGCATATTTCACCAATATTAATCAAATTTATGGTATGTAAATCACACAAATTTTATGATTCTATATACATAAATCTTGTAAGCAATATATCAAAGCATTAACGCACATCGCAAAAAACTTAATCCAAAATTGTCAAAATAACTCCACTAAATATATCTATTGCCACCAATACATTAACGAATGTTTTAAAATTAGCGAAGATAAATCGCTTTTATATTATAAAAGCGATAAATTTATCTTCGCTAATTTTAAAACATTCGTCTTTCTGACGACATTACATAACGCATTGACGCAAATTAACAAAATTAATATAGTTGATAATAAATTTCAATTCCGCACCAACCAATTATTATTATCATTATTACTGGTATCACATCTTCATCATTCTATAGTGAAAATTGCATTTCCACTTCCATTACATAATATTGCACCAAAAATGAAAGAAAAGCATGGAACACAATAGTTTTAATCGATATAGCTGGCAAGCGATTCAATATCTAGTTGGCCAATTTCGATCAACTAAGTATTTAACAGCTGGCTTTAAATGCTGAAAGGCTTTACATAATGGAATATGAAAAATTGGCTTTCAGTATTTTTACTGAAAAAACGAAACGGGACTAGTAATTTAAAGTAAAGGATACATTTTTGTTTATTTCAATTTTAAAGTGTTGTTGTATCGTTGCTATAGCATTAAAAATAAAATTCAAAGATTGTCTTTTTCTCTCTAATAGAATTTTAGTTTCATTTTTTCCTTTCGTTTTTTCAGAAAAAATTACGAGGCAATTTTTCATAATGGAACACTAGCCTTTAATATTTTCATGTAAAGATAAATGTACAAATGCACAAATTTTATTTATTAAGATAGCTCCTGCTCTGGTCTAGACTAACTTCATTATTTGTAGTAGTTTTCGAATCATTCAATCAACATACTACTTCTCTCAAATAAATCATGGTTTAATTGTATGGTTGATGACCTTACCGGTCACTTTATATGCGGAAATAAAAGTTATCCGACATTGAAATTCGAGTGTCGTTGCAACCAATTGCACATATAATTCAATAAAATAAATAATATTGTTAATAATAAAAATACAATTGTGAACAAACAAAATTTTTAATATTTTATGGAATTCTTCTGGTTTTAAATATAATTCATTAAACAAATTAAATTAATGAAACTAAAACTATTGGTATTTATGACTCGTTTTATCATTTTGACAAAGCATAATAAATTATTCATCATCTTCCAACTGAAATTAATTTTCATCGCATCAATGAATTTTAAATTGGTTTTCTTGTTTTGCGCGAATTTTATTTTTCCTTTCGTTTCAATGACTAAAGGAAATGTTGAAAATCATTAAATATTGTGTATTATATTATATAATATGTTTATGAGACCGGGTATTAATATTTTTCAGTGACACTACAAATCTAATACGCAATTTTTTATTTCAAGTCAGGAAAGAAATAGTTATTGCATATTAAGCAATAATTGACAATTTAGGTAATTTGTTTAATATGTGAAATGTACAATAAATGTAACCAAAAACCAAATCATTCCTATCCTAATCCTAATTGACATGATAATAAATTGTGTTAACCTTCAAAACAAAACACAACATTTTATCATTTATTTGATCGATACGATCTATATTTTTTTGTTTGTTGAATGAGAAATTTTCCAGCATTTATCAAACTCTTGATACATATTTTTCAATGTTTATATTTTGAATCGAAATAGTTTTTTTGTGGTGGATTGAGTCTAGTATGTATATTTAAAGAGCGAGTTTACATATTGTATTTATATATTACAATATATCAGATATAAATTTGTATAAGGCCAGTGAACAGTTTACTAATTTTATTCTAAATTACGTCATATATAGTTATTAAGCTAATTAACAAAAAGCTAACTAACAAAATTTAATAAAATTTCTCAAAATTATTAATATTATACGAATTTAACAGATCAGGAATTTCTTATGAAAAATCTAGCTCATGATGCCAGCTGGAATAACTATTTTATTTTAGACCATACATTTAGAGATTTGATAACCAAATTTGATAAAATGTCTAAAAATTATCAATTTTATATGAATGTGGAAGTTCAGAAATTTTTTATGAAAAATCTACCACATGATGAATAATAATAATAACAGTTTTTAAAGGCCATTACTGGCCCCGTACTGTATCAATAATTTGGCTCCAACGGTTTCGATCATGAGCGTGCTCTTCATACTGTCTTAGACAATCTGAAGAAGCCAAGTCATTCTCTATACCGTGGAGCCATCGTCACCTGCACCGACCTCTGCGCCTACCATATGGTGGCTTTCTTTTTTCTTTCGGTGATCGCTGCACAATTTGTTCCGGATCAGCACGCAGAACGTGACCAAGACAGCGTAATCGCTGAGATCTTACTTCCTGTATAATATCGGTGATCTTCATCAGATCCTTGATCACGTTATTGTACAGAGCTCGGTATGTCCCCTCTACTTCGCTTTTCTCGAACTCATTCGTCAGCGTTCAACTTTCACACCCATACATAACAACGGTTATGATCAACGCTTTGTAAAGCTTCAGCTTCACGGCACTTGATAGTGGTTTAGATTTTAGCAGTTGCTTTAGAGGGTGCAATGCACGAGTACCAGCCACTAGCCGCGCTTTAATTTTCCACCCAGACTGTTATCATGAGTGATAAGAGAGCCCAAATATTTCAACCTCCTCATCCCCTCAAACGCGTATTGACCACTACTAAAACCACGTGTGCTTTTGTCCCTATAACCAGAGATCACATATTTTGTCTTGGACTCACTGATATAGAGTCCAACGGAATCTAAAAACTCTAGACCGCTTGTCTAGATCAAATATTTCCCTCACTCCGTTGCTATTCACTCCAATCACGCATATATCACCCCAAGCAACAATCAAAGTTGGTACTACAGCAAACAAGGGTATGGGAACTTCGAGGTCAGCTTCACGTACTAGCTACTTATTTTTGTCACTGTTTATACATTTTGTGCTTGCAGTAATAAATTTAGTAAGGGATAAGTAAAGGCTACTGATTGTGCTACTCTAGTTACATAAACTTTAAAGTTTTTATTGAATGATCGGGAACTTCAAAATGGCATCCATTTTTCATTTTAAAGTCACTGCTACTTCAAGAGAGCATGGTGATGTTTTCCCGACGTATTAAAAACCTTTAACTTCACCATCAAAATTATAACTTTAAAGTAGTTTCATGAGGTAAAACTTTCGTCTCCACTACTAAGAATATATACTACAAAGTTAGATAGAGCTTATTTATCAAAAATCAAAACTTTGCAGTAATATTTACATGCGATTTTTACCAATAAGTAGCATTGTAAAGTAAAACAAACATTCTGAAATTACTTTTATGTTATCATTTAGTAGAATCCTTGTTCGTAACCCGTCATGTCATAATGTACACTCTAACATAAAATAAAAAAATAAATTTTTTTTCTGATTGTGCTAAATAATTATTAATATGCTTCCTAGAAAAAATGCTCCCCAGAAACACAAGAAATAAATCAGGATTCTTCTGAAGAATGTCAATATGTAGATATTGCTTTAGAGGAAAATACAGACTTGGATAACTCTATTTCTTTTATGGAAGAATTACGTACATATGGGCATTAATAAATGATAGCTCTATTAATCTACTTCTAGTAGATGGGTAAAATAAATGATAGCTCTCTTAATCTACTTCTATCAGTATTGAAGAATTCATAAAACTTTTATCGTGAGTGGTAAGAGAGCCCAAATATTTGAACCTCCTCATTCCCCCAAACGCGTAGTGGCTACTACTAAAACCACGTGTGCCATCGTTCCTATAACCAGAGATCACGTATTTTGTCTTGGTCTCACTGATCTGGAGTCCAACGGAATTTGAAACCTCTAGACAAGCGGATCAAATATTTCCTTCACTCCTTCCGGTTCGTCTGCATAAGCACCTGATTGGACTGGCGATATATGATGTTGCACTGAGGTGTTTCAGTTTTACGAGAGATGTACTCCAATATGAGATTAAAGAGTATCGGGAACAGACCATCTCCCTGCCGCACACCCGAGTTAACTGCAAAAATTGTCGATAGGATGTTCTTAATTTTAACACAGCATTGAGACTGCGTCAGTATCATTCTACAAAATCGTAAAAATTTTATTGCCATTCCTAGATATTCCAGAGCAGACCACAAACTCTCTCGATTGATGTGTGTCGTAGGCCTGCCGGAAATCCAAGAACACCTGATGTACGCAGATAGTGTTGGAGAAATAAAACACAACATATACATTTTATTCATACGCTGTATTTCTTATGTACATATTATTCCTTATGAAACTGTCGTCAATATGGTGTTGTCCAATTATGTTTTCCGAAAGTAAACAAATATCATTATTTGTATTTATAGTTACAATTTTTATTGCTGCTCGGCCATAAAACCTTCAATCTTATGATAACTAGCCTAAAATAATATAAAATTAAGATTATTTAGATGTATACTAATTAGTATTACTATAATAATTTATATACTTAACTTCATCAAAACTATAAAATATATTTACGTCACACACGAAACAATTAATAACAATAACAAAATGTAAATTACCTTGTCATCTTTATCGATATGGATTAGCAATTAATAGAAGAGTTGGGTCAATATAAATTAGTACAGATGCTATAATCAGCGTTTCGAACTTAAATTGTTTTGCTATAAAGCTTCCCTTGGTTAATTGCACTACGAGAACGATAAAAAGGTAAACATTAGCTCTCTTACGGTTTGGCGATAATACAAGAAACATCACATCTTAACATTATAAATAAAATAAAATTATAAAGTTTAAAACAAAAGTATTTTAGAGATTTTATTTACGACTTTACTAAACGGCTTTAATCATCCCATCAGTATATTTGTTATACAGATAGTTTTGTCGTAATAATTAGATAGAATCATCCGCAGCGAAAAGACCTGTGATCAGCGACTGACCGATTCGGGCGAAATCCTCCTTTATAGTCATCAACGAAACCCTTTGCTAGAGGGGTGATTCTATCCAATATAATGTAACACAGTAACTTGTATGCTGAGAAAAGGAGAGCTATACTGCAATAATTCTCACACTTCAAGCGGTCTCCCTTCTTGAATATGGGGCATATCTCGGTCATTTTTTATTCATCAGGAATAACTTCAGTTCGCAATTCTAATCGAATAAGGTCGAAAAGACAGTTCCACAAAGTATTTCCTCCGAATATCAAGAGCTCCGAATTAATGTAGTCCACTCCAGGTGAGCGGTTTCGTTTTAGTCTCTGTATGGCACTAGTAAATTCCTCATGAGATGGACTCTCAATGCAAATCTCCGTAGTCTATATTTGAAGTGACTCGGCTACCGGTTTTGACGCATGATGATGGCCAAACAGGTCGGTAAAGTGTCCACTCGATGCGGCAAGTACTGAATTGATGTTGATACAGGGGTTTCCATCCCGGTCCCGAATGGCGTTTAACGCAGGCCTGAAAGTATCGTGCAATCCAGCAATTCCTTTAAAAAAATTACGCGAACTGCGCTCATTGCTTAGTTGCTGTACTTTCAGAACCGCTATCTGATATACAGATAGTTTTGTCGTAATAATTAGATAGAATCATCCGCAGCGAAAAGACCTGTGATCAGCGACTGACCGATTCGGGCGAAATCCTCCTTTATAGTCATCAACGAAACCCTTTGCTAGAGGGGTGATTCTATCCAATATAATGTAACACAGTAACTTGTATGCTGAGAAAAGGAGAGCTATACTGCAATAATTCTCACACTTCAAGCGGTCTCCCTTCTTGAATATGGGGCATATCTCGGTCATTTTTTATTCATCAGGAATAACTTCAGTTCGCAATTCTAATCGAATAAGGTCGAAAAGACAGTTCCACAAAGTATTTCCTCCGAATATCAAGAGCTCCGAATTAATGCAGTCCACTCCAGGTGAGCGGTTTCGTTTTAGTCTCTGCATGGCACTAGTAAATTCCTCATGAGATGGACTCTCAATGCAAATCTCCGTAGTCTATATTTGAAGTGACTCGGCTACCGTTTTTGACGCATGATGATGGCCAAACAGGTCGGTAAAGTGTCCACTCGATGCGGCAAGTACTGAATTGATGTTGATACAGGGGTTTCCATCCCGGTCCCGAATGGCGTTTAACGCAGGCCTGAAAGTATAGTGCAATCCAGCAATTCCTTTAAAAAAATTACGCGAACTGCGCTCATTGCTTAGTTGCTGTACTTTCAGAACCGCGGCCTTTCACCATTCACGCTTCTTCCGTCTACAAATCCACTGACCTGCCCTCCGAGCAAGAGCTTTATTTTTCCTCTTGTTTGACGTTGTAGCACTTCACTATGAGCTATATTTTGTTACTCGACTGCAGCACGACACTCTTCATCAAACCAATCATTCTTGGGTCTTACTTTGACTATACCTAAAATCTGTTGAGCAGCACTGACAACCGAAGTTTTCAGTACCTCCCAAACATAGTTCACACAGTCAGACTGGCAATTAGCTTCTTCAATGCTGCAGTGTCCCACAAGCTCCTGATATCGTTTCTTTTGATCTTCCTTTATCAGGCTGTAACGTGCCTCTATGTGCGGCCAACACGATCTAGTAGGGAAAGAAAAGTAAGAAAATATCTATTATAGATATATATATTATATATAAACACATATGAAATAAAAAAAAACACTATACACTATTGTTTTTGATTAGTTGTTTAAAATTTACTTTCGCGCGTTTTCGATCATGCAGCGGTACCACTAACGCGTATTATGCTTGGGATCAGGTGTCACGTCACTACAACACTACAATTAATATATGATTGGAAAGTAAATCTTATATTCCTTTTCTTTTTTGGTTCCGATAATTTTTTTATGGCTCTCCGCTAACTAGTCACTATATAATGTTTTTATGTCCGGCTATCTATATAAGCTTTGGATCGAATTCTGGACAATTCGGGATAATTTTTTGCCAAAGGGAATCCTGGATATCAATTTCACCGAAATGACTGGTAATATAACAAGATTTTCTTACGATTTTTCGCACGATTTCCAAAGGAAATGTAAATTTACAATCGCGTTCACTATTATATTTATATATTGTAAAAAAAAATTATATGTTTATTAATTTATTTTTCTAACTACAAATCGTCACTACTATATCACCAATTTTTATTTTATTTTGAACTAGCCGCGGTGACCTCAAGAAAACATCTAATTAAATTTAGTCAACTCAACTGTATAGATAATTGTATCCCACCCATTCCCCATGCAGCATAGTATATCTATATATATACACTCCAATCTGGAAAATTCCATTCGTCACAATTATTGTACGATACATAACATGGTAAGAGCAACGGTATCATATAACACTGATTACCACCACCATGACGAGGATGGTCAGTAGCGAAAATGGGTTAAGCAAAAATAAAAAAAAATCACGAATTGGAGTTCATTGACCTATTTAAAAAAATTAAAATAGCATTGAGCCACAACAACAACATAGGCAAAAACAACTGGTAGACAACGCAAATCTACAACGAATTCATACTTAACATTTTAATTTAATTTATTTTGAATATAAAGCTGATCAACAATTGCGCTCGTTACAAGGCCTTCACAGACGAAAGGTTCTATGCGTTATAAATACACTATATATTATATAACACAGCGGTGTTCCCTGTGTTATATAATATATAGTGTATTTATACTTCTACAAAAATAATATAATCTGCTTTACTAAAATCTGAACAAACCAAAAATGTAATTCATTTCATAACGTTATGATTTCAATTTCGCTATACTATATTGCCCAGTGAGTGCATTCAATGAGAATTGATCTTGTGCTATGTTTATTATATTTTTTTTAAATATGATTATTACGACAAACATTTATATTTTTCATGTCCCGTTTATATAAATAAATACATAGAAGTACACAGTACACAGGAAAATAAAATTACATGAAATGTATGTCAAAATATGAATAATAATATTACAACAAACCATTCTAAATATGTATATCCAATTTTTCCATTCTGCGCACACATATACAGATACACATACATTTACAACAAAATGTTAGCAACACAAAAATGTTTATTTAAATATTAAAACTTATTATAAACTTTTACAGTGTTGATTTGAACATTAATTTATGTAAATTATATAACTATTTGGCTGTTGTGTACTAGAATTTTTTCGTCGGTGGTTTGGAAATACCGAAAAATTTAGGTAAATTTTTTAAGTTTAATGGAAATGGAAATATAAATAAAGTTCAAATAATTTATACTCGTTGGTTTTGATATTTTTATTTTATTGCCTATATATAGATGATGATTTGCCTACATACACTCTATGTACATAATATGTATGTATGTATATATTAATTATACTTATGTATATGTTGAATATATAGAATGGTGATTGAGTAAACCAGCAGACTCCGCCTAAACTCATCACAATAATTTTATTCATCAAAGATCTAAGTAATTCCTTTCCAACGCAGATTGCATCTGTTATCGAAAGACTAAATTAGGTAAATTGTGTTAGCTCTTCTGAAACACGTCCATTGAGCGAGCAAACGAGTTTAATCTAGCTATATGTATATATAAAAAAACAATAATTGGCTTTAGCGTGTGATTTTTCATAGTTGCCCAGTTAAGGGTGATATTATATTACAGCAATATAAAAAAGTGCTCGAAAATTGGACGATCGAATGGGGTAATAATTTACCATCTCTAATCGGAACAATTGTACTTCACAACAAAAAAATAAATTTGGCAAAATTTCAAACCGTTTTTGTTTTATTGCATTTTTAAATTTAAACTTTTAAATGGCCCACCCTTTATATATATAGAAAATAGAGAAGGAAACTGTATAGGAAAATCTCAATATCAATAGTATCAAGGCCATCTTAATAAATTGTAAATTAAGATGGCTTTGATAGTATAGACTATGTGCATGCGGCATTACGCGATTTGGCCCAATGAGACCTTATGGAACAAGGACACAACCAGAGCAAACCTATATATAAAGAGCCTTAAGGTAAAAGTTGAGATTTTTCTAGAGGAACTAAAATTGACGAAAAAAACATTTTTTCCATACAAAACATGAAAATTTAAATTTTTTTTGGCGCGATATGTTTGAATAAAAACGTCGATGGATTAAGTGTTTTAACATTGAAATAAAATCTACAATTATCATTTTAAAATTAATTTCAAACTTGATCAAAGAAGTGTTTAAATTTGTTATATTAAATATAATTTTATTAATAAAATTTAAAGAAAAAAATATTTCTCCATTAAATTGATCTATACAATTATACAATCAGAGCCACCCCCAAGGTGAAAAATTGAACTTTTTCTAGAGGAACTAAAAATGACGATAAAAAGATTTTTTTCATATACAAAACCTTCTAATTTATTATTATTTTCATACAAAACCATATAATCCTTCTGCTTCTTTAAAAACAACGGTCACAATTACAAAATAATAAAAAAAATAGTTCTTTAATTAATAAATAAAATGTATTATTTACACCATTGGATCCAGCAACAAAAATTAAATATGGCGTACGAGTACAACGACAAAATAAAATGACGAGGTTGCGATAATGGTTCAAACATGAGTGAATTCAAATAGAAGTTGAAATGTGTATAGATATATAAACAAGCACTTCTCATGTCTTGTTGAGTATAAATCTGTTAGCAACCGGCGCATAAGAATAAGGTTTTGACTAAATGTGGTTTAACAAATGGTTGCCACATGAAATCATTTGTCTTTATCAATTTGTAGTTTATACTTACAATTTGTATGACACTGAATCAGTCGTTTTCCACATTTTTGAATACCGGAGATTGCAAAAGTCATGGCACAGTATTAAAGAAAAATAGAACACCGCTTTAATGTCAAGACCATGTATGATAAGCAATTTCGTCTATAGAGTGCTCCTTTGTAAGAGATTCCGAAGCAGCCATATATCGCAGTTATTGTTTTACACTTTTAGTCGGAAAGTTTGTCCTTATTTTTGAAATAAAATATGTGTTTTTTTTAACAACAATAACAATAACTATACCTACAATTAATTGGTATACATGAATACTTAGTTCTATTTATCTTTCTAAGATAATACTATAAAAATAGCTTGCAAAATAAACGATATTAAGTGTTTTTTTAAAAGTAAGATAATAATGAAAACCGTATGTGTTGAAATACATATTTTATTTAACCAATTTTTAATTTCATAGTAAATTAATTATTTTAATTAGTTTTTAATTTCATATAGTAAAGTTTGTACTTAGTATATTGCAATAAAATACATACATATATGTATTGTATTTGTAATACTTATTTTATTTCAACTAAGTATACAATTTCCGATCAAAAGTGTAAATCAATATCTAGCATATATGGCCGCATTATTTCTTACAAAGGGGCGAAATATGTTTATCATACATAGTTTCGTATAATTGCCACCAAATATCATCAATTGCAGCTTGGATAACCGGCTATTATTGCAAAGGCTGATTTACATAAGAAAAATTTACTGGCACTATTTTTTTAACTGAAAAAACTAATAACGTTTAATAGATAAATTTTGACAAACAGAACCAATAAATTTATTATAATTTCTTTCAAACTTAAAAAAATCTAAATAGAAATATATTTATTTAATTTGTAGCAGAGGCACTTGGGGTAATATCTGCTAAGATCTGATAAGATGCTACCCTTTGACGGGTAGCTGATATTACTCCGGCCCCAGCTACATAGAAGTTGTTCTATTCGTTGCTCCGGCCCCAGCTACATAGAAGTTCTCAGGTCGGTAGGGGTAATGTTGGTCGTGGGTTGTGGTGACAACTTATAGGACCTAGATTAATCCGCGGTTGTGTATGGCCAAAACATACAAAAAAGATACAGGTTTAGGGGAAAAAAATGTCGAACCCCCAACGCGCGAGACATGTTGTCTCCCTGCTTTGCAGCGGAGAGTGCAACCGGAGGAAAAAAAACTTAGTTTATCTAATCATTATTTTAAAAAAATTTATTTAAAAAAAAACAAAAAAAAAGTTGTCCACATACCTTTACTTATTTATGGTGTAATTTGGGGTATATATATGTATATATAATAGTGTATCCTAAAATTGCAGAAGGTAAAACACACAATCACAATAAATTATAAGATGTACATATAGTACTACACTTTCTCACTAGAAAACAGTAACGAACCAGAAAAACACAAGAACAAATAAATGATTACACAATTCAATTTCTTTCCTTTTTTTCACAATAGATTTTATTTATTTATTTTTTTTTTTCTAATACTTTTACACTTACCATCAATAATTTAAACAACAGAAATGAACTCAACAAAAATAAAATTACTCAAACAGGTTTTGATTACACGTTTTTGCCTTTTATGTTAAAATGAGAAAAGGCCTACTTATTTATGTGTCTAAGATCATATTTTTTTTTATTTAACTCAAAATAATTTCTATTTAATTTATTACAATTAATGCAATATGTAATAAAAAAAAATGTACGTCAAATACTTTGACCTACAGAAGTAATAAAAAATATGCGCAAGAAATGTAAGAGTTTTGGGAAATTGGGATAGTAATGGGATAGAGGAACTCATCCCGTTACAAATTTACTAAATTTTCCAACAAAAAATATACGCATACATATATTCTATATCGTAAAACGAGATGTTACTTTACCAGAAAAATAGCGAACTACTCAAATTACCTCAGTGTGCGAGAGAAAATTCTTATCCATACACAATTGCTATGTAGGTGTGTTGGAATACTGCCATAAAAAATACTTGACTACTTATTTTTTTCAGTAAATTGTGGCAGCATTACTACCACATATACAATTATATTTCCAGTATTTTTTTCTGAAAATGTTTTTGCTTTCTCTCACACCTCAAGCAAATCTGTATTTTTGTCCTAATTTGGTTTTACTATCAGTAAATTTTTAAATTATTAAACTCTATTAATAAAATTACTAGTCACATTCATTTTCATAGAGATGACAAGAAAAATAATAATAATTCTATCAATGATAATAGTCGTGTTTTTTTATTCAAAAATTTTCGAGTTCGAATGAAGTTCTCGATAAGAATTTTCTCATTTTTTCAGTAAAATCCAAATGAATTATATTTTTTATCAATAAATAAGATACATTTAATGTTAAACTACACATTTTAATTCACTATTATCGAAATAAAATAAAATTTAACTTTATTTTTCAATGTTCTGGATAAAACGAAGTTTCTTCAAGTTTTTCAAGTAGTACTTGAAGTTCAGTTTATAAAAAAACGCAGCAAATGTTGTTTTGAAAACATTGTGACAATTGCTGTGTTATAAATTATAATATTTAGCGTTATAATATGTGTCCCCTATCAATTGATGCCCACACAAGAAATATTATTATAATTTATATTTGTTTTAGTTTTCATAAAGGTTACACATTGATAATAATTAATAACTCTATAGGGTCAAAATCAAAATATATCGACTACATGGTAATATATTGCGCATACGTCAAAAATTAAAATACCCAAAAAGCAACAACAATCGATCAACATGGCGGCACTCTTTCTATTTACGTTTCAATTTTAATCTTCACGTCTGGTAATAAATTATTTTTGAATTAAATTAAAAAAGAAAATTAAGTTGTGACTTTTAGATAAAATTTGACTATAGTCAAAATCACATCGTATTAATACTTTTATGTTTCATGGGGTTTTTAATTGATAATACATATTAAGCTTGCTTTACATTGAACGATTAAGCAGATCTGCAAGAAACGTCAAAAATAACTAATAATAACTATAATAACTATAATATTTTAAATTATTTTCAATGTGTGTACAAAATTTAGTATATTATACATTTTAAGTACATGAATTGACGTGCAGATGAAGCTCGACATCTTTTTTTAGTTTGCATCTGCTTTTTTTTGGTTTACTGGGATCGTTTTGGTATGATTTTTTTTTGCAGACGATATATTTTTCTCGTTCTCGCTTTAATAAATTTTAATCATTGTATCTCAGGTTTTTTGTAGACGTCGAAAGTCGTCAAGTGTAAATCAAGCTTTAATGTTTAAATTGAGTCTGTTTGTAGCGAAAAAAATATTTTCGTAAAACTTTTATTTTTCGGTGGTTATTTATTCAATTAAAATAAAATTTATTCAACAGTGAATGTTAAATTGTGTCACATGTATTGTAATAATATATTCTTTAAATTTTTACGTTTCGATGCATTTTTAAGTAATAATATTGAGTTTCACGTTGTGTTTGCTTGGTGTAAAAAAAATACACACTGCATTGTTGTTGTTTTATATATAAGGATGTTCACAAGCACAAACAAATTTTCACTAAACCACACACAATATAGTCAATTAAAAAAATCACTAAACAGTATTTTTTTGCGGAAAATAATTGTTTCACGACAAACACAATCTAATCTTTCATATTAAAAATCCACTGGTCAATTTAAAATCACCAAAATATACAATTTTATAAAAAATGGTTTTTCTTCACTTCAAACACACACTACAAGCCAATTTTAAAGCGTCAATTTTTCACTTAAAAAATCATCGAAATATAAAAGTTTGAACACAATATTTTTTTGTAAACGAAAACATCACAGCGCGTTTATTCAACAATTTTAGAATAATTTATATCAAAAATTATTAAAACAAAAATGTAAATATTGAAACACAAATTACATAACGAAATTTTCTTCATGACTAACGCCGCCATGTTGACAAATGAAACCATTTCAACATATGTATATGTAGATAAACATAATGTATAATATGTATATATACAATATATAATGATTTTTCCAGCAGGAAAAACTTGTTTTCGTCTATTCATTGTATTTAAACTGTATGTCATAATTATTTGTATTTACTAATTCTATATACATGAAATCTGGCTTGTTACCTGTTTTCGTTAATTATAATAAAAAAAATTCTGTTATATAACTACATAATTACATACACACATATATAAAAAAAATATGTTATATATTCCTTGTAGAGATATTTGATGTTTCTTTTTTTCAGCCCAGCAGTATGTATAATAAAATGAATGAAACTACTTAAACAATAAATTATATTTATTTCTAGGACTTCAACATGCTGCGTCGCTAGGAAACCTAGAAGCATCATCAAGGGTATATAAACACACTAAAACAAGAAAAACTAAAATAATATTTAAAATAAACTTCACTAAAACTTTGATTTAAAAAAAAGATTACGTAATTTTGGTTATTATTTTCGATTATTTTTAACATTATTAAATTGTTGTTACATTTTTTCGACATTGTTTAATCAAAAAATTAATAACTAGTACTAGAACTCTTGTAGAAAATATTAAATTATTTAATTTTTAGTTTTATTCTACTTGTATTTCTTGAAATTTTCACAAATTTTCCTTTTTATAAAAATTTCGATTTATGATTTTAAATCATTTACATATTGGGTTTTAATTTTTGTTTATTATATTCTATGTATAAAATTAATCGACCAATATTAATAAAATTAAAAAAAAACATAAAATACAGGCAAATACACTACAGGCAACAAGAAGTTGTGAATCTGAAGATGAAAATATGGGTCGGAAAAGTGCACGGCCTCATTATTCAGGGCAATTTCCAAAGACGTCTGTCTATTCGAAAGGAGATATTCGAGAACAAGTAAATAATCAAATATGAATTAAACCAAAATGAATTATTAATTATTAAAACGCGTAATTAATTTAATTTTTTACTTTTACTGCTAATTAATCTAGAGTTTCATTTTATTGTTTAGTTATTTTTAGTTTTATGCATAGTATATATTATTAGGTTGGTCTCACCTTGATTATATATTAATAATCCGAAATTTCTTAAAATTAGGATACTATATGATATTTTTCATTAGTCATTATTAGTCATATATAAGCGCACTCCAAACGGTCATCCTAAAGGTTGGTTTATATTATCCGTTCCGTTCCGCACAGACACGTACCGGCACAGACAAAAAAAATATTGTTTCATACATTTTATATGGAAGTATTTATATATCCGTACGTTTCCTTTCAGACACGTACCGTACAGACAAATATTGTATAAAAGAATATTTGTCTGAAATGATACGTAAGCGAAAAAATATGAACACAACGAAATAACTCGAACTCATAGTATCATTTCATTATCCATCCATGCTGATGTATTTTGTATTTTTTTTACATGAATTATTTTAGCTTGTTGCGATCAATCGATCATGCAACTGAATAGGTCGAAATATGTATGTATGGATATGTCGGTTACTTTCAGATAATTTTAATTTCAGATTTAAATTATTTTCAGATATGATTATTAAAATTTTATGATTTCAACATTTTTATTAATTTTCACTATCAAGATTACTCTAATAATACTGATATTATCAATTGATTAAATATGTTATTCCAAATATTTAATTTTATTTATTTTGTATTTTTTTATTCTTGTTTTTTGTTTGTACTGTACGTAGTTGAGCGGTGACTGTACGTAGTTGCGAATATATACGATCGACATATCGAAATAATACGAATCAATGTCTGTACGGAAACGTACGGATAATATAAATACTCTATGTCTGTGTCGGTACGTGTCTGAAAGGAACTGAACGGATAATATAAACCAACCTTAATACAGTTTAATTTTATTTTGCCATCTTGTAAAAATCATCTTAACTTAATATGATACATTTTACACCTTAAAATTTTATGTTTGTTTTTCTTATATTTTATCGGTTACATGTGTACTTAAGCGTAGAAGCACTCAAGAAATGTGATTCCCTTCAATATAATGAAGATAATTATCTTTTACCTTGCACGTAATGTAGAAGGATAAAATTATATGCGTGTGATAACAATGGCTTTTCTATCTTTTTTTCTTATTTTCGTTAAATTATTTTATTTATTATTTTAACTTTAAGGAAAGCAATAAAATTAGGCATGTGATAGTTTAAAGTAACAGTGAACAAGCAAAAGCTTCGGAATTAGTACAAGGCCGGAATAATTTCAATTCCACTAATTGATTATTTGATTTACTATTTGGTTCTGCTCGTTGTGTAGTTGTAATGTTATGTATACGATCTATAGATCTTAGGGGAATTTATTTAATAAAATAAAGCGGGCAAAAACTGGATTGAACTCACATACCTAATCCATCATCAACTATGCAAGGAGCTTCTACATTAAAGATTTCTAAAAATCTCGAATGATTTGGAGATAATTTTTTCAGACTTCGTACGTAGTTGGTTTGGTGGGCAAAGCCGGACTTTATTGATATCGCAAAGATTTCGAACAAACAGAATATAAAGGAACAGAACTAGATCACCCCTAGACCAATTATAATGAGATTCGACATGCTGGATGAAAATACAAAATGGATACAATTCTGCAAAATAACTGGAACAGAACTAGATCATTTCTCGACTGGTTAAGGTGAAGCTTTATGCATGGGTAAAACTAAGATTATAAAATCCTTGATAAATAATGTTCTGGAATGTGGCTATCTGGAACGATGTTCAGCTATTCCTTGAGAATTTTGACCAAACTATATGCTTCTGAGAACCAGGATTTATTCAAAACAAGAATGCTATATCGATGTTGGTGGTGAGCCGGTCGCATCTAGTATGCGAATTAACTGCAGAATAATATTACAGATTTAATCTGCGGTTACACACTTTCTACGTTATTAAATTAAGTTTTTTCCGTCTACAATATATGTTAAAAGAAGCAGGGATCAGTCGCTAACTTGTTGCGAGCTCGAAGGGAAAATTGAATTCTCATTAGAAAATTACTTGTGCTTATTCCTGACGAAAAGATATGTATAGGATATATGAACGGAAGAAATGTGTGGCTTTTAAGAATTCTCTCTTGGCTAACTCATTTGTGCTCGATTGACTTGCTCAATTAACAAAGAAAATGCAAAAAAACGATTATATAATTCACATATTTCAGAAACCATAGTTAATATTGTAATAAAGTACCTCGAAGCAAAAGATTAATAATAGTTTTTCGGTTTATCCATTCTTTTACTAATTTTAAACTTCACATTTTAAAAAATATAGTGTTGTATCTGAAAAAGCAACTTAAGGCTCTCCTCCCACTCTTATAACTTTGATTTAAAGTGTTTTCCC
The DNA here is from genome assembly GCA_951394425.1 of Tipula unca. Taxonomy (NCBI): domain Eukaryota; kingdom Metazoa; phylum Arthropoda; class Insecta; order Diptera; family Tipulidae; genus Tipula; species Tipula unca. The sequence goes on from OX596381.1 coordinate 222,888,517, forward strand.
CTATCATATATAGTTTTCTAGAATACTCACATCTATTTAACCAAAGCTGTCTTAATAGGTAAATAAAGCATCTATGTTCAAAATGAGCTTAAATTTTAGTACTTACAATGACAAAACAAATCTCTCGCTTTATACAGTTTACATATATGGAGAGATATGATTCTAGTTTATAGAAAAATTTGAATGAAAAGTATTTCAAGGGGTATCCACATCGTTTTATTATAACTAAAAAAAATAAGATACTTTATTTTCTAATACAGGTGAAATAGAAATAGAATCCCAAATTGTCAGCAAGAGACATTATATACATAATAATAATAATAAACGCAGTATTAAAGGCCATTACTGGCCCCTTACTGAGTCAATCATCTGGCTCCAACGGTTTCGATCCTGAGCATGGTCTTCATACTGTCTAAGACAATCTGCAGAGGCCAATTCGTTCTGTACATCGTGGGGCCATCGTCGCCTGCAACGACCTCTGCGCCTACCATATGGTGGCTCTCCTTTGAGAGATCGTTGCACAATTCGTTCCGGATCAGCACGCAGAACGTGACCGAGCCAGCGTACTCGCTGAGATCTTACTTCATGTACAATATCGGGGATCTTCATCAGATCTCTGATCTCGAAATTGTACAGAGCTCGGTATGTACCATCTATTTCGCGTTTTGGGCAGTAAATCACACGCATGACTCTTCTCTCAAATGTAAGAAGCTATCTCTCGTACTCATCCGTCAGCGCCAACTTTCACATCCAAACATAACAACGGGCGTGATCAAGGCTTTGTAAAGCTTCAGCTTCACGGCACTTGATAAGTGTTTAGATTTTAGCAGTGGCCTTAGAGGATACAAAGAACGACTGCCAGCTGCCAGCAGCACTTTAATATCCTCACCCACACTGTTATCGTGAGTGATAAGAGAACCCAATTATTTGAACCTGCTCACTCCCTTAAACGTGTGGTGGCCACTACTAAAATCTGGTGTGCCATTGTCCCTAAAACCAGAGATCAGATATTTCGTTTTGGACTCATTGATCTGAAGGCCAACTGAAGCTGAAAACTCTACAAGCGGATTTCATTCACTCCGTTGCTATTCAGTCCAATCACGCATATGTGATCTGCATATGCAAGCACCTGATTGTTTTATGAAAAATGTACTCCAACATGAGATTAAAGAGTATCACGGACAGAGCTGCTGAACACCCGAGTTAACTGCAAAAATTGTCGATAGCCTGTTCTCAACTTTAACACAGCATTGAGACTGCGTCACTGTCATCCTACACACACACATTTTACACACATTATATACATAGCAGACAAAATAATTTATTCCCAGAAACTAATATACCAAAAAAAAGCATCAATGATATTTTCCATAATGGACCAAACAATGATCATATAATATCAAATAAAACGAAAAATATATATGAACACATTTTTTTATTTCAAGTTCAACAACAAAACGTTATTGTGTAATCAATTATTATGAGAGCGCAAGTAATGCGGTAAATGATTTAATACGTGAAATGTACACAACCACCAAATTGTTTTTCTCCTAATCGTAATTGATATTCAAAACAAAACACAAAATTATTTATTTATTGCATCTTTATTTCAATTAATTTCCTTTAAGTTCTAAGTTTCCCTTTATCGTAGTTATTATATATTTTATACATATTTTTCTATGTTTATATTTGGAATCGAAATATTTCTTTCTGTGTTGGAGTGAGTCCAGTATACTTTAAGAGAGTCTAAAGCCGTGTTCACAATATCGGATTCAAATCCTAGGAATTTAAATCCGATCTCTCTCCTAATAAAATCAAATAAAATTACTATTACTAATTAATAACTTTATTAATAATTGAAAAATTGAAAAGATTTGTACATATTATACATTTTATATATATGTAGATATTATACATTTTTTATCAATATAAATAAAGCTCGTTTCAAAATATCGTTCAATATGGAGGCTATATATATTAAGATGGCTTTGCTTTAACTGACTGTGAAATTACCAAAAATTAATGATAAATACATTAACATACATTATATACATATGTATCTTTCCTTTATGTATTAGAGTAGGAGGTTCAATAATCTACTATATATAGTACAAGCATAATATGTCTCTTATGTAGACAAAAGCATTAAGTATAATTATTATTCGGAAATAATCGTTAATATTAAGAACAACTTAAGTCACAGCTGACTATAATATGTACATCAAAACAGCCCAATATTGGACCTAATTCGTGATAGTAAAGCAGATAGCGAAAATTGAAACGTCCGTAAATTTATATCAAATCTAACCTACATATTGAAATAAAAATTCGATTAGTCAAATTAATCAAAGATACCATCATATTACTTTTACCACTACCAAAGCACGATTTGTAGATGATAACATTTTTATTAAACTATCAGAAGAGTATTTAATCATTAATCATTCTAAAGTTAGATTGATTATGACGGGATCCAAGTTCAATAATTAAACCAACATACCATTTTACACAGCACAATGAACACAAGTGTGAACCAACCATACTACAGAACACTTCGGATTTATCATTATGTAAAATATAAAAAAAAGCCCTCCAGCAAATGGGTCACACTACGAAAGCCCATAACAAAAATAAAATAAAATTTAATTTTATTAATAAACAAATATGTACGATAGGGATAAAAGACACATACATATATTAAAAAATGGAAATCCATAATATAAATGAAGAAAATAAACTGTAAGCCGCCATATTAAATAAACAACATATGTATGTGTTTATACAAGAATTGGAGAATATTGCAGCAAAAAATAGTTTTTAAAATGGTTTGTATTTGGTAAATTATTATCATTCACTATTTATTGAATGAAAATAAAATTAATTCAATTTTTAATAATATTTTTTGATATTTAATACAACTATTTGAAAATTGGCGAAATAAAATATCAAATTTGACATTTCTCCTCTATTTACTTTATCGTGCGAAAAAAATAATTTTACAGAATATGGTTTAAGAGCCCTAAGATAATATAATATGTAAAATGTTTCTTGTGTAAACTTTATCACCTTAAAATATTACAATTTATCTTAATTTTTATAGAATAAGAGTAAAGTAATAGCTAAAAAAAAAATAGCAATTTTCAAGAATTTTACGATATTCAAGTGACTATTATAACCAGCTTAAATCAAGGGAAGTTCTTCGGTCAACAGCAGTTTTAACATGACGTACATCAGTATTTCGTGGCCTATGGAACTTTAATATCAGGCTAGTTCCATTGGACTGATGAGCCGATTACCCAAACCAGTACATCCTGTAATTGTGGGGTGTTTCGACTTAATGTCGAAATCATACCAAAATGCTTCTCATCGGTTATTAGTTAACTTAACGGAGATCAAGATACCATTCATAAGTATTTAATAGTGTAAAATACAACGGGTAAACTGAACAACACAATTGTAAATAAGCACTAATGTTGATTGTTGATATGTTGATTTTTTAATTAATTTAACTAATTGTAATAAATAAAGCTCGTTTCAAAATATCGTTCAACATGGAGGCTTTATATATTAAGATGGCTTTGCTTTAACTGACTGTGAAATTACCAAAAATTGATGATAAATACATTAACATACATTATATACATATGTATCTTTCCTTTATGTATTAGAGTAGGAGGTTCAATAATCTACTATATATAGTACAAGCATAATATGTCTCTTATGTAGACAAAAGCATTAAGTATAATTAATATTCGGAAATAATCGTTAATATTAAGAACAACTTAAGTCACAGCTGACTATAATATGTACATCAAAACAGCCCAATATTGGACCTAATTCGTGGGAGTAAAGCAGATAGCGAAAATTGAAACGTCCGTAAATTTATATCAAATCTAACCTTCATATTGAAATAAAAATTCGATTAGTCAAATTAATCAAAGATACCATCATATTACTTTTACCACTACCAACGCACGACTTGTAGATGATAACATTTTTATTAAACTATCAGAAGAGTATTTAATCATTAATCATTCTGAAGTTAGATTGATTATGACGGGATATTAAATAAACAACATATGTATGTGTTTATACAAGAATTGGAGAATATTGCAGCAAAAAATAGTTTTTAAAATGGTTTGTATTTGGTAAATTATTATCATTCACTATTTATTGAATGAAAATAAAATTAATTCAATTTTTAATAATATTTTTTGATATTTAATACACCTATTTGAAAATTGGCGAAATAAAATATCAAATTTGACATTTCTCCTCTATTTTTTATCTTGCTGATAATACTTTATCGTGCGAAAAAAATAATTTTACAGAATATGGTTTAAGAGCCCTAAGATAATATAATATGTAAAATGTTTCTTGTGTAAACTTTATCACCTTAAAATATTACAATTTATCTTAATTTTTATAGAATAAGAGTAAAGTAGTAGCTAAAAAAAAAGTAGCAATTTTCAAGAATTTTACGATATTCAAGTGACTATTATAACCAGCTTAAATCAAGGGAAGTTCTTCGGTCAACAGCAGCTTTAACATGACGTACATCAGTATTTCGTGGCCTATGGAACTTTAATATCAGGCTAGTTCCATTGGACTGATGAGCCGATTACCCAAACCAGTACATCCTGTAATTGTGGGGTGTTTCGACTTAATGTCGAAATCATACCAAAATGCTTCTCATCGGTTATTAGTTAACTTAACGAAGATCAAGATACCATTCATAAGTATTTAATAGTGTAAAATACAACGGGTAAACTGAACAACACAATTGTAAATAAGCACTAATGTTGATTGTTGATATGTTGATTTTTTAATTAATTTAACTAATTTAATAAATTAAATTTATTTAATTAGTTTAATTAAGTTAATTAATTTGATTAATTTAATTAATATAATTAGTTTAATTAGGATGTCTAATAGTAAAAAAAAATTGATACGTGTCGTTATTAATTATATGGTATATACATATGTATGTATGCACATACATATATATGTATATATATATATATATATATATATATATATATATATATATATATATATATATATAAGATATAATTAATAACGTACAGTATGTACATATATAAATACATTCATAATTATTAACCTACACATATCAAATATTTTTTACTGTTAGACATCCTAATTAAATTATTTCAATGAATCAAATTAATATATCCATAACATATTTATATGTATATCGTATTTCGAAGTAATGCTTTTTTGAGAAATATTTTCAATTTTACTTAATAAAAATTCTAAAAATATTACCATTAAACTAAAATAACAAAGTATGCATTGCAAAATTCAATATATATTGTAAATTGTAATGCAATTAAAATTATGTTAAATCGCTTGTTTTGGCTACAAGGTTTGTAATTATATTGTTTACAAGCTTATTTCTTAAACGAGTAATGCAACGTGCATTAGGTTATAACGAAAATCGAACCGAACATTTTAAACTGAGTATATATAGAGGATCTGGTTCATAGACGGATAACTGGAAGGGAATTTGCACAATTTTAATTGCAATTTTATTACATATATGAATATTAATAAATTTTGCGAGTTCACATAAACTGTTATGGGAGTACACATCGACCAGACCATATTATCAATTTTATAATATATTACTACATTGGCGCTATACTATTGTCGATTACATTGTGGGGTATTATATGTTATGTAAAATATTAAGTATTTATGTATGTATAATAAATATTTAAAATTATAAATATTACTATTAGTCAGGTATCTGAAAATGTGGAGATATCTTCAGTTACTTAAAGGAAAGATGTATTTCCTTTAAATAATTACATTACTTTAAAAGACATTTATTGAGGTTACGGTGGGTATTTCATACATATAAATAGATTTTAATAACAGGGCATAAACAGTGGATCGGTTTACAGATTAAATTTACCTATGTTTTGCTAATTTTTTTATTGTTATATGTCTTCTATTTACTAATTAGATTTTAAATTTTAGGCTGAGAGTTTAGATTGTGTTAAGTTTTCAGAGTATATCAAAATTTTCTGTTGTTAAATTGTAAAGAGGTTCATCGAGTAACTTCGGAAATGCTACTGAATATATTTCTAAATGCAGCATTCCCTCAATGGTATGTTTTGAGTTATTCGACAATGGAAAGATCTTGAGGTAAAAAAGATGAGTGCTACATGATTTACCCGATGATTATCATTGTAATAAGCGGTCTTACACGTATCTTGCACCATCGTCAAGACCATTAAAAAGTAATTTTAAAGCAAATAGCTACTATCTCTCATTGCTATTTAATACGATTTAGTACGGTGTTCAGTGGTATAAGCACATATAGATTGCCACTCAATTAAATTGTCCCAATCAATGAGAAACGCCCCAATCAATGGGAAGACTGAATTCTGATACCAAAATATTTAGTTTATTTTTACTCCTGGCAATAAACAATACAACGACATAATCTTGTTTCACATACACGTAAACATATAATTTCGGCACACACATTGTATAATAATAATAAATAATTTACATACGATAATTATATCAACATCAACGCGTATTTAAGAATTTTTTATATGAAACAACTACTTGTATAATATAAATGTACATAATGTAAATAATAGTAATCAAACAGAGCAACATATCGACTCTGATCGGCAAATAAATTTAAAACAAAATTCAAGTCGGTAATTCGAATACACTTAAGTCATTTCTACTTTCTAATTTCCATTTCTAAATTACTTTTTTAAAAACATATTTTATTATAATAAAGTTACGTCACTATATAGTTTAATTAAGTCTATGATCGTATATATGAAATTTAGCTTATCTTACACTCAAGTAATGTGTTTTAAGGCTTAAACAATTTTGTCTTCAATATAATTTTTTTTTGTACTCGTATACACATATATCAGAATCGACATGCAGATCTAGATGAATAGAAAATTGGATGCTTATGGTTAAATTTATACATTAATATAATTGTATATGTATTAAAATAAATAAAATAGTTACTTAATTTATTTCTAATTGTGTTTATTGACTTTTTCACTAAAATTATTTTTTTATATAATTAATATTGATTTCAAATTACAAATATTCATCAGATCATTTCCCAGTTAACCAGCTTGAAAGTCGCAATACAATCAAAAATGTGGTTTATGATGGTTTTGGATAATCAATTATAAAATGTATTTCCACATTCAAAAACGAAAAAACAAATATTTGAAAACGTAATAGAAAACGAAGACATATTTGTTGATTAAGATTTAATGGTATGCATTTCGGCTTAATTTTCATTGAAGAATAAAGTATTTTTACAAAACAGTCCAGAAACCTTAGTACCACACCTAAAATATTTTAAGGTTTTATTTACTATTGGTTATGGCTCAAAGTAAATAAAACAGGAAAAACGAGAGTCGAAAAATCTAGTAGTTCACAGATTTTGATTATGAATTAATCGACAATCTTCATTCTTCAAAACAATAGTATATAATCTAGATTTTTAATAAAAGCTCACGATCTTATTTGATTATAAAAGAGAACGTATGTGCTACTGAACACATTACCAATTTATTCCAAGAATTACCTAAATTTTAACATAAATGTTTATCAACGTTTAACACAATATAAAACAAAAGCTTAAAACTACTATACAACAACAAAATCAACAGATATGGGTAATCATGAAAAGCGCACAAAAATATATTTTTTTTATTCTTATTTTTATCTAATTAATTATGCTTCTTGAATGCCGGCACTTGCTATGTATAATTTCATTTCAATTTGATTTATTTATTGTTTTTACTTGATTTATTTATTTTTTTATTTATTATATATAAACTATTTTTAACAAATAATTACTGCGCTAATTAAATTGTTTATTTTTAAATTTGTATTTCTTCATATATAGTATTGTTTGACAGACAAACAATTGCAAAATTCAATTGAACGACCGAGACGAGAACGGTTTTTTGGCTGTTGGTCTGGACGTACAGCGCCACAATCATTTTTAGGTGTATGCGTCGGACGTCGTGCACCATCGGATGAAAATTTAACAGATTATGCTCCAATACACAGATACCCTAGGTGAGTTATATTTACGTGATTTGTACATATTTTTGACTGCTTTACCTAAATTATGTATCATGATTTATAAAAATAGTACCATCAAAAAACCACGAAAATAATCGCTCTCTTCATACATTTTGTATGGAAAGACATGGCTTTCCATATACAAAATGTATGAAGAGAGCGATTATGTTTGTCATATTAGATACTATAGTAATAGTTCGTTTCGAACATGGAGGCTTGATTTTTTAAATTAGCTTTAATATTACAAGTTTTTTGGCATTATAGAAAAAGCTCGTTTCAAAATATCGCTCAACATGGAGCACTTATATAATAAAATGGCTTTGGTAATACTTTATCTTTAATGTTTTATGCTTCATACAAAACAGTTCAACATAATAATAAATTATTTTCCGAGATTAATTTAAGCAACAAACCTAACATTAGCGTCCGTATGCGTGATATACGTAGTTATAGAATTTACGTATAGTTAAGAACGAGGTGAACATTTTTACTGTTTTCCGTGTAGTCTATAGTATAGTCTTGCGTGCTAAACCACGTAGCTGCGACACTTACGCTTTCTCTTGAAGTACCTCGGGGTGTTTCAGTAAAAAAATTATTATTTGGAAAATAAATAAAAATAGTATGTTTTAAAGGTGCATCTTATTAATATATGAGATGTGCTAGACTGAGATAAAGTGGCAGCAAGAGTTGGCCGTGGGCGAAATGGTCATCCGTTCCCCCCAAAACTAATCACATTTTAATATTCAGATCGTCTATTGTATTCGACATATGCTGTTGTGACTTTTCCATATCAAATCGTATAGATTTTAAATCTTTTAAGATAATCAGGACATCAGATAGAGTAGAGTCCGAAGTAGGATTATTAGCGTCTCCATCTGCACAGATGATTATAAACTTCCTTCCACGATTTCTGTACTTTGTACATTTCCATCTTGCGGATTTAGATTAATGCCTTGGAAAAGGTCATTCCTGATTTTCCCAGACTTAACACGATTTCTGTACTTTGTACATTTCCATGTTGCGGATTTAGATTAATGCCTTGGAAAAGGTCATTGCTGATTTTCCCAGATTTAACATGGGTAGCTCCTAAGTACTCAACTCACTGAATCCCTGATATATAACATCAGTGATGTTTGAAGAACATATCACACACTGTTTCATGTCCATTCAGTCATTTTGATGTATTGAAACGGTTAAATAACCTCAAATTCACACGCCACTTGAACTCTTATAATCAGAAATGCGGTTAATTCACACAAATTTAAAATTAATTATATATATGTATGTATATCGTAAATACAAAATGATTAACTTCACAATAGCTTACCGCTGGTAACTTGCTAATATTAAAATTTAATATGGATTATTAATATTATATTTGTATATTTTTCAAAATTATAACACGGTCAAAAAATACGTCTTACCACTTTCGCAACAAATTGATGAGTGTCATAGTCTGATCACGAAACCACGAAACATACTATGGCAAACTTGAGGCGCTTAACTGAAATAGTACAACAAAATGAATCAATGGGATGCGAGGAATTATAATTTTCAGTACCAGTAAGAACTCTACATAGCTTTTTCTTTGCTGTTTTCAAATTATTTACGTGTAGAGTCAACATCCGTCATAGAGTTAGTTTAAAAATTTCATGAGTCTTCTCATTATTGGGATCAACTATCTTATCTATAAATTGGTATATTCTGGGCGCTTCATCACATATCTCTATAGGACTTGGCCATGAATGTTATTCAATGTTTAATTAGCTGGTGCCAATACTATTCTCTCTCTCCATCTGATCCAGAAGAGAGGTACTGAGACACGAGCCTACCCCCTCGGGCTTACCCAAAGAATTCGATTGCAGATCGTTAGGCGAGTAGCACAATGACACCAATGAATTCATAAGCACTCAGTTGTCTGGGCCAAATTGTCTCGCTTTTGATACAAAATAAGATTCGGCTAAGCAAACGCTCAATACTCCAATGTACTACGTTACAATTGGTTTAGAGGTCCGAAGTTTACACGAACATTATTGTTAAACTTTTTATTTTATTATATGTAAACTTTCTGATTTTTAATATATATTTAGAAATAGAGATAGGTCAAAAACTCCTCCTGATGAAAATACGATTAAAATCAGATAAACTGTATCTGAATTAAGCCAGAATCAGTAAATATACTGAAGCACAAACCACTTATATGTCTATCTAGAGAAGAGAAGAATTATGAATGGCAAATTGTGTAGGGCAACAAAATTTGTTAGACAAATTGAAAAAACTGTTTCGATACAAAAATATGTAGCTAAACATATAGATAAATAGGTGTAGTATAACTTTATATAACAAATAACTTTTGTCACCCAGTTACAAAAAAAATTGTGCCTTCAAACCTATCACTGTGTAATTTTGTTTATTCTTTCGAAAGTTGAAGTTAAAACAAATAATTTAATTTGACATGATTTGAACTCGAGAACTTCACCACCACCAACTCTAACACAATGACCGTCTTGTATAATTTCTATAGAATAAATTGGAATTTATATTGTTATACAAATAGACCTACTGTAATGAAAAAACAAAGATATCATAAGAAATTATTAAATTTGTTTTTGCATGTATTGTGTATTTTTTCGCGTTTTTCCTTCACAGCTCCCCATGATTTTCATTCGTCATGAATCTTAGCCTATAACATGTTCAGGAGTTTCGAAGTTTATCGAAAGCAGACAAACAAATAGATAGACTTTGTGTTTTATAATGGTATAGATAGAAGATAGTAGATATAGTATAAATAATAATATGCATAGATATAGGATATATTGTCTATTCCATCTTCATCAATCGTGCGCATCCGATTTTAAGGAAAATATTTTTATTTTCATCAGCAGGATCTGTTATAACATATAATATTATAACGCTAGCCACAGGACTATTAACGATGAAAATGGGGAAAATAAAATAATACTGCACTTATGGTATAATAATAATGGTGATATTTTCGATATTTTTTTATTTTGCCAAACAAAATTGATTTTCACTCACTTGAACTGTATTGTATCCAATTGTGAATTGTTGTTTAATAAGGAGAAAAACAATTTGCCTTTTTATTTGTATTTATCTTTTCTTTAGATATGGTTATTACCGGTAATGCTATACGAAAATTTTAAGTAATTTAAAAATATTAACTCATCACAAATGTTGCTATTTTTGAAATTTCTATAAAGGAACATTTTTAGGCAAACTATGTTCCATTGAAAGTTGAGAACAGGCTATCGAGAATATTTGCAGTTAACTTGGGTGTTGGACACTGAGATGCTGTCCCCGATACTCTTTAATCTCATGTTAGAGTACATCTTTCGTAAAACTGCAACACCTCATTGCAACATCTTATTTCTGTTGGCCTCCAGATCAATGACTCCAAAACGAAATACATGATCTCTGGTTATAAGGACAATGGCTCATCTGATTTAAATAGTGGTCACTACAGGTTTGATTGTATGGAGTGAGAAGGCTCCATAATTTGTGAGCATAACATATACAATATCGAGATCACAGATCTGATGAAGATCCCCGATATTTTACAGGAAGTAAGATCTTCGAACATCGGAACGAATTGTGCAGCGATCTCTGAAGGGAGAGCCACCATATAGTAGGCGCAGAGGTTGCGGCGATGGTACCACGACTTGGCTTATTCAAGTTGTCTAAGGCAGTATGAAGACCAAGCTTAAGATCGAAACCACCGGAGCCAAATTGTTGACAAAGTAAGATGTCAGTAATGGCCTTTACAAATTATTTATTATCGTTATATTCCATTGATTAAAAAATGGCAACACAAGTTTAATTTTCAATTTTGTTAATATGGCTATCCTGATGAAATTTTATTTCCAGTTGTGAATATTTCAATTCATATATAACTTCGCGGTAAATTTTTCTGCACCAGAATTTTTATTTTTTGAGTTATTTTTCATGTACGCACCACGAGAGTATGTAATTGTGAATAAACAATTTATTGTGAAGACGGTACAATTCCTTGTCATTTTGTAAAACATAAACAATCAAAACTTATAAATTATTATTAAATCTACTTTCCGGTGTAAAATATAATTATATTTATATAAAAAAAAGTTTTACCCAATTTTTACCAGAAAATTTCTCTAGAGTCCAGATGTATTTTCCATAATAAAAATGCTTACGTTTTCCGTCATGGCACATAAAAATAAGCAGTAGCACAATTTAAACGAAATGATATATGTTTATGATATATTTTATGAACGTTTCAGATATCCACATTCCGTGACGGGTACTGATGAATTATTTCAGTATGATGAAGACATTGAAAGTTCTTATTTTCGTCGACGACCAACATCATTTTTGAGCGGCGGTGATCCAAAGCGCTATACATGGATGCCTGCAGATGAAGAGGGAGTGCGGTTAGAAGGACCCCGGTAATTTTAGTCGAATGATTATAATAAAGTTGAATATACAAATTTTTTTGGTAAAAATAATTTTAGCCCGATTTGTCCCGATCTAGATGATATGAAACGAGGTCCGTACGTGGTCGGATCTTATCCATCAAAATTTTTTAGCCAAAGTACCGAACACTTGGCTGGATTATATCGATGCCCCGCTCATATTGGCCTACCACCACCTCCACCACCGCCTTCTGTACCTCCCGATGCCTTAGGCTGTGTAGGCCCACCAAGGTAAGCTTATACGTAAATTAATATTAACTAAGTAACAGCAAAATATATAATTAATTAAGTTTCCAAATAAACTTCTTTCTTTTGTTTAAATTCTTTTACATTAACTTTAGCATTGCTCAAGATTAAGTTTATTTTAAACAATAAGTTTTTTTATTTTGCTTGCTGAAAAACTTTATTTACCTTTGATATAATAAAATTAAGAAACGAAAATAAAACAAAACTCTGTACATTATCATACAATCATCTGTTCAGATGAAAAGTGGAAAGAATTTAACTTATTTAATGAGGTGACATATTGTACTGTATGTTTGTATGTATGTATGATGTATGTTTATCGCTTATTAGTTTAGAAAAGGAAAACGTTTTGAAAATTTAATGAATAGAACTATATTTTAAGGTATTACAATAAATTATTATTTTATAATAGTTTCGGGGTGAATATTATCTCTTATTGTGATATTTTAATCTGTATTACATAATAAGCTAAATTAATTTATTCCATCACTACCAAAATAAAATTATAGCAATATATATAAGTTTACTGATCTCTATAAAAGTCTAAACGAATTCTTCATTTGAAATTTGAAATCATACTGCGGTGATTTGGGATTAAGAATTTGCATCCCCAAAAAACCATGTTATACCGAAGTTTGAAACTGCCAAGTTACAATAATGGCTTTATAAATGCCATGAAAACCGAGTACCTAATACAATATTCATTTAGTTGAATGAAAATAATAAAATTTGTCCATTTTCAGCCTTAGTCGGATATTTGTTTTTCCTTATATTTGCTAAATTAACACAAATCGACCTCGATTCTAAGCAATTCTTAGTTGAATTTCAAGATTTTCGCCTTAAAATGAACCTCGAAATTTGCGTTCATTGAACTTTAGAAAATTATGTTAGAAACATACGAGGTTTCAAATTCGCAGCCGGGTTTTATGCCAAATTTCACAAATTTGGCTGTGACATATACATAATATTTTGAAAAACTGATTTTTTGTGTCGAAGAATGGATAAATTTTAATTCCGTATTGTTTTGTAGTGCGATTAATTTGTATTCTTTGTGGCACAGAGTTGTTCAAGGGTTATTTCTACGACTCTAATGTAGTACGAATCAAATAGTTGGTATATTTACCAAAAAATACTAGGGCCACTATTAGTTATTAGTTAAAGCTCAAACAATAATAATTTCATTTGAAATGCTTTGATATGATTACAAATATCGATAATCATGTTATCTTGCCTTTGCAAATGCTGTTAAGTTGTTTAGTTTTATCGACTAAATCTACCCAAAAACATAGGTATATTCATTTTTCATCAATCAATTCAGAAGGTTACGTGAAGAGGTCGGGATTACAATCTCCTATAGGGCAATCCCGAACTATTCACATTGCAAATGTGCAATAAGCATAATAACATAATAATTTGCATATTTTAAAGTATTGTGATAATGTTAATCAGACTTCTCTATCAGGGTTTTGGTATAAATACGTATTGATCCCAAAATATCTGGTGCAAAATAAATGATCCCAAAATATCTGGTGGTATTCCGGTAATTTTGATTCCGGGAATTCATGTTTGCCTTCTCTATTGGTAACAATTTGTAATGTAAATTAATAAATAAACACTGAAATACGAAAATAAAGAGTTTGTTTTTGCGAAAATTAATTTTATGTTTCGCAATTCTGAATTTTCTTTCACAAACATTCCAATTTAGGAATCTAGTTTATATTCTTTTATTTAGATTTCGCTTATAATACACTATGAGCCATGCTACCAAATTAAAATTTATATTTTATGTAATTTTATGGGTGCGTGCCAAACCTCGAGTTAAAACAACTTTAACCTACATTGCGGTAAATCAGTGCATGCGGTAAATATATTTACTTCCTAAAAATTAGTGTAAAGCGAATATGTACACTAAAGGTAAATGATTTAAGATTTTAAGTGTATTTGATAACCATTTGAACAATTTTCTTATTTTTATGTATATTGAATACGGTTCTGATTATTTTGAAAAGTTAACGCGGATAATAACCAATAAAAGTTGAAACATTCAAAAGCAATTCTATTCAACATAAAATTTGTTTTTCTTTTCCAAATTAATCGATTCTACAAAATATTTAGAAATTTCAGCAACCAAGACACCAATAATTATGTATAATTAAAACAAAAGCGCTCATAATTAAATATTTCAAAACTACATTTTCAAAATAATTAATATGTAAATTTCGCGTATCGTAAATTGTAAGTTTTAGACCATACTTCTACATTTATCGTTTAGTTAATAAATTGCTAATGGTGGGATTTATATATAACTAGAAGTCAATCACTTTATTGAAGTAAACATTTGTATTTTTATTTTATTGTCATTTTATAATTATTTTACATAAAACCCTTCCATAATTTGCAGTGTTTGCATAACAGTATAAAGAAAAATTGGAAATTTTAATTTACAATAAATATATGTTATTATTTTAATCTATGAGATATGAAACAGGATATTTCAAAAGTACTAATATCAAAACGAAATTAAGTACAAAATAGCATCAGGTTATACCAAGGACAGTTGTTGGTTTTATTAATTTATAAATTATGTTTTCATCAATAATCACACGTGAATAAAATAATCCAGTTTCAGAGTAAACCGTTTATTTTGCACTTATTTCCATTCCCTTAATTCCGCTTTATACTCGTTTTGAAAAATTGAATATAATATAAAATAATTTTCTTATCATTAATTCACCTCTCGTATTGCTCACATATTCAAATAAATTCATATTTCGCATTAAATAACAACACATAGAGCCGATTAAATAAACAAAACAGTATAATCGAATAGGAGAGAAGTAGAAAAAGAGAGAGAGGGCGAGAAAAATGAGCGAGTGAGGGAGCGAGTGGGAAACCAATAAGTATGCAATAGAAACGCATTAGATTTTCAGTTTTTATTGTGGTTTTTTGTATATGAAAAGTATGCATAATGTACATATAATGTGCCAGCGGGCTGCGGGTTATTTCTAATTGATTTCTATCTATACAGAAAACAAAGCTTTACGTGCTTTATTATTTATTTTTTAATTTCCAACAGACAAAAACATGTTAGCTTTGCAAGATCACATACATTAACCTCGTTTGACGAAGCAATGGGGATTCGACCAATGGCACGACTAGCAGCTGCAAGAAGTCAAGAACGATTGATAGGCGGGAAAAAACCAATTATTACAGCTACTGGTTCACCAATTATACAGCAGGCACAAACAATACAACCGATACTGCCACAACAGCATCAGTTATTACAAATGCAACAGCAGCAAATGCTGCAACACCAACAAGTACACCAAGCACAAGCTCAGCACCTTGTTGCACAAAAACTAGCACAACAACAAGAAATGATGAATGTTGAAAAAGTGAAACGTTCCGGCGTTATGAAAACACAAGCTACGCAAACTGAAGGATGCCTGCCACGTAAAGCGCATCCACATCATTTGTCATTGAGCCCACGAACGATTCACAGGGTAAGACTAACTAGAGCTACATATAAAATACGAACATGTTTATATTTCGATTGTGTCATTTTTAATAAATATTTTTCATTAAGAAAATTATAGAAAATTATATTTCTTATATAGTCATAAACATATGTACGAAAAAAATGGGATTAAACAATTTTTTCCAGCATTCATCTGTCTGTAAATAAATACGAGAAATTAAAATCATAACTGACATATTCATTTTGTAACTATTTTATAGTTTTATGTATACTCGTATTAAGGATGATTTAATGTGACAGAACTATTTGTTTATGGAAATTGCATAGTTTTTACATTGTTATTATTATTGTTATTATACTGTGAATGTAATTATTTTATTTACCCCTTTACTAATAAGTTGCCATGCTAGATACTTTACTAGAATTTTTAATTTTTTTTTATTAATCGTTGAAAATTATTCAGTTTTCCATTGCCTATTATTACATTTGTTTTTATTGATTTTAAAGAAAATCTCAAACCATATCATTTAATAAACATTTATTGTATATTACTTTTATGAATATAGAAATGCATCTTTAGGTCCTCTTCAAACTTAAACCCATAAGTATAACCAAGAGATGGAAATTTTATATAATGGTTATAATAATTTGAAAACAGTACTGAACTACTGATGAATGTGGCTATAGAACAAAAATACTTTGTGGTTTAATGAAAAGCCCTAATGAATGAATATTAAATAAATCTATACTTAATATCATTTCCAATATAACTTTGTACTACCTGATTTAATAACTACACACCCCTTTTAAAAACTATTAAAATTTTAGAAGGTTTATCGTTAAATGAATTTTCGCAACAATATTAAATTAATAAAAGAAAAATTGAATGAAAATATGTACGTAGTAAACTTCCTTCTTTGATGAATAAAAGAAAGCACTTTTGTTTGTATTCTTAAAAAATTGGAAAATTAAAATTTAGTGATTGATTTTCTTTTCCATCCATTTCTCTTCCAGTTTATAATTCGATTTTAATTTCGTATTTCTATATGTACGTATGGAACATAAGTTTATTTTTTCTTTACATAGGCCTTAACATAAAAACGCGAATGTTATCATGCCAAGACATTTGTTGCATCGATTCACAGCATTGTCGAAATACCGGTAAACCCATTACATTCTGCAATCGATCCAAGCAAATTTTTACTGTTTGAGTTACTGAATTTTGAGATGTCGAATTTCCAAGTAATTTTGTAATATCGAATTTTTGAAACCGGTTTTTTTAATGCGTCGGTAGTGTAACATTTCGAAGAATTGTGATGTTTCGCGCAAGAGGTTAACCTAACAGATCACATAATACATAGCTATATATATGTATTACACATCCATACGTGTATACTAAAATCGGTCAAAGTTTAAAACGATAACTCCGAATTTGATTATTTACCGAAATTGGTTTATTTCCGATATATATTAATTTGTATCCAAGAGAATTTATAAATTGAGTGATCCATAGTTATAAATTCATAGTTTTGCAGCAATGAACTTATATACGAGTACCTTGTATACATAAATTCTAATGTTATTATATGTAATAGAAGGCACCTTCAAAGTTGAATTACTTTTTACTTACCATTAATCGAATGTTTATGTGTACGTGAAGCTGTGGTATATCTACATGAGCTTTTGTCTTTTATAATATAAAATTTCCATCTGAATTAGAAATAATGTAACAAGTTTATGAACTGTAATAATTTTTGTTGGTAAACTGGTAAGTTTATGTTATTGCAATTTTTATATTCTATATTATACAGCAATTTAGAAAATAATTATTTATGTAATTATTCTTTCCAACCAATTTCATTAAGAATTGTTTAATAAAGTTTACATAAAAATGAATAAATGCGCAAATAATCCTAAAAAACGAAAACGTGGATTCCGTTAATTGTTTTTACCATTATTGTATCTAGTATATAGGTTGATTTACGCTGTTTGTTATTAAGATCGAATTAGAAGTTTAATGTCTTGAGCGTATAATAGAAAAGTTATCATACAACGTTAGGCGTAATTAATCTGATAGAACGTCATTTTAAAAATATTTTACATAATAAACACTAGATTGAAATTACTAATTTGATATTTTTATTCAATCGACTCATGTGCAAATTTTTCATGTAGTCAGAGTGTTAGCTTTGGAAGATCATATGTACATTAACTTCCAAATTTGTTTTTTTTAAACCTCCAAATTTGTTACTTAAATTGTGTATCATATTATTATATTGTTAATTCAAAGTTCCGAATACCATCATTGATATCTAAATATGAATTTCAGATCACTAAATTTGTAAATTTCTAATTTACCAAATTCGAAAACGTCTAAATTCTTTATTTTAAGTATCAAATTTCGCTGCTGTTTATGAAAATTAGTAATTTTATGATCGGGTTTTATGTATAATATAACTATATAGCTGAAAGAAGAGAATAAGCAACTTGCCCGGGGTAAAAGAGGCGGATAACATTTTTTAACATTACCTAATTCAACCTAGCTAAGTATTTCACAAAGATACAGATATTTATTTCCATTTTTGTTGCGATAACTGCGTTATTAATAATCTTACTCTATCTTAGACTAAATTTATTAAACCTATGGTTTTATTTTATTTATTTATTTTATAGGTATTTTATTTATTTTTGAATATAAAAACACGACTGATATTTCAAAATATTTGTTACAACATTTTTTAATCACGTCATAATTGGAAACATTTTCAAAACAAAATGTTCCCAATTACTTAATCAAATACTTCAATTACTATTACTTAGAGCAAATACTTCAATTTTATTGAATCTAGTCTTGAATTCTTGGTTTGTTTTTAAATATTAAATTAAATATTATATATAGTTAATTGAAATAATTAAAAAATTACCAATGTTATTACCGATGAATCGAGCATCCTAAATGGATGTACCTTTACAAATTCATCTTAAAGATCATTGAATTCTTCGTGTGTTTCATTAATTTTTTATAATGGAAACATTCGTTTTCTGAAATATAGTATGGCCGTGTGGTGTAAAAACTTATTACAGGTGATGAAACCGATATTTTAATATTTGTCATTGATTTGAAGTTGATTTTTACCCGCAGCATAATAAAATTACACCGCTTTACACAAGGTATATGTGTGCCGTATAGTGTAAACAGTAGCCAATTCTATCCAAAATATGATGGCGGTCTAAATTTACATTTAAATTGATATTTTGTTATTTTTCTTTGAGTATCAGTACGTTTCTATTAAGCTACATAAGTTGATTTTTACACAAAATAATTACATCATTTTTCTCTTCGTCTTACCAATGGACTGTTATTAATTTGTAATAAATTCTGGTCCAAGTCCCATCTATCACAATTACATCAAAAATGACAAAGAATGGCTAGGTTTCGTTGTGATGAGCTGATTTGGTTGGTGTAGCTTAAAGGCACACAATGTGTGCTCGATTATCTCCATTGGACCTTTCTAATTTCTGTCTCATACTAATTATACACCGTAAAGTATGTAAAAAAGTATAATACCATTATACTACCCGGTATAAAATCGATGTTCGATAGTATAATAGTATATTAAAATATGTCAGTATAATAGCTTATAGCTATCAAAAATATAGTATCATATTTTAAAAACCAATATCAACGTCTGTTTATCCCGTGTGCCGCATAGTAGTTCTTCATTTGTGGTGTTTGGTCCGAACCATTTTATTAGTCGTCTTAAGCATTTATTCACAAATACCTGAAGTCCGTTTTGTATATGCTTACTCAGGCTGCGGACCAATTCACGGGTAAAAGTCGATTTTTACTTTAATTTTCGGTAAATTCATTTACCCTATCAAAAAGTACGGTAAATCGAGTACATAAAAGTAAATGTTTAACGTTTAGATTGTTAATTTTTTAGTGATCTACGGATATAGTAAGCTGAAAATAAACAAAAGCACGTATTTCAATAAAACAAAAATACTAAAAATCGACTTATAAGTCGAAGTAATTGATAGAAAGTAAACTATGTAATTGATTTACCCGACAATTGGTCCGCAGCCTTATTTTGAACTTGACAAATGAATTTTGGGTTTCGACAAATTAAAACAAGAATAAAATGTCTTGTCTTGTACTGTATACTCCTGTAAACACGCAATTTTTATAGTATACTTGTCATTAAATTCGATACCATTTGTCATTCTCATTGAACGCCATGTTTAATATGCAACATTTTTTTCAAGTCATTGACATTGTGGTCATATAATTATATTTATTCGCTTTAAATATAACAAATCATGTTATTTTAAATCATGTTTAAATAAAACAAATCATGTTATTTAATCCACTTGGTGAAAAGAAATACTTCAATAAATAATATTTCTTATATACTGCAAACATATTTTAACTAAAACTCTTTCGTAAATGATATGAACTTTTAAAAAAATAATGAACTGTTCTCGAAAAGTTCAATTTTTTCTTAAATTAAATTTAAAAAAAATCTATTTTTAAAAATGACACTGAAATATGGGTAACTTGTGGGGAAATGAATATATATATATATATATATATATATATATATATATATATATATATATATATATATATATATATATATATATACATATATATATATATATATATATATATACATATATATATATATATATATATATATATATATACGAGAATATACATATATATATATATATATATATATATATATATATATATATATATATATATATATATATATATATATATATATAATATATATATATATATATATATATATATATATATATATATATATATATATATATATATATATATATATATATATATATATATATATATATATATACATATATATAAATATTTGTATACAAATAAAGCGCATCTTTTTCATTCGCGCCAAACTTGCTTTTCCTAAGTACAAAAAACGAGAAAAACTGAAAAGAAACATTTTTTTTTATATTTTAATTTAATTCTTATTTTTCTTTCATTTTCCCTCATCTGGAAAATAACCAAACTATAATAATATTACATGTGCAATCTATAAACAAACAATTAATTCAGGTTAAAATGGTATCACAGGGAGCACAAACGAACGGTCTAAATGGCAGGAAATTAACTAAAAGTTTATCAGAAGTTGGCGGTGGACGCGGGCCCGGAGTTGGAGCAGAATCAGCATCTCCAGTTGAGGAAAACAAAATGTAATTCAATTTTACTACATAACTATATAAAAAACAGTTCATTGATAAGGCAATTCATTCGATAGGTTTGATCATGAGCTTTTACATCGAACCCAATCTGAAGAACCACCCAGATCACCATTTGAGATGACACCACCCATTTTGAGGTCGCATCCCATCGTTCATCACCCATCCGACTCGTATTCACGTACTTCATCCCGCCTCAGCCAAATTGAAACATCACGAAGTGAAGCCTTATCATCTGAAAATATTTTAACTCATTCTCGAAATAGCTCCTATCAATCACAAGATTCGGCTGTCTCATTCCGATCTTCCGACATATCCGCATCCCGAGTTTCCGCCGATAGTTTACCTTATGAAAATATGCTACCGCGTTGCAGTAATACCATCATTCCGATTGACATGCACAATATCGTGAAAAAGGAAATTGAACCATTAATACATCGACACGATGGTGGGGAATTCTGTTATGCTTACGAGAGTCATAGCCTACCGCGGCGTACATGTATTCATCATCGTAAAGAAGAATATCATACACATAGCTTACCGCGTCGTGATATCTACCATCACGCGGATGGACATGAAATGCCTGCTTTGTACTCGCATCAACCAGAAAGCACAAAACTAGAAGGAATTTTACGGAAAGATAGACGAGAATCATTAAGCTGTGATAGTTCAGTTGATTCCTCCACCGCTACATTTCGTAAAACCCCAACATTTCAAGAAAATCATATTCCACTACGTCGCGCCTCATGTGCTATTGTATTACCAGAAACCCATACAGCAAACGCTCGACGAAGTTCTATCCAAACTCATATGCAACAATCGTCAGAAGAGTTTTGTTCCACCTATGATTCGGAAAGTGACTCAAAAGGTGAGAAAGAAATTTTGATCGACTTTAAGCCACGAATTTCACCAATACCAAGTCCAAAATCACAAAGAAAGAAAAAATTACAAAAAACTTTATCGGAAGGGGAAATACTTTTAGAAAGTCGGTGGAAAGAAAATTCCGTACTTTTAGCTTCG
This sequence comes from Tipula unca, assembly GCA_951394425.1. NCBI lineage: Eukaryota > Metazoa > Arthropoda > Insecta > Diptera > Tipulidae > Tipula > Tipula unca. The sequence continues at coordinate 222,911,080 of OX596381.1, forward strand.
GCGAGCGACGAAGATTTAAAAACCCCAGACGAACCCAAAAACAAATACATTTATCACGATCGACCGATCAAAGATGAAGGCATATTTCATAAACAAAAACTTCTATCTCTACCACCACATGACAACGAAAAGAGAGGAACACGCAAATCACGTGATAAATTTCGTAAACGCTCGATTAGCTTAGAAGAAACTTTCCTTGACGACGATGATGATACACTTGATCATACAATTGATCGAGTACCGTTAAATGTAATCATTAAATCAACCTCACCATTATCATCGAATACCGACGAGCTTTTGGTACAACCCCGCTCATCATTCCCGTCTACTGATTCATTATCAACCGAATTAACACGAGATCATTCCGATGGAATCTGGAATGAATCACAAGCGACTGTGTTACACGCAGAATATAGTCCATCCGATTCGGGGCTGAGTTTATTAACCCCTACTACACGACGGAAAAATTTACTACTTCAACACCAGCAGCGCAGTTCAATGGATACAGAAGCATTAGATTTCGAGGATCTACTATTAGATCAGGTATGATATACTTTTTAAAATTAACTTAAAATGTTTTATGTGGATTAAAATATATTATACTGGAAAAATTATATATACGAAATCAAGAAAATATTTTTAGTTTTTTCTTTCGAAATTTTTGTTCAATTCTGTTGTGTTTAAATGATCAAGATCTATATTTAATATTTAGCGCTAACGAAAATTTTATATTTATATATTATATGCAAAACTGAATAAATAATTTTGCTAAGAACATTTAACAATAGCCGTGTTTCTTGACGTATGATCTGATCCGGATCAGATCATATCTGCTTCCCTTTCATTTGTATAGCCGCGTTTCATGAAATCAACACAAAAATTGTATTATTTTTTGTTTTTAGGTTATTATATTGATCCTAGTAGCATTTTGGTTCGAAATTTTGATACAAAAACAAAAAATAGTACAATTTTTGTGTTGATTTCATGAAAAGCGGCTATACAAATGAAAGGGAAGCAGATACGATCTGATCCGGATCAGATCATACGTCATGAAACACGGCTAATATAACATTCAAAAACTCCTAAATTAAAAATCTTTTCGTTAATATTACAATTAATTATTTTTAATTATGTATATAATAGAGGAACACGCAAATCACGTGATAAATTCCGCATTGGGTGCGGAACCTCTGGTGGTTTCCAACCGTTTTAATAAAAAAAAATGTACATATATAATATGTGAATATCTAATACGAGTATATCGGTCCTTAAACCATTTTAAATTATAGTTTTACTTATAACACGAAACAAATTTGAACCAACAACAATTGATATATGTATATGCCACATTATATCGAGCGACCAAAATTAGTTTTTATTTTATATTATATATATACTCGTATTTTATATTTATGAACCTCTTCTTCATATAAATAAAACATTTCAAAAATTACGTTTCAAAAAAATCAAATATAATTAAAGGTTTTGAATAGAATACATATACTCACCTTCAATTAAAATAACGAGGTAACTTAATTATAAAATCGTTCTAACTATTTCTTTAACATGTCCTTCGACATTTGAAGGCGAATGCACCGCTTATTTCATAACTCTTTGGCAATCGCACCAGAGACTGGACGACCATAGTATTAATTTAATCTGTCGAGAAATCCTGAATGGAATATAAAGAGATGTTTGACAGAATATACAGTGAGTTAATATGCCCGAGTATAACTTTTCCTATCATTATGGTGCCTGGTTGGTGTCTTCAGTTATTGAGTGTTGCAATTTGGAATTTATGACATCTTTCAACATGGTAGATGAATAATACATATGCATGATGTGGAATCCCAGCCATCTTTACGAGTAATATACTGCAATATACTGCATTTCTGCTGCGACCTGCTTTCCATGCGGCCTATATCTATTTAATGATAGGGAAAGAAGACTATAAAAGAACAGCTTATTCAAGTTGAGACCGCACATAGAAAAAATAGAGAGTAAACAGGTATTTAAACTCAATCTGAACTTATAGTGCAGTGTTGATGCATCATCAGGTTTTCAATTAATTTAAATATTTTCATGCCATCGGCATATAAATACTAGCACATTAGCGGTGTGGTTCACGTTATGTCAATTTGTCACTAATTAGGATGATGTTGTCACTTAGATACTTCGAAATCTATTTTATTAACACATTGGAGAATAGAAGCTTTGAATTAGTATGCCATGGCGGATTAAGCCGAAAGTTTTACCAAGTCTGTCTAATGATCAGTATAGTTTAATGGCTTTTACTTTTTTTCTGTAATAACCTCAATCAAATATGTTATTTGTAGTATAAGCATACTTTTAAGGTCACCTGTCAGTTTTCCATCCGAAAAAAAACTGGCAGTCAATAGTGTTGTCAATATCATATATACACAAAAGCTGATGGTTAGCCGAAAGTTCACAGGCGAAACTTGTCGAAAAAATATATTGAAGCTTTGAAACATTTCTTCAATTTCTTCAATTCCCACACTTCTGGAAAAATTCGATTTTCTAAAATCACATATAAACTTTTGCAACATTTCTATAAAATCAGCCAGTTTCACGTTACTATACGGGAAAACGGCTTCAATCCTTTAGTGGGGATATTGCTGAAGTTTTGATTTTCCAAAATCGTAAATAAATATTTTTAAAAAAATCTCAGCTCTCTTATTATTTTTAATAATTTTTGAAGGCCCATTACTGACCCCTTATTATGTCAAAAATATGGCTCCACCGGTTTAGATCGTGAGCTTGGTCTTCATACTGTATTAGATAATCTGAAGAATCTAAGTCGTTCACTACACCGTGGAGCCATCGTCGATTGCAAAGACCTCTGCACCTAACATATGGTAGCTCTCACTTCAGAGATCGCTGCACAATTCGTTCCAGATCCGCACCCAGAACGTGACAGAGCATGCGTACTCGCATCATGATCCTTCTCTCAAATGTAAATGGCCATTTTTCGTACTTGCTCGTCAGCGTTCAACTTTCACATCCAAACATAACAACGAGCCAGATTAACGCTTTGTAAAGCTTCCGCCTCATGGCATTTGATAGGTGTTTAGATTTTAGCAGTGGCCTTAGAGGATACAAAGCATGGAAAATATGGAAAACACTTGTTTATGTTCCTCTATGTTAAGTCCATTTTTCCACCTATAGCACTGTTATTTCGTTAAGATCTTTCAATTATTTTTCATTCGATCGGACTAAAGTTTTAAGTAAATAAGTGTTTAAGTGCATAGGTTTTGTTGTATGTTTACACATTTTATATTTAATTAAATCCCTTTTATTAAATGTGTTAACTTTTATTTTACTATAAATTGAAAACACTATTAAGAACCTTGATAATGTGTCACGAATCATCATCAAATCAATGGTGCAATAGTATATAAAAACTTCGTCCACTGACTGATAAAAAAATAAAAACATTATTTATAGAAGACAAATTTAATACCTAATTAGAAGATTAATATTTTTTGATAAAATTCTAATTTCTGATTTATTTAAGTTGCCGCCTCCACCACCACCAAACTCTGCTACACATGTTCTTGTAGTATCAGCTGGTGTACAAACAACGGTCTCCGCTATGACTCAAACATGTTCGTCTGTGCTATCGACAACTACAAAATCAATAGCATCGCTTCAAATCACAACGACAGCAATCGCTACTGTATTACCTACGCCTCAAATAGCTGTAACTGCATCGCTGAGTACCGACGAGAAGACGGAACAAGAAGTTCCAATCATTAGTACAATATCAAACCGTCGGTCAAGAGCATTATCGCCAAGTCGAAAAAAAGAATTACGTAAATCTAGTGTGACCTATCAAGCGGATATTGAACCACTTGTGCATTCGAGAAGGTAAGAATATATGCTAACATTTTAAACATTTAAAAGATATGATCGATATATAAACTGGTTTTGTGGATATGTTGATTAGGAATTCTTTAATGAATTTTCGGAAAAAGAAATTTGCCTCAGCGATAAAATATTTTATTTCATTGGGTTCCGGTGGAAACTATATATATGTCAAAGCAGGATATGAAAAAATAAGATATGACTAGACAAACAAACATACGAAACAAAATATTTCAAAACAACACATGACAAAATGTAAATATATTGAAGTACGAAACAGTATAAATTGCGAAACTGGATATTCCAAAACATCATAAAAACATGGGCGATTGTAATGACATTAGTTTGGATAAAGTTTTTGAATACGAAACTCTATATTTCAAAGCAGGAAAGAAAAAAAAGGTTTGGCAAAACAATAATAAGAAACATGATATTTCGAAACAACACATTACAAAATATTAATATGTTGAAGAACGAAACAGTATAAATTGCGAAACCGGATATTACAAAACATCATAAATACAGGAGCGATTATAATGACATTAGATAGGATAAAGTTTTGGAATACATATATATATATATATATATATATATATATATATATATATATATATATATATATATATATATATATATATATATATATATATATATATATATATATATATATATATATATATATATATATATTTATATATATATATATATATATATATATATATATATATATATATATATATATATATATATATATATATATATATATATATATATATATATATATATTTATATATATATATATATATATATATATATATATATATATATATATATATATATATATATATATATATACATATATATAACTATTCTGGCACTATATAGGCTGTTTGCTAATCGGTTGTAATAAAATTCGTTGGTGTTCGATTGAACATAAAAATGGGATTAAAAAATAATTTTTTGATTTAGCTTTGGAAGATGGCCAATTTAAATGGAGCATGCTGTTTTGTTTTGTCAAATAGCCAGTTTTAAAATATCCAATTATAAGCAATTGCCTTGTAACGAAATACAAATAATGTATATTTTATATAATATAATATACGATCAAATGATACGTTAGAATAGAGTGCGCATTACTTCATTAATTTAGTAGTATGTACGAGTATATATTAAAGTGTTAAGAGAACATAAATTTGATTGTTAACAAAAAAATGTATATACACACAGACAAACACCATCTGTATAGGAACCAAGCGCAAATTTTAGTGAGAAATAAGTTAATATAATTTATTCTAGTTTGCTAGAAAAACTTATAATTTTCTTCTTTCGGTACCTTTAGGAGGTTCCCCTTAAATGTATTTTTCTCTATTGAAATTTTTAATAGTTTTGTTAAAATGAAGCAATTAATCTAGCAGTTTTGGATGCTTATAGCATTTATTGTGCAACAATTATTTTCATATGTTGGTTTTTTTGTCACTAAAGTTTGCGCTTGGTTTCTATACTGCGGTTTCATGTAATTCATTATTTCTTTTATATAATTACAGGCCATCTCAGTCACCCGATCCAAATTCAATAATCATTGTGGGATTGCCTGATCAGCCATCAACAATAACACAACCAACAATAATACGGTCAGGCGATTTGGGTAAAAATAATACAGATATTTCTGAGTGTAGTACAAACACAGATGATTATATTACATGTACAGATAATTCAAAGAGAGGTGGTGTTGGATCTGGCGCTTCTTTTGGGTCAGGTGGGCAAGGTACAAAAACAAAAACAACTGGTACCATAGCTCCAAGTTCATCATCAACACAAGTACCAGGTTCGATTTTAAAAAAAATACTTCATCAACCGAAGAATATTTATGTTTATTTAATTTTAATTTGTAATTAATAATTATTGAAATCGGTGTTTTACCATTTAATTTATTTAATTTTTAAATGTTTTAATCATGTGTTTTGTGTTGTTGGTATTTGTTGTTTTGATGACATGCTTGAGCTTTATATAATATGTATCTAAATTATAAAAATTTGTTTGGATTGACAACTTGGCCTCTAAGATATTCCCTAAATTTAAAATTAATACAGAACAAAAATCTTATTTTATCCCTTATGATACAATGAGTCATAGTGTGATCTTACATGGCTATTGAAACGCTACTCATTCTAATTAACTCTTTGCACGATATATTCACTAATGATTTTATATAGTTTCAGCGCAAAGTTCACAAACGGTAACCCAAGATGGATCGTCATTTGAAAGTGCATCATCGATGTATAGTTTGGCACGTGGTGATGCTATTATGTGTGAAGACATATCACAGCTGGATGAAATGCCGTTACCAGCCATTCCTAAACCGAAATCGACTACGAAAATTGAAACATCACCCACACATTCGATCAGTAGTAGTTCGTCAGGTAGCTATAATCTAACGGACAAAGCGCGACAAAAAGCATCACCGACTACACGCACTTCACTACCGAAGTTGAAATCGTCACTTCAAAAAAAGAAAAAATCGGAATCGATCACAGATGATGATCACGAGGCAGATGACGATGATGAGGATGAAAAAAGTGAAAAACGATATTCATCATCTGGGTATTATGAGAGTCCGCATGAAGAAGGAGGTAATTTATAACATACAATGCAAGCAAATGTTTTTCTATCCCAATTTATTACAGAGACGAAACCAACACGTTTACGAAAAACTACCAAAGAATGGAGTGAAGATGAACGTCGCCGCAAGAAAGGTAATTTTAAGTTAGAGTTCGAAAAAAATGGTTCACAAGCAGCTTTAGCTCCATCACTTGGTAGTGCAAAAACTACGATAGCATTTAAACAAATTTCACCCGAAGACCGAACCGCCATGAATATTCTCGATGGTACGAGTCCAACTAAAAGTGGTCGACGATTTCGGCCAAAAACAAAACGATCACCTCGCATTCGTAGCTCGATTGCATCCGGTGACGATCTACTACCACGACGCGGGAGCAAAACATCGTCGATTAAAAGTCCTGATCAGCAGCAGTTGTCTCCTATGCTTGTTGTGCCGCCCCAACAAATTCCCGTACCTGTACAAACATCACCTGCATCAATGAAAAAATTAAGCCCGTCCAAATATCAAAAAATGAAAGCGCATAGTCCCGGTAGTTCACCACGAAAAATTAGTAATTTGAAAACTAAAGAATTATCGCCTGAAAAAAGACTGAAAGCTCTTTCCACAGAATCGCTGCGCTCGGTGTCCCCTGGATCGGATTCTGTTTTTTATAGTGAGGCTGATGTAATTACGGATAATCAAATTCACTGCCATCATTGTGGTAAAGAAGTAGAAATTGTAGCAACAGCTGTTTGCGGGTCACAAGATTCCATTGGAGAAATTGAAGAAGAACGGCCAAACAATATTGTACAACCACCTGCCGGATTTGCTGATTCGCCAGATGCGGTTCGTCAACCGACACATAGACTATATAAAAAATTGGACAAGCGATTTCGTTCCGAGGAACGGCATGCGGATCGTAGGCATTACCGTTCGAGACCGGATACGAGAGCGAAGGTGAGATAATTGTATTGTATCTCTTATTTAGATTGATAATATAATTACTCATGTTTTAAAAAGAGTGAGGAGAGAGGTGGTAAGGAAGAGGCATCATCAACAGCAGGCACACTACGTCCAGCCGGCTCCAGTCCATGTGTAGTTCCACCGGAAGAGATAAGTCCATCGGCGTTTACGACACGTGATCAACAAGCCGATCCCGAACAAGGAATCTACCATGGCTATTATAGATTAGGGGTTTGGATCTGTATTACAGATCGCGATGTATGGCGACGTAATGATATACAAGCCGCGTTGGAAATTCGTTTTGCCACTGAGCCATCACCAAAAGTACGTTACGAAATTTTAGAACGACGTGGATCGACTGATTCGGAAAAGGATTTTCGGAAGAAATACCAAGCTATAACTCATCGATTGGTTCATCGTAAATCCTGTGGCGAAATGTATCGACGACAGAGCACCAATTCATTCAGTAAGTAGAACAAGTTGGTTATTTCAATATCTGCGTGGAAAAGTGAAACTGCTATTTGAAAATAAATTTGCCTGTTCGTGAAGATTACACTATTAGCAAAAGCGATATGTATGCGAGCTTACCCACCTCTACTATGGGATGCGAATTATTGGTTGTTCATTTATAATATCTTCCTAAGTGACTCACATATAAGATAACCTTGACTAACGACAAACATCAGCAATCCTTGTTCGTTTTAGAACTATATATATGTCTGTCATTTGCTTCGGACTCACCGGAATTTGAATAGACACATATCCAAGCTCTTATGAATAGTATAATCCACATTCCGAATATTGAAAAATTCGTCTTCCATCATAATTTAGCTAATCAATTTACTGCGTTCCGATGTTTGACACATTCGTTTGAAATCTAAATGTATATCATAACTGAATATCCTTTTATAAAATGAGAAAGTTCTAGTTACATGACTTTGGCTATTATCGGATGCCAGAAATGTAACTTAAAATTTTCATATCATCGAGCAAAGAATTGTTGAAGCATATGCAATTTTAATAAAATTGTTTACGAATATTTTTTGAGAAGGAATATATAATCCTAAACCAACGCGAAATTATTACTATTTGAGATTATCAGATGCCTAGGGAATTGATTATTAATTGTCTTTCTCACAAGTGCAATTAATAACCTTTTATGCGCCACTAGTTTCGACGGGGTATATTACTCCCATACATTTCATATTACGTTATAGGTTTAAGCGCGGTAATGCGTTGGATTATCTTCCATCAGATTTCAGTTTATCGACCTGTAACAAAAAAGAAGTGCAAACATTTGCACTAAATATTGATGCCGATGAATTACAATACCTGTGTAATTCTAGTAAATTTTTTAAACGTTGATGATTTTTATATTTATAAAAATAACAAACGATAAATTGATTTATTATTATTGTTATTACTACTTCTGTTATTAAATATTAAACGGCACATATATGATGTTATTTATATTCATGTAACCTGTGAATTTTCTTCAATTATTTATCAATTTTAGAACGTAGATAAATTTATATATGCATTTTCATTGAAAAAATAAGATAATTCGGGTTTTGTGCATTAAGGTTTTGTATGAATAAGTTATAAATGGTTAAAATGTGTTCAAAATTAAATTTTTGACGTCGAATAAAATTTGTTCACCACTAAAATAAAATTAAAAATTTAACACGTTGGAGACCGTATCTAAATGTTGACAACTAGGTAACATAAATATGTATACGTATTTTAAGAAGGAGGATATTAAAGTGCGGCTGGCAGCTGGCAGCCATGTTTTGTATCCTCTAACGCCATTGCTAAAATCTAAACACTTATCAAGTGCCGTGAAGCTGAAACTTTACAAAGCCTTGATCAGGCCCGTTGTTATGTTTGGATGGGAAAGTTGGGCACTGACAGATGAGTACAAGAGATACCTCCTAACATTTGAGAGAAGAGTCATGCGTGTGATTTACGGCCCAAAACGCGAAATAGATGGCACATAACGAGCTCTGTACAATATCGAGATCAAAGATCTGATGAAGATCCCCGATATTGTGCATGAAATAAGATCTCAGCGAGTACGCTCCACGGTGTAGAGATGGCTTGGCTTCTTTTGGTTGTCTAGGACAGTATGAAGACCAAGGCCAGGATCGAAACCGTTGGAGCCAGATTGTTGACGCAGTAATGGGCCAGTAATGGCCTTTAAACACTGTTTTATTATTATTATTATTATACGTACTTTAGTGTTACGATTGATTCCATATTTGATTGTGATAAATTTTTCTGTTTGTATCTAATATATATTGCATCTAATATATATTTGAATGTTTTATAATAAGAACGCAGTTACATAATAAATATGTACCATTTGAGCGGGATTCTATAAACTCAAAATTAGGTACTCGTTTTCGTTTTTATTCATATAATTTGGAGTTTAAATATCATCCTTTGAAAGCCATAATTTAGATTTTTAAATTTAGTGATGTTTGAATGCTACTACGATTTTGTATTCAAGTATTTCCTAGAATATAATGATTTTGTTGTGCTTGAAATTGGTGGGATATTAATAATTAAAATTTTAACAAGTTTAATTTAAGAAAGTATTAAACTATGTATATAATAGCGGATATATTAGTTTTTTATAAAATATGTACGTAGAAAAATTAAAAATAAAATAGAAACATTTGACTTTGCGAAATGATTTATTCTGTGGGAATTACATCCAAAATTTTAATTAATTAACACTGCAAATTTAATTTGTGTAGTTAAAAATATTTCACTTAATAATTTTTTTTCTCCAAATATTTCACTAAATATTTTTAACGTATTCTAGTATTATAGTGGGGTTATATAGCTATGATAATTATCCCAATCAATCTGACGGCTAGATATTTTTGCTTTATTTTTCAGTTTCCTAACAGGTTTCCTTAACCTTTTAAGGTCAGAATTCCAGAAGGGTTTGATCGAAGTTTTTTGGTCACGAATAAGAGAACAAGAGTTTTCGAAGGCAGTCGAAATTGGTGTTGCAAGTGGAGACACCTAAAATTCAATCGATAGATTGATTGGGACAATTTCTTAGTGGCACAAATTAAATATGAAAGAAGTTTAAGACCCGCTAATTTGTATTATTTCGCTAGACTCAATAAAACTTTGACTAAGAATGTGTTTACATTTGATGCTTTTGATCTACCTGGCGCACAGCTTAACTGTTCGAATTCCAAGATGCTAGCTGTTTTTTCCTGTTAGTTTTCCTTGTTGCAAAATTGCCAACTCTGATAATCTTGCTCCGGTTCGCATTATATTGATTTTCTAATAATTTTTAACACACTATTACTAAGGGCTGTCTCGAACCGACTCAATTCTATAAATTTGACTAATCCTTCCTATTATACCATCTTGTTATGTGTCAAAAAGATGAACTTATCCGAGACTCTTTCTGAGGATTGGCCGTACATTAAAATTAATCGATCAATCAAATATTGTTAAAAAAATGGAAAATAAAATTAAATAAAAAATAATAAAATAATTAAAACAAAAACTGAATTAAAGACTTTGAGACTCTTTTAAGATTTCCTTTATGACATAGGTATTGAAAAGTGTTTATAATTTAAAACACTTTTCGATACCGGCAACCATTAAAGGAATCTCACAGTCTTTAATTCAGTTTTTGATTTTTGTGAAGAGTTTTATTATATCTACAGAGATACCGTCGGTGGATAACGCATAGTTAGAAAAAAATTTAAATTACTCAAATTACTATCAAAACCACGCGCTATATTTACTTTAAAGTATTGCCAAATTACGTCACAGTATATAAATTAAAAACGACCATACAATGTGATCTCACGAATTTTCTTTACATATACACATATATTCTTCACAAAGAAAAAAAGAAAAATCCGATTGCATCACACATATTTATTATCCGAATTTATTTTTAACCCGACATCATAATCATGATCATTGTTATATATAACATACATATATGTATGTAATATAGTCAAGCTAAAAGGTAAAAGGTAAAAAAAGTAAACTGCAAAAATTTTTTTGCTGATAGTCAAAGATTTTTTTCAAATTTTTATAAGAAAAAAATACGCACAAAAGTTTTTAGTTGTTCACCGTCATTGGAAGCGTAAAAATGAATTGCGCGGATGATCGTTACTAAAATACGCGCGATTATTTAAAAAAAATTGTTTTGTTTTTATTAAATCTATTAAATTATTATAACAGACACCGAAATATGTTGGGTAAATAAGGAAAATTACGATGATAACGATGATCGTGCTTACAAATTTATTCACAAACAATGAAGTTAAACTCCCATTAAAATTGTCAAATATTAATAATAGTGCACCTCACATATATTTAATAGCTATAGTACATATTGTTATGAGTGAAGTTCAATGAAATGTTATATGTATTGTATGCGTGATATATTTGGGCTGCAAAACTGCAGAAGAGTGAAAATAAAAGGGGTATTGTGACAAATTTTATAAAACGAAGTCGTATATGTGGTTTAGGCGAGTAAACTATAATTTGGTACTTTGTGTTATTAAAGTGTCGCGATGTTAGATAATAAACAATTAGTTTAACGTTTTTCGTAATTTATCCGTTAGAAAATATTCAATTTTAGGCAGAGTTAGGTAACTATAGGAACAAATGATGTTCTTCTTAATATAATATTTGCTCTCAATCATTTACTTCTCCATTTTACGAAAGATTACCTAAGATCATAGAACCAGAAATACTGATGATCGATCAACTATCTAAAAATGATAATACAATTAATATACCATTAAATATATTTAGAATTTATTTTACAAATAAATTTAGTTCTTAAATCAGTTGACTATTCTATTGCATCATTTGGAAAATTCCGTCAGCTAATCGTTTTAATTAAATGATAATCACCAAACATCACACATTTTTCTGTGATTTTTTCGATTAAAATCTGAAAGTCGGTTTGGCTATCCTAGTCAGAGATCTTTCGTTGTTTACATTCGAACATACATATATAATGATTTATAATCTAAAATGATCGGTTACATTTAATTCAATTGTGTGTGGCAAAATTCAAGACTAAACGAAATCTAGGTAACGTCCATTAAAATGATGATCAAGTTGTAAATACATCTGATATCATCGCAAATAAAATTTTCTTTACAAAATATTTTGTGAAATTGGATTGTTATTATTAGATATCGAGACAGTAACGTCCGATTAAAAATAATTGAATAACCGCGCATATTATTTTTTATTTATTTATAGGCTAGTTATCGATAAGTGTATAGTTTATCATCTCTCGCACATAAATCAATGTATTGTTCTTAGTTCGAAAAGTTATTCTACTTCAAATTAAAATAAAAGTTTGCGTTAATTTAGACGTCTACGTCATTTAAATTTCATATACATACAAATTGTATATATTTATAATATATAAAACATCTGTTGGTATATAAATGTAATTACAATCCCTCTCTCTCTCATTGAGTTATATAAAAATCTCGTAGTTTTCCGTCTTATTTATATCTTTTTACTGTCTTATTGTTGTTGTTCAATTTAAAACGAAGAATCTTAAAAATTGAATTGGAAAAAGAAATGGGTTTGAAATTTTTCGATTAATTGAAGAAATCGAGATGAATTAAATTTCAATGTTTTCAAAAATTAAAAACGAAAGAACTAGCTAAGTCTCGTAGCTACTGTCAATGTGTTTTATTTTGTTTTTTCCCAAAGGAATATAAAAAAGTTACATTAAAAACAATAACAATCTATATAATTTTTGTCTATCAATTATGTACTGTGTTCCAATGGCATGAGTAAACTACTCACAAGTACTTGTGAGTAGATGTTCAATGGAACGCTAATTTATATGACAGTAAAACATAACCTAAAATAATTTTGTATTGTTTTGTTATTTTATAATGTGAGTTGCTAAATTAAAAAATAAAGCTATTTAATAAATAATTAAAATGTCTAAAAACTGGACTTATAACCTATGAAATAACTTATAACTTATAAAACTGGCCTTATAACCTATAATACCCTATCGTAAATTTTATGCTTAACTACTTTTGTCATCTACACCACCATTTGAGTATGAGTAGATGCGAGTAGATACAAGTACTTTTGAGTAGTTTACTCATGCCATTGGAACACACCAAATATAACCTTAAGAGCCTAAATTAAAGTAATATATATGTTCGTCAAAAAGGCAATCATATCTGTTACATAATATTACGTGTCTGATTGCTTTGGTTGAACGGCGTGGTATGGTGAGAACGGTATAAACATTATTTGAATTTGAACGATTAGTTAGTTAGTTTATTTATTTATGGGAATTTCATTTGTACAATTATACGACTTTTTCGGCAAATACGTTTCTATACTTCAATTATAACAGCGGCACGGGCATTAATTTCACCGACTGAAACACCGGCAACATTGAGGCATCGATTAGAGGAAATAGTACGCCTAATGTTTGTGATATGGACAAAAGAAGGGCAAGCTAATAAATCTATCTCCGGTGTTGCAAATGGTATTTTCATTTTGGCGCTCAAACTTTATAAATAAAAACAGTCAATAAATTAATTATATTTTCCGCACAGATACCGACAAAACTATTGTGGTTCGCCGGGAAAGTGGCGAATTTGGCTTTCGCATACATGGATCAAAACCAGTTGTGGTCTCAGCTATTGAACCGGATACTCCAGCAGAGAGTTCTGGGTTAGAAATAGGTGATATTATTATATCGGTTAATGGAATATCAGTGGTTGATAAAAGTCACTCAGAAGTTGTAAAAATAGCGCACGCTGGTAGTGATACGCTGGAATTGGAAGTGGCTCGTACTATCGGTATATTGTCGCCAAATGGAACGGATAATACCACACCAGCACTTTATTCTGGGTATCTATGGCGACAAGGGGGACAGGTCAGTGGGAATCCAAATATGGCGAAATGGGTGCGACGATGGTTTTCTCTGAGGCCTGACCATTGTTTATATTTTTATAAAACTGATAGTGTAAGTAACACATAATATGTTCTAGTAAAGTGCTTTGTAATACAATATCACCTTTTTTTACAGGATTCACAACCCGTTGGTGCAGTGTTATTGACGAACCATTCAGTTGAAATTTGTTCAACCGATATTGGTAAACCCTTTGCATTTTCTATCGAGAGTAGTGAAAACCCAGCATTATATTTGGCTGCTGACACCGATGAGGCAGCAAATCGTTGGGTAGCTGTGATGAGTCATGCTGCTAAACAGGCTGATCCATGGCTAGAAGTTAGTACACGTAATTTAAGACTGCCACCAAATGGTGTTCCAAAACCAGATTGTTTTGGTTATCTTATGAAACTAGGAAGTAAATGGAGAGCATGGTCGAAAAGGTATTGTGTACTAAAGGACGCTTGCCTTTATTTTTATCAAGAAGGCAATAGTAAAAACTCATTCGGTAAGTATGTCATTTTAATATTTTAATTATTCGGTTCTAAACTAACGAAGCCCGTATTAAGTTTATACAAATTTGATTAAATTAAATATGTCAAAATTAGTAATTTCATTAATACTCATGCAATTCATCATCAAAATATTCTTTTTTTAATTTTCAATTTATCTATGTGGACGTTTTAATACCATTTGAAACTAATCCAATTTCAGTGAAATTCACTTCAATTATCTTCCAAATTGAAATGAAGCCTACGTTGATCAATTTTAAATATAAAAATTACTAATAAGTATTAGTGCCATCTATGTACACAGAATCCTATTTCGTGACAAAATGACGGCCACAAACAACGAAAAAAAACATTTTTCCTAACGGAATATATGAAAAGGGCTCTATTTTTAAGTTCAAATATCGATAAATTAAATATTTTATTATTGAAATAATATCTACAATTTTCAGTTTACACGTCAAATTATACCCGACCAGCAAAATTGTTTAAACATAGACTAATGTAAATAAATATAGACTTCGTAACGCGTATATAAATATTCTGAGTGCTACATCGCATTCCGGGTTATACATATATCAACTTAGGAGATGTGTAAACATGGATTTACCTACAGATATATACTAAAATATTCAAATACAATAATACACATACAATTCTTTTATTTTTGCTTTTAAATAAATTCATGGTTATGGTAAATCTATATTTAATTTTTATTAAATTAATATAAGTTTTAAAATATGATTTTCAGATATGATATTATTTCTCCAATATTGTATATATTATATATAAAGTGAAAATCGAAAAGAAACATTTAATTTTTCATTCATATAAATTTATTCAAATATTGTTAGTTTAACATTTCTTTTTATGAGATATTATAAAATGTATAGTCCTATTCAGATCTTAAAAAAATATACAAAATGATTATGTATTTATGTTATTACAATCATATTTCCAGTGAAAATTAATAGGTCAAAAAAAAAATTGCACGCCTTTTGGAAACAATGTCAACATTTAATTTTGGTACGGACTAAGGAAAATAAATGACCAAATGACATTCATATCGAACAAAACCACAACAAGCAAAATCAGTTTTCAATTTAATTCTTAATTTATCGAATTAAATATTAATTTCAAAAGTATCAGTAAGTTAAATTATAAAAACATTTTGTGATTAAAAACGTTCCATTTCCATTTAAATACAAATACAACATAAAAATGTAAACACTAAACATGTATTATTGTACTTAATACATCACTGTTTATCCGCCATATTCTTTCTGCGCGATAACTGACAGAATTCCAGCGAGATATGAATACTACTATACGTCCTTTAAAAAAATCTCGCAAAACTTGGTTCTGTAAATATATGTGTCTCTGTTCTAAACTACAATATTATTTTCAGGTATGGCTTGTTTGCAAGGATATCGTGTTCAACCGACCAGCACAGCAGGTGGGCGTAAATTTGCATTTGAGGTAACGCCGCCTGAACCCAAACTGCGACATTATTACTTTAGCACAGAATCAGAAATGGACAAACGAAGGTAAGAACACTTAAAAATTAAATTTTTCGGGAATAAAAATCATATCAAATCATTCAGATGGGTAGCCGCATTAGAATATTCAATTGATCGATGGATGAAAGCCGGTTAATTATCATACAAAAGCCAAACTAGTGCCAAGACACACCTCTATATACATTAGAAAAACAATTCTCTCTTCAAGTGTCCCAAATTTTTATATAAGATTGGATTTATAGTAGTGTTTTTAACTACATAATTTAAATTTATATTATAGCGTCAAAATATAGTACCAAACGTGCATAAGCACATAATTAATTATATTATATAATTTATTACATTTGGAAAAAAAATATATTATATATATGTATGTATATATATAAATATATATTTATATATATATATATATATATATATATATATATATATATATATATATATAAATATATGTATATATATATATATATATATATATATATATATATATATATATATATATATATATATATATATATATATATATGTATGTATATATAAATATATGTATGTATATATAAATATATATAAATATATGTATATATATATATATATATATATATATATATATATATATATATATATATATAATATATATATATATATATATATATATATATATATATATATATATATATATATGTATATATATATATATATATATATATATATATATATAGATATATATAGATATATATATATATAAATATACATATATATATATATATATATATATATATATATATATATATATATATATATATATACATACATATGTACATATAATATATGTAAATATAAGTGTTTATATATGATCAATTTAATATATTATTTAAATTTTTTTGAATTTATGATTGAGGCTATTGAATGTCAATTTGCCCTCAGACGTAAATCTATATAAAAATAATAAAAATTTGCGCACATTAATTGTATAATTAGATAACAAATAATTTAAATTTTTAATTAAAAATTAATTTTAAAAAAACTACTGAAAAAATCGAATAATTGTATTAGGAAAATGTTTTATGTATTAAATTAACCAAAACTATACTAACTTAATTAATAAAGTGTTTATTATATAAATAAATAAATTCCATATATATATAGGTATATATATATATATATATATATATATATATATATATATATATATATATATATATTTATATATATGTACATATATACATATATATATATATATATATTATATATATATATATATATATATATATATATATATATATATATATATATATATATATATATATATATATATATATATATATATATATATATATATATATATATATAATATATTTACAATCAATTATTTTTAAATATTTATATATTTCTGTTATTTTCATGATTATTATCATTTAACAAAGATAGATAAACACAACTGATTATATTTATCTGTTTAACAACTGTTCTATTTAAATTTAATAAGATGTAGTAAAATGACCATTTTAAAAATTTAATATACTATATAAATATTATGTAAGAAAAGCTTACATTAAAAATAATTTGTTCAGAAATATTTTACACAAAAATGGAAGTTTCGGATTAATTAAATTATATTAATTATAAAAACTAAGTGTTATAGAGAGCTTTAATTAAATTTAAACAAAAAAAAATTGATAAATAATTTTCACAAAACCAATCTTATATTTTGCAATTGTCAAGTTCGTGATAGAAAAATGATGTTGTACATGTGCTTAGGTTCTGTAGATCTCACTACTCCATGATTTAATAAATTCAATTTAGCAAATTAATTTATTAAATCGCCGTTTGGATATTAGATCGGCCTGTATTATGTGCATTATCACATTTCTACGTCGTGGAAATATATAGTTCAATATATTTTTACGATAGTGTATAATATTGATATATTGCAATATAGTGTTGTACCATATTACTATTGTACCATGATAATATTTACCTTCATAAAGCCTGACTATTGCAATATCTGTTTAACAACTGCTCAAAACAACAAAAATGTTAGAAAAATACAATTGGCGTAAGCAAATTTGGGTAATAATTTGTTAATTTTGTGGTACATAATATGATGAACAATATAATTCATTGTGCCATATAGCAAAATGGTTTGTACTATTTGTGTTATCGTATTTGCACATCAAAAAATATTGTTGATATTCTACGACGTATAAATGTGAGAATGTATACAGACTATACGAATGCAAATACCCACATTATGAGTTCCTATTCTTAAAATGTATAACATTTGGTTTTATCAAATTATAGGTTTTACCGTAAACCAATCTTTATTCTTTTGATTTACTGGTCGTGCCTTTGGTAAATTGCGTATTGTCGAGGTTTTTAACTCAAAAAAGAACTGTTGCTAACAAATTTAACAAATAAAATGTTTTTCAAGAGACGGAGCTGTCTTCAAAATTTGAGCCACACATGTTACTATCGATATCTGAATAATAGACTATTCTACGCAACATGGTCAAATAATAACAAATTGTATAATTTCTTAAGACTACTTCTAAACCAGTATGAAATTAGGTAGTCGCCTGTAGTAAACTTAATTCGTTTCCTGTATGCTGTGGTGGAATAGACTAGATTATATAAAAGCAAAAAATTTACAAACTTAAGCATTTTTTTCTAGTGCGTAAATGCAAAAACCGATCGCATGCCGAGTTTACCGTATATATAGTTGGGTTAACATTATAAATACCTTAGGTTTAGAAAAAATACTAAAATGGGTCAAATGTTGTTAATTTATTGCGCCTAACTAAGTTGACAATTCAGTTCTGATCTGTATTGTTGTCAACATAAAGTTTCCAACCAAGGACTGGTAACCACGTCTAATTTTTTCGATCCATGCCCAAAATTTGTTGTCAACTACAAACTAATGTTTAAATTATTCGTTAGTATGGGCAAAATCAAAATTTACTTAATGTTTTAAAGTGAACACTCGGCATACGATTTCAGAAACAAATAATTCTCATAACCTGTTTCAATAATTTTGATCAAATTACACTTTTTATTCCAATATTTGGTTAAAGGAATGAATGTTCCTACCAATAAAATATTACTACTATCATATTGGCGTACCTTTGGTACATATTTAGTTGTTCACCATATAATGTATTTGAGTGCATTTAAAAATACGTTATATAATTCGAATTCTAAAATTCGTTTTCGTGTAAAAAAAAGATGAATTTCGCGTATATAACTTCAATTAGTCGGAATGATTGACCACTGATTGACAGATACGTTCCTTTATTTACCACTAACCACACTGAAATAGGATGCTTGCGCTTGCATTTCTATTATAATTCGTTCAATTTCGATTTCTAATCAGATTAAAATAAGGTTACAGATTGGATGTAGATATACCAAAGGAATACCCTGTATTTCTTTGGACGTTTATCTATTCGATATGCATTGATATGTGTATATGTGTTTAATTGATCTTGAATTTACATTATAATGAACTAAGGAACTAATGTCCAGTTACACAACCAACTTACAATACAATGTGATTAGGTTTATGCTTTTATATAGAAATATCTAACCGGTGTATGACTATTGTTTTCATCGAAATTTCCCGTTTAATATTTATAGGCCGGTTAAATATTTCAAATAAAAAGGTTAATCGTTGATGCAACCGAGTAAAGGTGTTGTAATACAAGTTAAGTTACAGCAAATACTAAAGCTAATAATGTGTTTATTGAAAGTACTACAAGAATATAATACAACAAGCTCTAGTTTCTTTTATATCTCTAATCTAATATACCATTTACCACCCGTGATACCAAAATCTTTTCCTTATTCAGAACACAACCTCTTACACTGTCAATATCTTTGATATTTCAAACCCTAATGGAACAAAAACAAATAATACAAAATTTAAATAAAATAACTTAATTAATAATAAACTAAATTAAAATTAATAAAAAAAAACTAAAGTGCTTTGATATTTTAATAAATATTTCAAATATTATTTGTAATTAATTAACTTTTATTTAAATAGTTATAAAAATTAAAATTTATATCATTTTTGAATAGAACATATCAAACATTTATTTTAAATTAAATATTAATCATATTATTTTTTTATTAAGTAATTATTCATAATATTTGAAATATTTATTAAAACTTTAAATAAATAAATTAAATTAAAATTTTTTTATAAATTTATAAATTTTTAAAATTATATTTGTTTTTATTAATTTTTTATTTAAATACAAATAAATGGCCTAAAAAAGTAAAAGGTTTTTTTTTGCCCCAAAATTTAATTATAAATACGTTTAGTAAATCTTTATTTACATTTAATAAAAAATATTAAAAACCAGAATAAATTAATAAATTATACAAATTAAAACAGAAAGTGATCTGTAATCAAAATTTTTATGTTTTATATAGCTCCACAAATAATAAAAATAAGTATTAAAAAAATTAAGTAAAATTATATAAAATTCCAGCCAAGCAAAATACAATACTTTTATAACTCGTTTATCCAAATAAAAAAAATGTGAAAATTATTGAATTTAAAAAAATTAGTAAAAATTGAAAATATTTTTATGTATATACATATACATGTATATTATTAGTCGAAATGATTGACCTTATTATTTTTATTTAAATATATTATTATTATTATTATTATTATATATATATATGTATATATATATATATATATATATATATATATATATATATATATATATATATATATATATATATATATACATATATATATATAAATATATATATATATATATATATATATATATATATAAATATATATATATATATATATATATATATATATATATATATATATATATATATATATATATATATATATGTATATATATATATATATATATATATATATATATATATATATATATATATATATATATATATATATATATATATATATATATATATATATATATATATATATATATATATATATATATATATATATATATATATATATATATATATATATATATATATATATATATATATATATATATATATACAGCCGAAATCAGACAAAAAAAAAGACATTTACGGAGGCAAGGTGTCCAATTATTTTGAAATTCGGGGAGATGGTTAGTCTGGATAAAACCATAAATATAATTTGAGTAATTCGAGTAAAATCTCGGTGGGGTCAAAATACGCGGAGTTCCGTTAGAATTGGTTTTTGTCGGAAACTCAAACGATTACATCTTTAAATTCGTGTATAAATAAAATCGTAAATTCGTCTTAAGTATTCCTTGTCCGATTTTCACGTGTAATCGTTGGAAAGACAATTGTACATACTTTCAAGTAAGCGTTTTAAACTTTGGTGTTAATGTGCAATATATCGTTTAAATTTCAGTGTTAAATAGTCTTTTGCTGCAAAATCGAACTGCCGCCCCTTTTATTTTAATTTTTTTATTTTTATCGTAAAGCACTTAAAAATACCTTTTTTCAATAAGCCATCTTACACGATGGAGACACAACGCGTTCGAGTTTTATAGAACAAGACGTCATAACAAGTTAGGGTTGAATTTAACGTTTCAGTACAATTATTAATTCTAAACTCCGAAATTCATGTTTTGGTTCTTACTTTTACAGTTTTATTCAATAAAGTTAATTTATTTACAAATTATTATAATTAAAAATTATAAAAATTATCATTGGAGTTTTTACTCCAATTATATTTTTATTTAGCTAGACTTACCGTCACCCCGAATTTCAAAATACTTGGACACCTTGCCTCGTAATGGGTGTTTGATTTCGCGTGGAATGGCTGTATATATATATATATTATATATATATATATATATATATATACATATATATATATATATATATATATATATATATATATATATATATATATATATATACATATATTTATTTACATATATACATAATACAAATATATAATATTATGTATAATAATTTAAAAAAATTGTTATCATTTTAAGAAGTATAATAATAAGTGAATGTTTTAGAAGATTTGATTATGAAAGCTCATTACTGCCAACCCAAAAAGAATAAAAAATTATTCCTAAATATATTTTATTGCGTGAAAAACTAAAGTTTCTTATTGTTATATTATCACTGTATGTAACACAAATAATATATCTAATAAACCAAAATCAATAGTGTTATTAATTTTATTATTGTCTATTAAAATTGTAATCCAAAAATATTTAAGAAAATTAAATATGAAATATTTAAAAATGAGAAACAATAAATGATGAATCGAAATATAAAAACTATATTAAAAAATTCGCATTTTCAGCTTATGATTATTATTATACTATTATTTACATTATACTATAGTGACTAATATATGTAAAAGACCTTGGTCGTAAACGTCAATCAATCAATCAATTTTTAATTAATTTTTAAACATGTAAGTACTAATTTCTTATATTTTGTGGCTGTTTTTAAATGACCGACATTAATTAAATATCCCGTCAAAGAAGGTGTTACGTTATATAGACATAGAATAATTGTCGCTTAATGTGCCTTTGCTTACTCTATCCTAAGTATGTTTTTTTATTTGTACAGTTCTGCCAAGTTTTATTGTGCAACAGATAAAATTGCAATAATTATAAAAATACAATCTAATTTGAGAAGATTTGATCTCGAGAACTTCATCAAGTCAAATGACATTCTAACATATGAACCACCGCCTTACATAAATTCTATAGAATTAATTAGAATTTATAATGTACGCAAATTAACTTATTAACCAACACTGCCTAAAAATTATAAACCAAAGAAAATCGTAAGAAAATATTAAATTTGTTGTTGTTGTATTTGGTTTTTTTTTTTTTACTTCACAGCTCGGACTAGTATGCTCGCATCCAGTAATATTTACCGTGTACACTTATATCACGCAAATGTACATTGGGAGTGAGAGATATACACTCGAACCTGTTTAATCGGACCACCTTCCGGACCAAAAAAAATTGGTCCGATTAGAAAGTGGTTCGATTAGAAAGTGGTCCGATTATAAAGGTTTCGTTTTTACATATTTGTATACAATGTATATATGTACATATTTAAAAAATATGTATATATATTCACATACATATTCGGTAATTTATTTTAATCATTAGTTCATATACATATCTGTCTCAATTTCAATTCATATACACAATTGCATTTTTCATTAGCCTAAATACATAATTTAATTAGGTTGACTTGTGAAATAAGCAGTAATTAGTGCTTGAATGGTTTTCAAAGTAATTTCCTTTTCAATTAGCGTCTCCTCCGATTTTTCTAGATGAAAAAACATTTGGTTAAGGCCCTTCTCACTGGCATAATCCTTTAGATCTTTTAAACACGCTTGAGCTTTAGTAAAGGTAATGATTGATGGTGATTTTGAGGTAAATCATCCCCATCAGACGACGAACTGTCAACAGTTTATTCGTTTTGACCATCTCGATTGTGTAATGTTGCGAAAAATTGGTCCTCCCAGTCCTCTGATAATTCCTCGGATGTTTGAACATTTTCTTGAAACCGAAAAAACTAGCTATCAGATTCAAAATGATCAGGCTCTTGGATGATCTCTACATCAACCGTGACAGTAGGCTCCTTAAACCCAGCATATCTG
The DNA here is from genome assembly GCA_951394425.1 of Tipula unca. Taxonomy (NCBI): domain Eukaryota; kingdom Metazoa; phylum Arthropoda; class Insecta; order Diptera; family Tipulidae; genus Tipula; species Tipula unca. Next base: position 222,935,135 of record OX596381.1, read on the forward strand.
AAGCAGTTTGCTATGGTTTCCGGAGTAGTATTTTTCCATGCCGTGGACACCCACGAACACGCAACTAACACTGTTATCTGCTTTGATAGTTGCTCTACACCATCAGATTCATCGATTGCTGTGAGCAGGCGATTCATTAAAAGCTTTCGGTAATTCAGTTTTATACTTCGTATTATACCTTGATCTAACGGCTGCAAGGCGGATGTAGTGCTAGGTGGAAAGAACTGTAATTTAATGTTAGAGTAGGCTTTGTCTGACTATTTTTCGGTTCTGTTTTACCATTTTTTGGTTTATTTTACCGATCCATTCATCAAAAATCACCGATGTCATCCACGCTTTTTTGTTAAACATCCAATATACGTTAAAAGCTTGTTCAACTTTTAAATTTTTGAAGGCTAGGGGTTTTTTCGCCTTTCCGATAATGAGGTAGTTTTCCTTTTCTTCCAGCATATTGCATAATAGCGCTAATGTTATTCGCTCATTTTCCCACCTTTGCACTGTTCATTTTTTAACTGCAGTGATCTGGATGGAGTGGCTTGAAAAAATAAACCCGTTTCGTCTAAATTAAAAATATTTTTTGGCTCAAATGGTTCAGTCAATTTATGTAATGTTTCGCGGTATTTTTCGACTACATTTGTATCTACTGATTCGCCTTCTTCTCCTTAAACGAAATTAACTGTAGATTGTGGCACTCTTTGAAATTTTGAAGCCAACCATTTGATGCGGTAAAATCCGTCAAATTTAATTGCTCACCTATTTTTAAAGCCTTGTAGTAAAGAGCCGGACAAGGGCAACTTTTTAGATCGTACCATTCTGAACCATTTAAATAAGAGAACGTCAAGCTCACCATATTTGGTGCATGATGCAACACGTTTTCGTTTCAACAATCCAAAATTATCAACGGCCTGTAGAATTTTCAATTTATTACCCAAAATTCTTTAGCTTATTTTGAATTTTTCTGCAAGTTTCTGTTGCGATAGTTTTTCGATTTCAGCACATTCGATTCGAATTTTCGTTGAAAGGTCTAGTTCGGTGTACGATCGCTTACTCATTTTCTCAGGAAATATAATCCAATAGTTCTAAATTATCATCCAAGCAATTCATATTTGTGTTATTATAATAGTATGTAACTGTTTAGTTCACTAAACAGGTCATACAAGTTTATATATAATAATACGTCATACAAGTTTATATATAATAATACTTGTACATATTATATTACATACATTTCATACATTTTTTATTTTTATATAAAAAAACACAATGTATAGCAAAATGCTGAATGTACACAAAATCAATTTAATTTTGCTATATAAACCGAAAAAATGTATTTAATAAATCAGAATTAAAATGATTTCAAAATGATTGTTTCAATTCTCGCGATTATTAAGACCTCACCCGTAGTAATCTTGATAATCGCTTCAACCAAGTTTTACTATTTAGCAGAGGCTAAAACTTTACATGGTCCTTCGAGCCGGATCAACAACATCAAGCTGAATTTAACAACACAAGCTACAATTATTCGAGTCTTCACATTTCGAGCCGGATTTAACAACATAAGCCGGAATTAAAATGATTTCAAAATGATTGTTTCAATTCTCGCGATTATTAAGACCTCACCCGTAGTAATCTTGATAATCGCTTCAACCAAGTTTTAGCAGAGGCTAAAACTTTACAGTAACTTTACTCTCTTATGTACTCACCTTAGTTGTTAACTGAGATTAAATCAAAATTAAATGTTTATCCGCTTATTACAACACTATAAAAACTCTAATTAAACAATATACAGTACATATGTATGTAAATTAAGATATGTATCACCTAATGACCTATCCTGTATGTCGATGCAATCTGAATAAGCAATCAAATGTATTTTATCCATCAAAATGAAATTAATAAAAAATATCTTTATTGTACCGTTACCAACAAGAAAACCAAAATTACATACATATACATATGTGCATATGTATTTATGTTATATTACATAAATGTACAATACTGAAATGCATTCAGTTCATTTTAGCAGAACCAACATCAGCGATATCTTATACATCATTACCAAGAACAGAATTCAACATCCGCGTTACCAATACATGAAATGCAAATTATACATACACGACGGAATTGGGGGTGCCTTCAAACAAAATGCCACGAAAGCCTACGCTAATCAAATAACGACAGCACAACAACTTTTCGATTAGGCTACAAAAAATGAATCTAACATTACTTTTAGATTTTGTACAAAGGGTACAGAAGGGTGGCACGATCACTAGCAAAAAAATTTGATTCAGTAAAAGCCATCAGAACAACTCACGATTATCAGTGCTTTGTTCTCAATGGTAACAACCACATCACAGCGCGTCGATTTTCCAATTCTGATAATTTTTATAATTCAAATTAAAATAATTTGTGAATAAATTAACTTTATTGAATAAAACTGTAAAAGTAAGAACCAAACATGAATTTCGTAGTTCAGAATTAATAATTGTACTGAAATGATAAATTCCACCCTAACTTGTTATGACGTTTTGTTCTATAAAACTCGAACGCGTTGAGTCTCCAAGATGGCTTATTTGTAAGGTATTGTCAAGTGCTTTACGATAAAAAAATAAAAATAAAAGGGGGAGCATTTCGATTTTTCAGCAAAATACTATTTAAAACTGAAATTTAAACGGTTAATTGAAAGTACGTACAATTGTCTTTCTAACGAGCTATTACACGTGAAAATCGGACAAGGAATACTTAAGATACACGAATTTAAAGATGTGAACATTTGAGTTTCCGACAAAAACAAATTATAACGGAACTCCGCTATTTTGACTAACTCCGCTAACTCTATTTTGACCCCACCGAGTTTTTACAAAAATTATATTTTTTTTAAATCTATATCTACCATCTCCCCGAATTTCAAAAAAATTGGACACCTTGCCTCCGGATGGGTGTCTGATTTCGCGTGGAATGGCTGTATATATATATATATATATATATATATATATATATATATATATATATATATATATATATATATATATATATATATATATATATACATATGTATATATATATATATATATATATATATATATATATATATATATATATATATATATATATATATATATATATATATATATATATATATATATATATATATATATATATATATATATATATATATATATATATATATATATATATATATATATATGTATATAAATATATATATATAATATTATATATAATAATTTAGAAAAATTGTTATTATTTTAATAAGTATGACAATACGTGAATGTTTTAGAAGATTTAATTATGAACGCTTACCACAACCACTGCTAACCTAAAAACAATAAAAAATTATTCCTAAATATCAATGTATTATTCATTTTAGGCATGCGGACATAATAAATCATACATAATATTGTACATATTTGTATTCGTGTTACAACAAAATATCTTAAAAACAAAATGCTTAAAGCGGAAATGGATTCTCCCGCTCTGTTAAGACATAGAACTGCGTATTATGTCTATGATAAGATCGTTAATACAAATGTTAAAAAAATATGACCGAGAGGTGGAGAATAGAACAGTTGAACGTTGGAATGATGGGTTAAACATGGTTTATGGACTACTAAACAATCTCGACGCTCATTCAGCCAATTCATTTATCGATATTGAATTGATCTTTTGAATATGAATTAATGATAGAGTTGATAACTCTTGAACGCCCCTGAATGATTGTTGGCATATTGGGTAGTAGAAAATTAAAATATTGTAATCTACTATATGAATAAATTCTGATTAAACTTGATGAAATTGTATTTTTGTAAATGCACATGATTGATTTACACTAGTTAACCTTACAAAATTATATGACAAAATTAATATTCTTTTAACAGGGTTTTACAATCAATTCATTAATTCATTTTTGATGATATACAGTTAATGTTTGGATAACTAATTGTTTATGTTTGAGTTTTGATCTTGATTTTGAATAAATTTTCATTCTGGAACAATATGGAAAAATGGCATAATTTAACATTAAAAAAATAACACAAATTAAATTAGTGATATATAATTATATAACCGAATAGTGTTGTCAAATTAAAAGTATCGTGGCAATTGCGGTAATCTAGAATTGCACGCCAGAATTATTTATTTTAGTGGCATTGTTCCTATTATTTATTTTAGTGGAATTCCTGGGGCCCTATTCCTGAATACGAATTCGTATAAAAATTGTACGAATTCGTGCCTACTTGATACGTTATAAAATTTCCCTTATTCTTCAATACGAATTCGAGCCAATTTTGTTCGATTATGAACGGATTTCTGTACGTTGATGAATTACTTGACGACTCCCAAGTAAAAATATTTTGGAAATATTTTTTTTTTAATAATTTAGTTAATTTAATTTGAGTTAACGGAAAAACTATAATTTTAATTAAAGATTTTAAATTTTTTATTGAAATTACAGATTTTGTAAATACAAAATATTTAATATTTTTAGTTATATGCAACTGGAAAGTTTAGATTGCCCCATTGGATTTCTTATACAGCTAATCGTCTTGGTGTATTTTTTCTGAGCCTTTTGTGAAACGTCTTCAAAATCGAGCATCAGTCACGAAATTTGATTTCAAATTCAGCTATTTAGGAAGACATGAAGGGAATCTGAATAAAATTTTCGATTTAAAATTAGATATACAAAAAACTTTCTCAAAAATACTTATCTTATGGAATTTATCGTATCGTAGTTCGTAAGTGAGGCGATTTATTTTTATTAAAAATGAAAAAAATGTTTCTGTTATGACACAAACAATAAATGAAAACTAAATATTTTTTATATTCAAACGTCAACAACATACACCCAAGGTTTAAAATTCATAGAGGTATAAACATTCTAAATAAATTTCCCAATGAATACATGACAGTGTAAAAATATTTGATTCGATCGAACTCAGAAATACCAATTCATTTTCGTTTCGTATAGCATTTTCGTATCGTATAACGATACGTATCGTATTCAGGAATAATACCCTGAATACGATACGTATCGGTGCTCAATACGAAAATGCTATACGAAACGAAAATGAATTAATATTTCTGAATTCGATCGAATCAAATATTTTTACACTGTCATGTATTCATTGGGAAATTTATTTTGAATGGTTATACCTCTACGGATTTTAAGCCGTGAGTATATGTTTTTGATGTTTCAATATAAAAATATGTAGTTTCCATTTGGTTGTTTGTGTCATAAGCATAACACAACCATTTTTTTGTATTAAAAATAAATCACCTCAGTTGCGAATTACGATACAAGGAATTCAAAATTATGATAAATATTTTTGAAAAAACTTCTGTAATTTTAGTTTAAAAAATATTTTATTCAGACTCCCTTCATATGTAAAAATATGTAAATTCAATAAAATAGATTTATTTAATTCCCTCATTCAATTAATTTAATTAATTAAATTATGGTAATATAAAAAAAAATCACTAAAAACTCTTTACAAATTTTTTTTATATGGAGTCGTCAACTAATTCATCATCGTACAGAAATCCGTTCATGATCGAACAAAATTGGTTCGAATTCGTATTGTGGAATAAGGGAAATTTTGCAACTTATCATTAGACACAAATTCGTATTAGAATTATTCGAATTCATATTCAAAAATACCAATGGTACGAATTCGTACAATTTTTATACCAAATTCGTATTCCGGAATAGGACCCAAGATATATGAGCTCGAGTATCGAACGGGATTGGAATTCGGGTTTTCGTTGATTACAAACGAGAAATAATAGTTTTTGTACATTTTTTATATAACGTAAATGTTCAATAAAACTAAGTATGTTTAAACTGAACGCTAGAAATGACAAAACGATGTTAGTTTAATTTGTACTTCGTCAGGAGGTAAGCGAGTTCATCATGTTTGTGCGTGGGTAAGTTAAATATGATGTGCTTTAGGCAGCTGTATGAGCCATAAGATATTAAAACCGGTAAAGCAATTAATTTTTCTAGTTTCCGTTTACAACAATTTATTTTTTAGTTAAATTATTTTTTTGATATTATTCTTTTGAGTGATATCTATCCGCGATTATATCGAAGCTTATCTATTTTTGAATTAATAGTTAATCGGGTATCATTTTTGTGATCAATCAAAGTTCAATTTAATTTATGATTATTTTCATTTCATTTCAGTTGCTCGGAATTTACACCATCCGGCCCACGTTAATATCCTCGTGAGAGCTTGAATTTATTGTATGGCAACCTGGTTGTAGAATTTCCGTTAATTTCAATTATGTTGGATCTTTTTGAAGAACTGACCGCATCATTTTCCATTATAAGTAGTCTCGCGGTTAATTTATTCAATTAGATATTTCCGTTAATTTCGATGGTTATAGAAGTATATCTCATGCTTTGAATGATTGAATTTCTTAATACATTTCGGAATTGACAATTCATTATTTGTTTCTTTTACTTACTTAGGTCGTTGGTTCATGCACTCATGCACACAAACGTGGGATCTCTTATCTCCTGAATTATATATTCCACATATTTATATATTATACTATATACATAATAACATTATTGTGGTAATTACCGCACCGTGGATGGTCGATTTGTTCCTCGAGTATTGTTTGGAAAGTTTATTTTGTGAAACAATTAATTGGTAAATTATTTGACAAAATACACTTACCAAATAATACTCGAAGAACAAATCGACTATATCCACTTTTTTTAAAGTGAATTGTCTATCAAAAGTTGTTTGGTATTACATTTTGATACATATTAATATAGCAAGTGAACAATATTTGTGTTATTTATAGTTATAAAATTTGTAACGAAATTGAGCGGCATGGTGGGGTCGCTAGCTAAACTAGGTCCCAATGGAAATGCCATTCGTCACCGAAATTAATTCTCATTCGTTTAGAGCTTTGACGTGGTCATATATTGCTGGCTAGAGCTCAGAGAGTGGTGGGGTGGGGTTTGTCAAAGTTAAATGAATGCTTGATAGACCACATATGAGGACGGAAAGATACGGACATTGCAAAACAAATGAATCCTAATAAAGGAAGGAATACTAAGGCATTGATCAACTTACCTCGGAGACTGCTGTTAAACTTACCAATTCATCCTAACTTCGAACACTTAGCTTCTCATACTAGAACAAAAACGATGTGGCGAAAACAATAGAAAACAATGAACGATAGAAATTTCCATAGAAGTAGACAAATTAAAAAAAAATTGAAATTATATTGAATAATTTAATTAGCAAAATATATCGGTAGTTATAATTTAGTACAAAAAAATAATGTATTCTAACCCTAATGACGTCATCAAAAAAAAAAAAAAGGAAAATCTTAAGTCCGAAACATAGATAGAAAATTATGAAACTAATTAAATAATCTTATAGCTAATAGAATATACAATAAATAAGAAACAAAAGAAAAATATAATAATAATACAAAAATAAATCTTATCTTAAATAAGGCTGGCGATGTCCCACGCTGCTTGTAAGATCGAGAAATTTCGATTATGTATTGGCTTTTAAGTAACTGTTGCATACGGTTAGTTACAGGGCATATTTTCCCATTAATCAAAACCAATACTTGTGGTCACTTTAAATTTAGGTATATGTACATAATATGTATTTCACTTGGGCTTTTATTTATTTATTTCGACGTTTTCTAAACTGTAAAGTGCCCAGGTTTTTACTTTGATGTTTTTAGTTTCTTTTATATTTTCATGTTTTTCAAACTGTTTATATGCAGTACTTATACCTTTTATATTTTATTCACAAAATCACAACATAAATGTTAGTATTTATGTATATTATAAGTTTATATGTTATAGTTTTATAGTTTTATTATGTTATAGTTTTTGATTATTTCACAAAATATATTTATTTAAAACTAAATATTTATTTAATATTTTATATTTTGCAATAATTTATTTATTAAACATTTATTTATTCACATAATTATTTAAACTTAAGTTATTATTTGATATTAAATTCAGTTTTTGAAATGTTAATATTGCCGAGCGGTATCACATCAAATTTCACATGTGATTTCAGAGCAACCGTAATAAAATCGAACGACACTTTTGATACTATATAGTCTAATAATACAATTGTTCTTAACTTAAACTATAATTTATTATATAATTATAAATATTTATAAATATATTTTATTTATCTTATGCATCACTAAGAAAATGTAGATAAGTTCAATTTTTTTTTTTTTTATCTTATTTTTTTTGCTAATATTGTTTTCACCACACAACTTACACAAAAACGAACTTCAGCTTTTAAAGCCAAAAAAATATATTTTATACAATGCAAAAAAAAATAAACATAATAACAGATATCAAAAAACTAACTGACTAACTCTCTGCATCCAAAAATTATTTTCATTTTATACCCATCGTCAAACAAAGAATCATCCCACCAGAAAAGTATTGAACGGGACAATCCAAAACGCGTTCCCCTATCTAACCGGATTTTCCCGCGCTCGTATTATGTACTATGCGTATATAAAAAAAAAGTATATATAAAAATAAATTGCAGGGGTGTTGAACCCAATCAACCTTGGAACGACCGGAAAAAAATAAGTCGTCGTTACAAATCGTGGGGACGACTCACACCCATGAGATGTCTCATCAAGCCGGGCAAAGAAAGAAAAAAAAAAATTAAATTAAAAGTCCTAAAACCCGAGGTTTATAAAAAAATAAACTACGTTCGAATGTCCTTTGAGTGATAGATACCCAAACTTGTCCCATTCTCGTTTGCTATTTCATAAGCCACATTACCAAATGGCCTTAAAATACGTCCTTTTAGAAATTTGTTGGCCAATTTTGCGGAATATTTATTGGATGCATCGCTTAATGTAAAGTTACGCACAAACACGGTTTGACCTACACTTAGACGACGTTCTCGGCTTCTTAGATTATATCTACTAACATTCTTCTGGTATTCCGCTTTTAGATGAGCTAATACAGACTGTTGAGCGTGAGTTAATACTTCAGATTTGAATGTGACTTGCAAACTGTTGGAACTAATATGTTCTAATTCTCGTAATAATTCATAATTTGAGCCGTGTGATACATAATGTTGTCCGAAAACAAGAAAGTGAGGGCTAAAACCAGTTGAGTCATGTACAACATTACGCAACGCGGATGCAATTTCACTCAAATGAACATCCCAATTTTGATGATTCTCACCAATATACGCACGAATTGCTGCCAATATTGATCGGTTAGTTCGTTCGGACACGTTGGACTGCGGAGAGTATTTTGGGGTAAACATGTGATTGACATTATATTCACTCAACAGATTCTTTAATAAATTCGACTCAAACTGTCGCCCATTATCGGAGACCAGACTTTCTGGAACGCCTAAAATTGAGAAAATATCACGCTCTAAATATTCCACTAAAATAGAAGCGGATGCTTGTCGAATAGCTTTAACATTTACAAAGCGTGAATAGTGATCTAATACAATGACGATGTGAGTATTACCCTTTTTAGATCGTGGATAAGGTCCTAAAAAATCCACATAAATTCTTTGTCACGGTCGAAATTCAACAACTTGTCGACCCATAGTAGAGCGTAAAATATAGTTGGGACTCTTACAGGTTTTACAGGTTACACATGATGAAATGTGTTCTTTGACATCACGATACATAGTTGACCAATAATAATGTCTTTTCAATCGTTCTAATGTCTTAACAATTCCCAAGTGTGCAGCAGAGGGAGCATTGTGTGCTTGTTTAATTAATGGTAAGATTAAGGGATCCGGAACTACTAACTTCCATTCAGGATGACCAGACTCGGATACAGTATACCGGGTGAAGTGTTAATAAAAACCTTTTTATCTCGTACCATCAAATTAAGCGCTTGCGGTTTGTTGTTAATAGACTCAATCAACTGAACATACATTGGGTCTTGAAACGCAGTTGAAGATAGGTCAATGTGTCAAGGTTGTATTTCACAATCAGGTTTATTTGATAATTCGGTTATGTTGATTTGAAACCCTGAAGCTTCATACTCCACCGGGCTAGTCTACCAGAGAGGTCTTTTTGTGACATAAGCCACTTCAAGCTCGAATGGTCAGTGATGATTGTAAAAGGAAGTCCCTCAACATACGCGCGAAATTTCTTAATGCTAAGCACAGCTGCTAAGCACTCAAGTTCCGTAATAGAATAATTACGTTGTGCCGCATTCAATTTTTGTGACATATATGCTATGGGATTTTCCGAACCATCATCACTTTTCTGAAATAAGACGCTACCCACTCCTGTCTTACTAGCATCGCACTGGATATAAAAGCGCTTATTGAAATTTGGATTCACTAAGACGGGTGCTGATATCAGAGCGGTTTTCAGTGAGTCAAAGGATGCTTGAGCATCATCATTCCATTGAAATTTTTTTCCTTTCTTCAGTAGCTCTGTAAGAGGAGCTGCAAGTGTAGAATAATTGCTAATAAATCGCCGATACCAGCCCGTCACTCCCAAAAATCTTCGTATATGACGAACCGATCTAGGCCGTGGAAATTCTGAAACAGCTCGAACCTTTTCAGGATTAACCCTTAAGCAACCATCACTAATAACATAACCCAAATAATTCAGCTCTTTTAGACAAAATTTGCTTTTCTCAATGTTGACAGTGAGACCGGCTATTTTAAGGCGATAAGCAACATCACTCAAAAGGGAGAGGTGTTCTTCGAAAGTCGCTGAAGTAATGAGTAGGTCGTCTAAATACACAAAGATGCGATCGTGTAAGTGATGTGGGATGACCTTATGCATCAGTCTGCACATGGTTTGGGGTGCGTTACACAACCCAAAGGGCATGACTACAAACTGATACAAAGGTCGTCCTGGCACTGTAAATGCTGTCTTATCTTTTGAAGTGACGTCTAGCGGTATTTGCCAGAACGCATCTTTCAAATCTATACTCGAAATAAAGTGAGTTTTATCCAGGCGACTTATCAATCCGTCTATTAGCGGGAGCGGATAGGCATATTTGCGAGTGCAATCATTGAGCTTCCTAGCATCTAAGCAAAGTCTAGCTTTTCCATTAGGCCTACGCACCATAGCGATCGGAGAACACCATGCCGAATTACTTTCCTTGATGACTCCAAGTTGTAGCATTCTGTCTAATTCCTCATACATTTCATTTTGAACTGCTGGAGAAACCGAATAGTGTCGTTGCTTTATTGGCGGTGAATTTCCGACGTCTATGGTGTGTGATACCAAATGTGTGCGTCCTAACCCTAATTTATTACAACTTGGGAATTGGTCAATCACAGAAACGAGCTGTTGATTCTGAGGAGGTGTTAAAATTATGTTGTTGGAATTACCAGAATCATCAATGGCACTAATATTACTGGCATTTACGATCATGGGTTGTAATCCAAATACATTCCAGAAATCGATGCCCAAATATAAAGGTTGTTGTAAACTGGGGACTATAAATATTTTCATATCTCGTTCAATATTGAGATATTTAATAGAAGCGTGGATGTAACCGACGATTCGTTGTTTTGATCCATTAGCAGTCAACACATGAGACGAAAGCGAATGTATTCGAGCTTTTGAATTTTTAATAAATTTGTCTGCATTTGAACCAAGTATGCTCACTGTAGCTCCACTATCAAGCAATCCGCGGAATGGAATCCCACAAATTTCTACGTCAGCATACGGTCTAGCATCATAAGTCGTGTTTATAATTGATTCAGAAATTTTGGCTCGCAGCAGACGCCTACTTTTAAAATATTTGGTAGCTCGACTAATCCTTGAAGATATAAAACGAGGATTTGAATGAATTTGGTGGAATGTTTTAGTCGGTTCTGAATACACTTGTTTTCTAGAATATGAGCCATCATTATTGATAAAATTGGATTGAGGTCTTGAATTTGAATGAGTAAAAGAGGGCTCAACTACAGCTGTTGATGGGGATCTTTCGATTCCGGACGAGTACTGGGACCAGCTTCCGCTGTATGTGTTGTGGAGACTCGATTTAATATTTTGCGGAAATGAGGGTCTCCTGATCTCACTCCCGTGTTGGAATTTCCCGGGGTACATCTAGCACAATGCGGTTTTAACACATTTGGATACCCGCATCCAAAACAGAACATATGCTGTAATGGTAATGGACAATCCATAAATGCGTGACCTTTAATGTCATAATTCCAGCACAAAGGTTCACTGGAAACTCGATTCCGCCTATATTCATTTAAAGGACTCAAACTCGACTGTGGCCACTTATTAGTATTAAATGGCTTCGGTGGTGTCTGAATAGCCGAAATGTCTGTGAATCTCTCACTACGATAGTCTGATTGATTATCAAAACTTAATTCACTAATATGTCGTGTATGTGGGACACTTTGTTCTGGGTTATAATTAAGACGTCGCCATGAGTCTTCGGTAGCTATACAACGACTGACTAATTTTGGAATTGTTGAAAATGTTTTTCCAGCAAGTGTGGGTTGCAATCCTGGACGCATATTCTGCATTAGTATGTTGATGAATTCCGTATCTGGGATAGGTGTCTGGAGAGCCATTGTTAACATCATCATCTCGTTATAAAACTCAACAAAGGTTTCTGTTGGATGCTTTTGTTTACGGCCATCTAGTTCCCTTCGGATATCAGTATCAGTGCGTCTATCTTTGAAACGATCTATCAGTGCTTTTCTCAGTTGAGGCCAATTTACTACCCTCGTTCGCTCAAGATAATGCCAATAAAATTCACGCGCAACTCCTTTAAGTAAAAACCCTAAATCATTTACAAGTCGATCCACAAGAATGTTATGTGACTGTGCTAAATGTTCAACTCGGAATATAAAACGTTCAATGTTAACTCCTGTTGCTGACCCATCAAAATGGATATTCCACTTATGGACTGCAATCGGCACAACTTGTTCCGGTGTTAAAGGATAATTACGAGGATATACAATTCTCTCATTTTCAATAGCATTTTCACTTGTAGCTTCTTTATTTTCATTATTGGTTAAATCCCGTAAGGCCTCATTGGTTTCTTTAAACTTCTGTTTGATTTCTTTTGATACGATAGGTGCATAAAGCAGTTGTTTCACACGTTTGGATAGTTCATCTAATACCATCGAAAGTTCATGGTCCATGTCAGGCCAAGGGTTAGTTGCGTTTGTTGGCGAACTGGCTGGTTGAACGTTGGCACTGGTAGATGGTTGAATTTAATTGGGCGAAATATGCTTTTCCTCCATATTAGAATCTGAACTTTCTCCAGTACTGTTCTCATTTGGATTTTCCAATTGAATCTGCTGGATTGATTTAAGTGACATTTCTAAATCAACATCTGGTTGTCTTAGATTTTCAACTAGATTTAAAATTTTGTCGGAAAGTTCTTGGAGCTTTAATGTTTGTGGTTTGACCACCTTGGATGTGCTTATTCGTTGAAGCCGTCCCTTAATATGTAAAATCCTTGAAGCACAAATATCTAATTCATTTACTCGAGTATCGTGTTCAAGAGATGCGGTGTTTTCCAATGATGCGCGAATTTGTGTTAACTTATGTACACACATACTTATTTCCCGCCGAGGGTTCTTACACGCTTTGGGATGAGCAGCGAGTGGTTGATCAGACTCATGCTCTAAGGCTTGCTTAATTTCTTGTATCTGATGCATCAACGAGCCTCCAATCTTGCGAACTTCACACTCTACCAAAAATTCGTCTGATTCCAAAAAAATTGGGATCAATCATTATGATATTAATGTTTATAAGTTAAATAATAAAATAAAGAAGATAAATTGTTGTATAGTCAATAAGGGTGAAATAATCCCGAAAGTTTATTATTATTTTTTTTTTTTGAGTATAATGCAAAGTATATTTAAAAGTATTTAAATCGGCAAAATAATGCAGCATAAATCTGATTTAATTTCAAATTATTTAATTAAAAAAAAAACTAATTAAATGTATAATTTTAAACAACAAAAAAAAATGAATATATAAGTAATATTATTTGAAGTGGGTTGATGTCGATGATTGGATGCTTATTTGTATTCATATTTGGTAAATGTTAGTTCAAAATTAGAATAATAAACAAAGGATTGAATTATGCATAGGAGGATGAATTGGTAAGATTTCATCACAATCTTTTTATTTATGTGGTTATATTTTATTATGTGGTTTACTATAAGTTGATCACTGCCTTTGTCGGAGAAAAGAAATTTAAAAAAAATGAATTTGTGTTGAAAAGAAGAAAAAAAAAAAATGTACCATACCTAACATGATGATTCAACAATTCAATGTAAGTATGAATTGGATGCAACTGCGATGGCACATTCCTTCTTATTGGTTAATTGAGATTTGCTTCGCATTTCTTCATCAAACTTCGCAATCAACACTAAACCTAGTGGAAGAAGATGCGAGGATGCCAAACAAACCATTGACATGATATCAGATCTGAGCACGGTTAAATTCTAACACTAAAATCAATAGTAATTTACTAGAAATAGTGCGACCGTAAGTTCAGATTAAATAGCATGACAACAACAGAAACAAAAATTTAAAATGATTGCAACAAGTTATTTAACGGAGTACACACTGTAAAAATAAATCATACGATACAAACAACTGATTCGAAATTACTAATTGTAAGATACAGTTGCGCGTATGGTAACTGAGACTGATAATGCAAAATATTAAATTTAACAACAAAAAGAATATCTATAGAATTAGGTGTCAATTAATTTCCAACTGTTTATTTTGATCGCCATCTGTAACGACAGGAACGCAAAACAACCAGAAAAATTCAGAAGGTTCAGCATCTTATGCTTGTGCCAATTTGGGCGCCATCTGTAACGAAATTGAGCGGCATGGTGGGGTCGCTAGCTAAACTAGGTCCCAATGGAAATGTCATTCGTCACCGAAATTAATTCTCATTCGTTTAGAGCTTTGACGTGGTCATATATTGCTGGCTAGAGCTCAGAGAGTGGTGGGGTGGGGTTTGTCAAAGTTAAATGAATGCTTGATAGACCACATATGAGGACGGAAAGATACGGACATTGCAAAACAAATGAACCCTAATAAAGGAAAGAATACTAAGGCATTGATCAACTTACCTCGGAGACTGCTGTTAAACTTACCAATTCATCCTAACTTCGAACACTTAGCTTCTCATACTAGAACAAAAACGATGTGGCGAAAACAATAGAAAACAATGAACGATAGAAATTTCCATAGAAGTAGACAAATTAAAAAAAAATTGAAATTATATTGAATAATTTAATTAGCAAAATATATCGGTAGTTATAATTTAGTACAAAAAAATAATGTATTCTAACCCTAATGACGTCATCAAAAAAAAAGAAAGGAAAATCTTAAGTCCGAAACATAGATAGAAAATTATGAAACTAATTAAATAATCTTATAGCTAATAGAATATACAATAAATAAGAAACAAAAGAAAAATATAATAATAATACAAAAATAAATCTTATCTTAAATAAGGCTGGCGATGTCCCACGCTGCTTGTAAGATCGAGAAATTTCGATTATGTATTGGCTTTTAAGTAACTGATGCATACGGTTAGTTACAGGGCATATTTTCCCATTAATCAAAACCAATACTTGTGGTCACTTTAAATTTAGGTATATGTACATAATATGTATTTCACTTGGGCTTTTATTTATTTATTTCGACGTTTTCTAAACTGTAAAGTGCCCAGGTTTTTACTTTGATGTTTTTAGTTTCTTTTATATTTTCATGTTTTTCAAACTGTTTATATGCAGTACTTATACCTTTTATATTTTATTCACAAAATCACAACATAAATGTTAGTATTTATGTATATTATAAGTTTATATGTTATAGTTTTATAGTTTTATTATGTTATAGTTTTTGATTATTTCACAAAATATATTTATTTAAAACTAAATATTTATTTAATATTTTATATTTTGCAATAATTTATTTATTAAACATTTATTTATTCACATAATTATTTAAACTTAAGTTATTATTTGATATTAAATTCAGTTTTTGAAATGTTAATATTACCGAGCGGTATCACATCAAATTTCACATGTGATTTCAGAGCAACCGTAATAAAATCGAACGACACTTTTGATACTATATAGTCTAATAATACAATTGTTCTTAACTTAAACTATAATTTATTATATAATTATAAATATTTATAAATATATTTTATTTATCTTATGCATCACTAAGAAAATGTAGATAAGTTCAATTTTTTTTTTTTTTATCTTATTTTTTTTGCTAATATTGTTTTCACCACACAACTTACACAAAAACGAACTTCAGCTTTTAAAGCCAAAAAA
This sequence comes from Tipula unca, assembly GCA_951394425.1. Classification (NCBI taxonomy): domain Eukaryota; kingdom Metazoa; phylum Arthropoda; class Insecta; order Diptera; family Tipulidae; genus Tipula; species Tipula unca. The sequence continues at coordinate 222,951,454 of OX596381.1, forward strand.
ATATATTTTATACAATGCAAAAAAAAATAAACATAATAACAGATATCAAAAAACTAACTAACTAACTCTCTGCATCCAAAAATTATTTTCATTTTATACCCATTGTCAAACAAAGAATCATCCCACCAGAAAAGTATTGAACGGGACAATCCAAAACGCGTTCCCCTATCTAACCGGATTTTCCTGCGCTCTTATTATGTACTATGCGTATATAAAAAAAAAGTATATATAAAAATAAATTGCAGGGGTGTTGAACCCAATCAACCTTGGAACGACCGGAAAAAAATAAGTCGTCGTTACAAATTATTATCAATCGTATTATAAATTACAGTCTTTGATTATTGATTAACACTGAATTTATAATTCGAGTTAATTATATTTTTTTTTGTTGTTTGGTTTAATTTATTTGTATATATTTATTATAGATTTATTTAGTTAATTTATATTCGTTGATTATCGTTTTTCTAGTAATTCATCGTCGTTAAATTAAATTTCATATTTATCCACGATACGTATTTTATCCTAATAATTTGGTTAACATTTCCAATTTTTCGTACAATTTTTTGTGATCCATTTTGTTCAAATTGTGGAAAGATAATATAATGGCTTACTCTACTATGAATCCCACTTATTTAGAACCTGAAGAGTTCAATATTGAATGTGAAATTCATCACATCCCAGTTACGACTGTTGCAATTAATATTTTACAAGCTAAATTGAAATCTGAACAGCCGTTTCCTGTTCTTATACCAACTAGACCACATTTAAAAGGTATTAATAGTCCGGGTTATGAACTTTAATAATGATTACTCAAAATTCAGAGAATTTATAGTCCACTCCCTTCGATTATTGAGTACTCACGGCACAACAAAGTGATGAAGTATCGTGAGCGTATTCAACGACTTAAATTTAAACATCAAAAGTATGGCACAATCTATTGCCGATTTACTGGCTAAATGCTGTGCTATAAGTAAATTAATAAAAGAGATTAATGTGAATAAGGAATTGCCTTCCAAAAATAAGAACAACACAGATGATCCCAGATGGCAATGACGCAGCATCAAGTTGTCATAGAATACTATATCCAAATAAACCTGCAGGAAGTATTGATCAGTTATGAACGTTTGATCCCTGTTTTTTGGAATCAAATATTAACCTGAATAATCAAATGGTAATGGAAAAGATATTCGATATTTTTGATGTGGATCAATTGAAGGCTCACCCATTGAGCAATGTTCATCAGAGAAATGGTACTTGAATGGTACTTGCTAATGGTCAAGACGCTAGAGTAGATCAATTTACAAATGAGATTAATCACTCACAAATACCTTCATTTTCAAATTATGAAATAATAAATCAAAACGTAGTGTCGTCTCAGGCTTTTCGCACACGTGATAATGTTGATCAAAGTTCACTAAGACCTAACGAAAATGTTTTTCGAGTTCCAAATAATCAATCATCTCACGCACTACCGTTTCATAATTCACAATCAGAATATTCCCATTTCAATAGAGCACACGAAAGCTCAGCTTCTCGAATAAATAATTCTTAGAATATAAAGTTTGGAGGTACTATAAATGATCTACCAATAGACCAATTTCTGTTTAGATTAGAGTTTTTGGCACAAGCCTCTAATATTTCATATAAAAGCTTAATTGGCCATCTCGCTAACATTCTGATTGGTACCGGATCTGAGTGGTATTGAACATACCTATAACGTCACCAATTTCAACAGCTCACTTGGAATCAAATAAAATCGGATCTCATAGAAAAAGTCAACTTATTTAGATCAGATCGTGACATTAAAAGAGCTATATGGATCATAGAAAACAGAAACCTAAAGAAATCTTCACTGAATTTCAAGACGCTCTCGTCAAAATTGCACTCCAAGCCAAAACATCAATTTCTGATTCTGAAATACTTGAAATCCTAAAAGATAACACGATATACGTACTACTACCTATATTAATTACTTACTATTACCTATTACTATTACCTAACTTGCGTTTGAATGCAATAACTTAGAGGATACCCATGATAAGTCATTAAATTAGATACATCCAGAAAATATTAATGAAAATACTTTGGTTCCGTGCTTTGTCAATGCTTTAAATTTTCGAAAGAACGGTTCACAGTTTACCCAAAGACCAGCAGAAATGTACTAACAGAACAAACGATCGCAGATAAAATGTTGAAACTGCAAACAGAACGACCACATCTACAGATATTGTAGAAGTCGAGAACGAAATTTGTTTTGCACCGTGTATGGATTCGAAAACATTTCGTTCGCTAAATGTTCCTCACTCCAAATTTATCCCAATCGTTATATTTAGGGATAGATTGGCCCAGAGTGGCATTGAATGCGGAACCTGCTTAGGTTCCAGCCAACTTTAATAATAATAATAATAATAATAATAATAGGGATAGATTTCTTTAAGTGGGTTAACTTAACCATTCACGAAGCCTCCATACCTGAAATTAAGATGGATAAAACTGCGTAAGAGTCAAGGTAGTCGATCCTAATAATCTTCTTGAAATGCATAAATTAACTGCTCAACAGTAGCATGACCTAGATACAATTATCGAGACATTTCCGTCTTTTGCCAAATTGGGATTAGGACGTACCAATCTTCTAAGCCATAGTATTGATACTAGACCTATTAAACAGCGGCGCTACGCCATTTCACCGGTTATACTTAAAGATCTGTATACCGAACTTGATCGTATGATTGAACTAGGTGTAATAGAAGAATCAAATAGCTCCTGGTCATCTTCAATTACGATGGTTCCTAGATCAAACGGGAAGGTAAGGATATGCCTGGATGCCCGGCAGGTTAATGAAGTAACTGTAAGATGTAAGATATGCTTATCCGTTGCCTGCACTAATCGAAGGAAACATGAGTCGTTTGGAAAATATCGAATACACCTCCAGTAGGGATCTTAAGGATGCATTCTGGAAGATTAAACTCGACTATGATGCCAAACCCAAAACTGCGTTCACGGTAGCGGGTAGGCCTTTACTGTTATGCCTTTCGGTTTATGTAACGCTCCACAGACCATCAGTCGATTAATGCATCGAGTGATCCCTCACGAATATCATGACCGAGTATTCGCCTATTTAGATGACCTTCTGATTACGTCTCGGAATTTTGAGGATCACATCGAGCATCTTACCATCAACATGGAAAAAAGCAAGTTTGTGTTGAAGCGTATCAAGTAATTAGGACATATTGTTGCTAAAGGCTGGATTCGAGTGGATCCAGGAAAAGTGCAAGCTAGAACCGTCCAACTTAAAACAACTAAGACGATTTTTGGGCATGAGTGGGTGGGCAATGTTAATACATCCAGATTACTCTCTTCCATTCTTCCTCCAAGTGGATGCTTCGTCTATTGGAGTGGGATGTGTTTTATTTCAGCGCCCATATAACGTAGAACACCCAATTGCTTATTATTCAAAAAACCTAAAGGGTGCGTGCACAAATACTCAACCACTGAACTGGAGTACTATATGTGGCTGTACTGAGAGTGAAACACTTTCGACCGTACATTGAGAGATTCCAGTTCACTATTATAACTGACCACGCGAGCCTCCAGGGGTTTATGTCGCAATCTGACTTATCGGGACGTTTGGCCAGATGGAGTCTCAAACTGCAATCGCCATATGGATTGATCTAAATTCTCCTTACTTCATGGATGAAGAATATTTGAAGAGCATAAGAAAGTTTGAGAACGAACCAGATGTAGTAACCAACATTAAAGTCGAGAATGGTATAATCCTCGTTTGCCCAGCACACGGAATGGGATATTGCGAAGAAGCGGAAATTAAATCCCACACTGGAAATTAGTCGTGCCTAAATGTTTCATTCCTGCCTTACTAGAAAAAGCATACACTAATCTCTCTGGTGGATACATGGGTATTGCAAAAACATCTGAGATGTTAAAGCGATATTTTTTTTGGCCAGTAATGGCAAAAGATGTCCAAAATTATATTAAAAATTGCAAGTCATGCAAGATGTCTAAAACTGTAAACTATAGTACCAGACCAAATATGGGTGAATAACATGCAAGTTTAAAACCATTTCAACAACTTGATCTAGACTTTTTAGGCCCATATCCTCGTTCCCGGAACGGGAATCGCTATATCCTAATTATTTTAGATTAGTTTTCTAGATTTCTGTTTTTAAAACCAATCAATGAGAGAAGGATCAGCCACAACAACTTGTGAATTCCTGAAAAATGAAGTTTTTACTGTGTATGTCCTGAATACATTATTTCTGACAAGCAATTCTTATCTCATCTCTTTAATAATCTTATTGGAGCATCAACTCTAGAGACCGCTGCGTGGACACCGTTTTGAATCGATAGAAGAAATAAAAACCGAAACGAAGAAAGTATTAAAGACTATACCGGAAGAGGACTTGCAGTATGTTTTGAAAATTGGAAAAAACGGTGGCACAAGTGTATTTGACTACTTTGAGGGGATATAATGAATTAGAAGAATAAATAAAGATTTTTTGATTTATAAACGAATTCCGGGATTTTTTACCCAGAGTAGTAAGAACACCGGTACATGCGCCTCAATGCAATACCTCAGAAAGAGCCGATTGTACAATACTAGCCTGCATCAGATCGTATCTTGGCGAAAATTCTGTGGATTGGGATCGATTTTTACCTGAGATTACCTCAGTTTTGAGAAATGTTATTCATACGTCCACTACATGTTCACTATCCTGTTTAGTTTCCGGTCAACATTATATTGGACATGCTAAGGACAATGAAATACATCGCGTATTGTGTTTTGAAAACGACAACAATGCACAAGTGTCAACAAAATCTTCCCACATGGAATTGGTACGTGAGTCCGTAAAACATCTTTGTAAGGCTCATTTAAAAAATGAAAGAATTTACAATTCACGGAGCCAAAATCGAAAATTTAATGTAGGTCAAAAGGTTTTCCTTAGGAAATTTCCACAGAGCATCGCAATAACTAATCTTTCGGCATGACCGAGCAAATACCGCAGTGGTTAAAGCTGCGACGTTTGAATCGGGAGGTTCCGGGTTCGAATCCCAACGGAGGCGGGATGCAAAAGGGATTTTTCATCACCCGACTAAGATCGGTGATTAAATTGAAATGATCTATGACTCTCTGTTGGAATGTAGAACTAATGGACCGATCCATCTTCCCTGTCACTGTACAGGGTGACATGGAACTATGCAATGCGCAGGTGGTATACTGTACTTGTGTGAATGGGATGAAAGGGTTGAATGAGAATGTGTGTGAATGTAAGGCAAGGGTATGGAGCAATAATGTACCTAAAAAAAAAAAAAAAAATCTTGCGTCAAAATTAGCATTAAAATGTATACCAGCTGTTAAGAAAGCCCGAATTGGAACTGTAGCATATTAGTTAGAAGGTAATACAGGTAAAAACCTGTATTATCTTCTAACTGATATGCTACATTTTGGGGATTCGAATCGTGACGATCAGACTCATCAAGACAATAAAAAATTTCATAAATAAATGAAGATAGACAAATTAAAATACCGTGATTAAAATAAAATTCACAAAAATAAAATAAGTATAGTTGTATTTAGTATATGTATGTATAGGGTACCGTCATAAATTATAAAGTTTATTGAATAAAATTACTGCATAAATTTGATTCACTAAAAGCAATCAAGGGAACTCACGATTACCAATGCATTATCCATGTAAGCTACGGCAATTTATTATCTCACAGTATTTTATCACCTAATGTGAGATAGCACCACAGAATGACCACCCTGAAGATGCCTTCTCAAAATTGTTCGGAACATTTGGCGCGCGGGCCAACATAACAAAGTTAAATTTTTTTCATCTTTTGAAATTGTAATACAGTGTCATACCAACGAAACTCTATTTGTGGCTCTATTTTAAAAGAGTTTTGATTTATCGTTTTTATTTTATTCTTGAGTTAGTTATACGGTTTATTGTTAATATTTTCGTCTAATACCTTATTCAGTACATTATTGATTCATTTCTTAATTATTTTTCGTGTTTTCGTATTTAAATTTGATTTTTTAAATTTTGTTATAATTTTTTTCAATATTTCAAATAAATTGTCTGTGTAAATTCTTTTTGTTTTATGTATTTAAATTACATAAATTCAATTCAATATTTCGATTTTTTTTAACAATGTCGCAGTTTTTTGATAACGAATTACGCAAGACGTACAATTCCAACTGCCTTTATCACAACAAAAACTGAAACTGTCTTTAAGACAAATGCAACTGTCTTTATCAAGACAACGAATGTGGGCGGTATTGGCGAGAGACATGAACGATGCTCAAGCGCAAATTACTTCTTCATCTCACTTATTAACTGAAACTCGTCTTGCGATATTCATTTTGATTTTAAATCTAAAATTGATGGTAAAATATATGGACAAATTTTGGACTATGGACAAATTTTAAATTATGTACATATTCTTGTTGTCCCCTGTGGTCGGCGGGGCACACATGTCTTGTAAACCCAAATTGCACGAACATGTTTTCCAAGAATACCACCACAGTATCCTTTGCTTTAGGCGACTAAACGGTTGGATCGCTGTAAAAAAATAAGCTGTTTGTAAAGTCAACAAAACTAAAAATGGGTACTGTAGTGAATTTGTCATGCCAATCGGTGGCGGCACGTATTATTCCGGGTCGGCTCGCCTATGGGGGGTCCGTTTGATTGACACTTAACGAATTGCACTTTAAATAAATTACCAAATAAAATATACCTCAAGCTCCTTCATCACATTCCCTCCATTAAGAAAAATTCAAATCTTATTCAAACATTTTCTTTTACAAATGAATAGATTTATTTAATTTAAAGACCATATTGAAAAAAAAGTATAATAACGAAATAAACTAAAGAACTAATTATGTTGCTATATATAATCTTACAACATTAAACTAATGCTAGTGGACAACGAAGGGATGTTAAAAGGAAGGATATTTAAGGCAAGGATCAACTTACTAGATTTTTTTGCACGAGACTTACCAGACTATTCCCCCATTACAGCTTTAGCTTCTCATTCTGAAAGCACTAATGCGAACGACTCAGAGAATAGAAATAAACCCAAAAAAAAATATAAAACAAAACATCAAATTGAAATTCGAAACTTAAGAAAATGATTTAATAAAGTAAAAAAAATCATTAAAAGAACTTAACTATACAATACTCTAAATTATATGATCTTAACTATGCCATATTCTACTAACATTAAACAATATTTTAAGAGAAAATCTTAACTAGAAAAAAAATGCATCTAGTTTGAAATCTAGTTTAACAGATTTGATATCAAGCTATCAGCTGTTACCGAAAATTTATATTATTCCCTCAGAGGCTTTGGAGCGGTCTTATCTGGCCGGCTAGTGCTCAGGGTATAGGAGTGGGGTTTTCCAAAGCTTGAAGGAATCTTGCTAGACCGCAGAAATATGGCATACTCGGAGTTGAAACTGAAACAGGTGAGAACCAAGGACCAACTCACCTCTTTATCTTATTATCCCTTGAACTCATCCCACCACTGTTGCTTCTTATCTCATCCTGAAACTACAAATGCGAACTCAAGGGAAACAGAGGAAAATAAAAAAAAAATTAATTTAATTAGCCGAAAAAAGAAAGAAGTAAATAAATTTATTACTAAACAAATTTAAGAAAAGTTTTCAACTAGATATAATATTAAAAAGGAAAAAGAAAATTCTTATAACTACTGAACCGCGTACAGTTTGGACAGTTAGGCTTTAGTACGTTAGCAGCTCCACATCCATAACAAAATAAATGTTGAGGAGAATTATTACCGTCAGTAAATATGTGACCTGATATATGGCTGTTCCAGCAGCAAGGAGCAGTTCTACTAGAAAATGTATTATTCGTATTCGATTGCAAATTTTTAGTATGCCTTGGATGGTTGGATACAATTGCCTCAATATTTTCGGGATAAATTAGCGAATGGATCGATTCATTGTTTTCGAGTCCACAGGTTGGAACCTGTGAAGAAGTAATTTCACTCACGTACCGACTATTAAGGTTCATGGAAATTTCTGGAGTGTATCCAATGCTTCTCCAAGCTTCTTCGATTGCAATACATTTATTAATGAGGGCAGCTACTGAATTGAACATATCACCGGCTAATTGTGATTTAAGGGCGGGTCGCATGTTTTTACGTAAAACGTCTATTAAATCCACCTCGGATAACGGAGTTTTTAATGGGAGTGATAAATTTATGATATCGTAATAAAAATCGATAAATGTTTCCTTATTATATTTTTGTTTCCGATTATCGATTAAAATACGGATATCGTAATCCGTTTTCCTATATTGGAATCTATGGATAAATGCTTCGCGTAATTCACTCCAACTACAAGTTCCGTTTCTCTCTAAGATAATCCAGTAGTGCTCGCGTGCTACGCCTTTTAAAATAAATCCTAAATCATGTACTAATTGTTGTAAATTGATTCCGTGTGTTGATGCCAATCGTTCTACGCGATAAAAAAACTTTTCAACAGTAGGATCCGAAGATGATCCATCATAGGAAATATTCCATTTCGTAATATTTGTAGAAAGATTAGATCCACTTATCGGTTGTGAAGTAGATGTGGAATTTAGACTTGGATCAGTACTTTGGGGTGGCTGATACGAGGTAACCTCTGGTAGCTTTTGCCATTGGGGAATATAAGTAGGTTGCGGCATCATATTCATATTTTGGTAAACTGCACTGGGGCCCGATGGCGCATATTTACTGTAGCTGGGGTTTTGTACGTATTGTGGAATAAAATTCGGATGTGTAGCTAACGGATTTGTCTGGTAATTGTTAAATACGGGGTTTGTATTAAAATGGCTATAAGATGGATGAGATTGAACTGGTTGTTGCGATGAAAAGCTGGTTGTCTGAGGCACAAATGCCTGTGTGTTACCCTTAGTACTCGTAGTATCAAATCTAACCATTGGCTGTTGTGGTTGTTGCATAGGGGTCCTAGAGGTCGTAGGTATTTGATTATCAGTCGGTGGTATTACTGACTTAAAATGCATATTGATAGCTGACGGCTGTTTAGATGGTTTCCGTTCTGTAAATTGTGTCGCTGATACCGTATTAGAAAAATCCGATTTGAACTACGTTAGTGGAAATTTCTTGTTAAAATCACCTAAACTGTCACTTAAATTTAGACGTTTATCGTCTGTTATTGGATGGTTAACTTGCTCGTTTGTAGCGGAAGTAGGATTAGGTTCACTCTCGGAGTCCGACGCTTCAACTACTTCACAATCAACGGCTGCCAATGATGCAATTGAATCGCTGAGCGACTCCCCTTGTGGAGGAGCAGTTTTCATTTTATTAACCAAAGTTATAAGCATTTCACATGATGTGATAAGTTTTCTAGCGGCTTCCTGTACTGTTTTTGAAACCGAAATTCTTTCTAATCTAGCATACACATGATACAAGCGAGAAATCAGAGCATCATGGTCTAAGTGATCAGAATTATTTGTAAGATTATCTTGTATGAAGACCTGCAAATTTTTCAATTTGCTGGAACATTTCGATACTTCTCGTCGAGGGGCTTTTACAGCTCCTGGATGTGAGCGTACTGGAGTAAGAGTATTGTCATCATTTTCTCTCGCAAAACAGAGGTCCAATTGTTCAATTTGCGAAAGAAGCGGTCCTTTTATATTACGAACCTCGCATTAAACGAGAAACTCGTCGGATTCTAAGTGTTGGCTTAGCATTTTAAGGTCCGACATGGCTATGACAGGTCGCAATATACAAATAGTTATACAGAGTTATTTAATTCTTTAAACCGTATCTTAAAGAGTAATGATTATTTGTTTAGAAGCTATAAATTCAGCAGCTCTGACCTGAACTGTAATTCGTTGTCAATCCCAATTGTAACACAAAAAAAAATATTGATTGGAGTAAACAAAAAAAAACTTCGCACGACTTGAGTATTAGTAAATTTCAAAATGACGACATTCGGAGGGGATGAGTTCTTGGGATTCGATTTCGACAAGAGACAAAGCAGGGTTGGTCATCACCTGCCTCAAGAGAGAATTTATTGAAAAGGATTTAACGGGAGAATATTCAAGGTTCTGTAAACAAATAATTCAACAGTATAAAATGTTTTACTGGAAGTATTTGCAATGATATTTGATATTCTAAGATACTATATTTCATAGTCATAACCTGAATCGAAATCAACACCAACTTGGATGGAATACAACGCGTGATCATATGAAATATATAATATTCAAAGAGTGGTTGATGCAACTGTTTCAGTTCTTGACTCAATTCAACGTACAACCGGAAAGAGTTCTTTGGAAACTGAATCAATCAATCCTTGAAGTGAAATACTAATAAAAAACTGTGTAGAAAGATAAATAAAAAAAAAATAAACGTATGAATACTAACATTCGAATCAACAGCTGGCTGGATGCGACTGCGCATACGTAGCGGAAAATAATAATTTAAAATTATACCAAAAAAAAAAAAATAGTAAAACAAAATTGCTGTGGTTCTAACGAGCCTAATGTGCTTAAAAGCCTTGGGCGCCATCTGTAACAGATTTGATATCAAGCTATCAGCTGTTACCGAAAATTATATTATTCCCTCAGAGGCTTTGGAGCGGTCTTATCTGGCCGGCTAGTGCTCAGGGTATAGGGGTGGGGTTTTCCAAAGCTTGAAGGAATCTTGCTAGACCGCAGAAATATGGCATACTCGGAGTTGAAACTGAAACAGGTGAGAACCAAGGACCAACTCACCCCTTTATCTTATTATCCCTTGAACTCATCCCACCACTGTTGCTTCTTATCTCATCCTGAAACTACAAATGCGAACTCAAGCGAAACAGAGAAAAAAAAAAATTAATTTAATTAGCCGAAAAAAGAAAGAAGTAAATAAATTTATTACTAAACAAATTTAAGAAAAGTTTTCAACTAGATATAATATTAAAAAGGAAAAAGAAAATTCTTATAACTACTGAACCCATAATTACCAAAAAAAAAATTAAATAAGATATGAATTATATAATTAATAAAAAAAAATTTTGACATATCAAATTATTCTTATAAGTAATATTAAAAATAAAGTAGCCATACTATCCCAGAATATGAATTGGGAATAAAAAAAAAATCATACATTCATTCATTTCAATTCACTTATTAGGTTTTGTTATAAAAAAACAAAAGGAATTATAAAAATAATTTGATATGTACCTACATATAAAAGGAAATTATTAAAATTAAAAACTAATATATTTGTTATATAATATAATGAAATAAAAAAAAATAAAATAAAAAAAAAATCTTATCTTAAGAATTAATGTTTTTGTACATTGATGACGTGTTGATTGATGACATCATACATCCATATACAAATTATCATAATTGGTATATTTGTGATTCATACTTTTAGATTATTTAAAATTTTAATCACGTTATTGTTTGTTTTTATTATACAGATATTTCGTAATACTCATCTGTATCATGATAGAATGCGTTATTTAACAAAAATACTTTTTTTTTTTTTTTTTTTTTTTTTTAAACACTGATAGTTTTTAGTTTCTTAATTTTCTTAATTCATATCTTTAAGAAAAATTATTATTTTTATATTGCACACTTTTAATTTTATTATGTATAATTATATATACAAAACAATACACTATAAAGTATAAGTATACATATGCATAAATATTTTTTTTTTTTTTTATACTCTAGGTGACAAAATGAAACGGTCACTCATAAAAGAAATGTTTTCCGTTTTCTCGTACGATAATCACATAATTTAATTTTTAGAGTTTTTTTTTTTTTTTTTTGTTAACTATAGTTATACTATAGTATATATATTATGAAAAAGTGGTTTGCCAAAAACTTAGTTTTAAAGCATTTATAGTAATAGATAGTATGATAGTATTTATAACTGAACTTATGTATTAAATATTCACAATTAACGATATTAAATTTTTAGTTGATAATGGGGAACAGATACCATTTTTCAGTTTAAATAAATTTATACAGTTTATTATCCACTATTTTATTAATTTACACTATTTATTACTAATTTTAGTTAATATTTTAAATTTAGGTAAATAACTTGAAAACAAAAAAAAAACTTCTCTTAAACCGAAATAAATTTAGACAAAAAAAAAAAAACTTCACAGTCACAAGTTAAATTTTAGTGACCTTTTTTTTTTTATATATAATAACGAATCGAATTTCAATAAATAACTTTTCTTCACAATCACTCGTCGGATTTTAATAATCAACTCCAACTAAATTACTGAAAAATTCTGAGCCCAGCCAAGCCAAAAAACTGCGAATTTATAGCCACCGAGGTAACGGGAATTACGAGTTAAAAAAAAATCCATCTCTCGGTAGAGGAAAGTAATATTAAAAATTATGTATTACGTCCCTTGATTGGAACGGTGGGTATTCAGCGTTACAAGTTCGTTTAATAAATTAAAGCGTTTATTAAATGTTATTGTTTAATGCCAATATACGACCAAAAAAAGTTTAATTAAATTAAATAAGATAATTATAATTATCTCTAAAGAAGTTAAATATATAACATAATAAACAGAATAAATAAAAATTTAATTTTAATTAAATTTAAGTATAAATAAAGTTTAAATAAAAAAAATGTACTTGAAAATGGCCATAGGCCCGTTGTGTATAGCGGAAGCTTCCTTATTAGTCGACAAATTCGAAGCACAATACAATTACAATGTTCTTAACTCTAATCAGTTATTTTACACTGGCTTTTTAACTAAGCCACGATACATAGTCTAGTATAACTGATTATTGTTACTTTGCCAATTATCACGGCACATGTGGTCACTAAACTTTAGCACCAATTTTTATTTTTAGATAGTAATATTATAGGTAGTAGAATTTCTTTTAATATTAGATTTATTAGATGGACCACATTCACTTATTTCACTATAGTTTAATTTTTAATTTTGTAATTTATTTTGATTTTAAATAAATACTTAAATAGTTTCCACTATTGAAAATTTAGCAACTACCATTATTAGTAAAATGTTTTATTTATTTATTACATATCACCAAACTTTATTTAATTAAAGTTATATGTATATATTATATTTAGTGTTATTAAGTTCACATTTTTAATTGTGCATAGGCGTAACATGACGTAATAATCTCAAAAGTTATGATTATGTTGTGCACAAATAACAGTTTATAATCATCCAAAATAACAGCTTAGGCACTAACATTTTTATATATATAGTTCATAATTTAATTATTAATAAAAAATAAGGCTTAATAATATTAAATTATTTAATTTAATTAATAATCACTTAAATTTAGTTTTATTTATTTAAATTTTCTTATCTTTATTTTTTTCTATTGAACTTATTAGAATTTCAACTTGAGGAATTCTTCTTGTACCACAAATTTATATCACAGTATGGATTATTTCTACCCAATAAATTATTTTAAATTAGAACTAGAACAAGCAACACCAAAACGATAACTGACTAACTCAAGAGTGATTACTTAATTATTTAATTCTAGCCAAAAAACATTATCAATATATTTTTCCCGTTTCATATACACACACTTTCTTATTTTTCCCGCGCTTTTATAAAAAAAAAAGCTGTATATATATAAAATATAGTGGACACCAGGGCAGTTAAACAATTGCAGTGGGATGACGAGCAACGTCCGTCGTTACAGATCGTGGGGACGTCCCACACCCCATGAGAGATGTCTCAAAGCCGGGCATTAAACATACAATCATAATTGACATAATTATGTTAAATTATTATTAAATTTTCTTTAGGCTTGTCATAAAGATATAGGCCTAAGTCTACAAGTATTGAAATGGGCTACTCTTAGTATTTTGAGCTGTAATAAAAAAAACTTGACTTTGGTAATAAAAATTGTCTTACGAAATGTAGAAATGTCTTATTCTCACAATTTTATGTCCTTCATATGATATATCCCAATAGAATTGCCATTTTCATCTACCAGCTTGAAAGCGACATTCCCTACAGGTTGTTTAACAAACGCCTTTTTAAATTTTGGAGCCAATTTGGCTGAAAACTTTTGTGATGCAGCACTTTGACTAAAGTTCCTAACAAAAACTGGATCTCCAGCAGAAAATTTTCGAGTACGGCTTCGTAGGTTATACCTATTTGCGGTTTGTGTATGGGATTTCTGCAACTTCTCAAGGACGGTTTTTTGTGATAGTGTTAACTTATCTGCGTTGGAAAGCAAAATTTCATTATCATCCAAGCTCTTTAATTGTCGAAGCAACTTGTAATGCGACCCGTGTGGAATATAATGCTGTCCAAATACCATGAAATAAGGCGAACGATCCATGCTCTCATGAATCACATTACGCAATGCGGATGCAATAGAATGAATATTTGCATCCCAGTTGGAATGATCCTCTTGTATATACGAGCGGATGGCAGCTAATATGTTTCGGTTAACTCGTTCTGCAGCATTCGCCTGGGGCGAGTATTTAGGGGTTAATATTTGTTTTATGGTATATTTTTGTAGCAATTGGCGGAAAATTTTAGAGGTTAACTGCTTACCATTATCGCTCAAAATTTCTTCGGGAACAGAATAAACATTGAATACTCGGTTTTCTAAAAACTTTACAACATTGTTACTCGTGGCATCTCGCATAGGTTCAAGCAGAACAAATCGACTTAGGTGATCTAGAACGATAAACAGGTAGGTATTTCCCAACTTAGAGCGAGGATATGGACCCATGAAGTCAATATATAGTCGTTGGAAACTTCTTACTGATTCAGTGTAATGACCCATTGGTGGACGAGTTATCGTATTCGTTGCCTTGCTGGCTTTACATATTTGGCAATTTACAACGAATCTATGAACATCAATAGCCATTTTTGGCCAATGATAATATCTGCGCAAGACTTCCAAAGTTTTACGTACTCCTAAATGAGCAGCATTAGGTGGTGAATGCGCTCTTTCTAACAAAATCGGAACTAGTGAGTTTGGTGCGTAAATTTTCCAAGATGGAATATCAGATGATAGGTCCGATTCCGGTTTAGGGAGAATGAGTATTTTATCATTATTAATCCGAAAATTTGATTTGTAGTGAGGATTATTTTGAATGACATTCATTTGATTAAGATATTCAGGATCCTGGAAATAGATGGAATCAGGATCTATGAGTGCATGTTTGTTACCTATACATTCACTCAAAACCAATGCTTCTGACTGACGTGAGAGCGCGTCCGGCACGATGTTATCTTTGCGAGCGAGGCGCCCAGAAAGATCTCTTTGTCCCATTAACCACTTCAAACTTGCGTGATCCGTGATAATGGTGAAAGGGTATCCTTCTACATATTGCCTAAACTTCTCAACACTTAAAACAGCCGCGTAACATTCCAGCTAGGTGATGCTATAGTTACGCTGCGCTGCATTAAGTTTTTGAGAAATGAAAGCAATAGGGCGCTCTTCACCGCTGGATGACCGTTGAAATAAGACGGCACCCACCCCAGTCATGGAAGCATCGCACTGAATAAAGAACGGCTGTTCCCAATCGGGATTGCAGAGAACTGGTGCTGAAGATAGCGAATGTTTTAATTTCTCAAAGGATTGTTGAGCCATGTCGTTCCACTTAAATTTGGAATTCTTTTTCAGCAAATTTGTGAGTGGTGTTGCCAGTTCTGAATATTGACGAATAAACCGTCGATACCATCCCGCCATACCCAGGAATCTTCTGAGTTGACGAACAGTTTTAGGGATGGGATAGGAAGTTATGGCTGATACTTTAGATGTATCTACTTTTAGAACACCATCTCCAACAACGTACCCGAGGTATTTAATTTCTTTAAGCAGAAATTTACTTTTCTGCAGGTTTATTGTTAAGCCCGCCTTCTTCAACAATTCTGCCACTTTACTCAACAATTTAAGGTGCTCATCAAAGGTCTCAGCGGTTATTCAGAGGTCATCGAGATATACAAAAATTTGTGTATGCAGCTCGTGAGGTATCACCCGATGCATAAGCCGGCACATAGTCTGCGGCGCATTACAGAGTCCGAAAGGCATCACAGTAAACTGGTATAATGGCCGACCTGGCACAGTGAAGGCTGTCTTATCTCTCGACCTCTCATCTAATGGTATTTGCCAAAAAGCGTCCTTCAAGTCAAGGCTTGAAATAAACCTTGTCTTGTTTAGACGCCCCAGCAACCCATCAATGAGAGGCAAAGGGTAAGCATCCTTCACCGTGACCAAGTTTACCTTTCTTGCGTCTAGGCACAATCGAATCTTGCCATTCGCTCTGCGGACTACGGCTAACGGGGAACACCACGAGCTGGTACTTTCCTCTATAACACCTAATGCAAGCATACGATCTAGTTCTTTGCCCATCTCAGCCTCAACAGCCGGAGACACAGCATAATATCGTTGCTTGACGGGTTTAGCATCCCCAACATCAATGACATGTTTTAACAAATGCGTTCGGCCAAGACCAAGTACAGCGGATGATGGGAACCGTTCCTTAACTGTTTCCAATTGTTGTTGCTGTGCCGATGTTAATTCATGATGAAGCGGTGAATCAGACATGTCCGCCTCGGATACGTATTGCGAAGAAGCGCAATTAAGAGAAGGATCATTAAATTCGAAAATTGCAGAAGGATGCACTATTTTTAGTTTGAATATCCGCCAAAAATCCACTCCAAGATATAACTCTTGATTGAGGTTAGGAGCTAAATGCAACGTAATAACATTAGTTTGACCCGCAAATGTAATCGGAATCCTGACATGGCCTATTATTTGCTCGGTATTTCCGTTTGCGGTCTTTATAGATGACGGAAGATGACGAAAGCTAACGGTGGGGTCCTTTAGTATTTGTTCACAATTTCTCCCCAGTAGGGATACATTGGCACCGCTGTCCAATAAGCCTCGTATTTTGTTTCCGAGTAATTCAACTTCGGCGTAAGGTCGCCCGTCTATAGAATCAGCTATTAGTGATTCCAGGAACTGCGATTTAAACGATTTTCTTACGCGGAAGTACTGGATGGATCTGGTAATGCGTTTAGGTCTAAAGCTAGGAAATTTACATTTACTATGAGAGTATTTTGTGGAACTACATCTGTCATGTAAAATTACTTGAGGATCGAATGATACCCTCCGCTTTTGTTTTGTGTTGTTATTGATAAATGGGGGGTAACCGTCCTTGGCACGTTCACCCCCTCCTTCTCGTTTCCCAAAATGGAGCAACAGTTAGGGCAATATTTCTTTAGCACTTCAGGTGTACCACAACCAAAACAAAATGTGTGCAATATTCGCTTATTGCAATATTTAAAGAAGTGACCTGTTAGTCCACAGTTCCAACAATGTTTAATTATATTTGGGTTATTCCGGGTTAGAATTTGCGGTGCTGTCGCATTATGATTTGATAAAGCGTTTACCATTGGTTGTCCAGATGTGGGATAGATTGGCATAATATTATAAGGATCCCGATAATCCATGTGTTCTTGAGGAGTTGAGTATATGCCACCTGGGTACGTTAACGCGGTACTATTCACAAAAGACGGCTGGTTTTGATATTGGAAGGGGTTTTGTGAAGCTAATAGTAGGTAAGGAGATACTTTAGCCAGACAGACAGGTAGCGCCCCTAATATGAACCGATGTTGAAATTTGGAACTAAAATGCTTAATGGTGCATTTCTCGGCTAATCTTATAGTATACATTTGGGGGGAATACGTTTAATGGTGCATGTCTCGTTTAAAGCTTTAATTTGCTGTTTTAAGGGGAAATTGGTCTCTGCTAAATAGTTGTACTTTTTTAGAACTAAATTTATTTAGTGTGTTAATTTCTACTAACTAACAACTACAACACCATCTCATTTTTTTTATTAGTTAAGTAATATGCGCGCACGCGATTTGTGGACATTTTGTGAAACTAAATTGTCACAGTTAGATTTCTTTTATAATAAAAATGCATCGGTTCATAGCGAGATTCGAACTCGAGACCGTAGCGTAGAAAGAAGTTGCTTTAACCGATGGACTATGAGCGATGTTGTAGATATCAGTGATGTTCGAACCGATTCTAACCGAATACTTTTAACCTGATACTCAAAAGGTTCGAAGTATCAATTGAGTACTTTCCAAAGTATCAGGTTAAAAGTATCAACTCGTTCATTCGATGTTCAAATGAATCAAAACTATACAACCAAACAATTGGTTTGGTATAGTTTGTTTCCTTTTATAAATAGCACAAATACATTTGTGTTGGTTTTGACTGTATGTATAGTATATACCGCTTTATTCTAATAAAAGAGAAATTGGATATTATATATTTTTATTACTCTCGCAAACCACTATCGACAATGCACCAAAAGAAACAAGTATATATAATATAAAAAATAAAAAAATATGTGTGTTCTTTAATAAAAGTAAAGGTAGAATATGAATTCATCGAAGCATCTCTCTGTTTAACTACATAACAATTCAACGTGTTTTTATTATTTATATCTATTGCTCTCGCAAACTAATATGAGTAATGTATCAAAAGAGATCAGACATATATGACTTTATTCGATACTCCTATTCGAATTGGATTGATACTTTGGTTCTAATTGATACTTTTGAATCCTATTGATACTTTTGAATCCTATTGGTATTTGAATCCAATTCTAATTGATACTTTTGAGTCCAATTGATACTTTACCTCTGAATCTAATTGATAATTGAAGAATTGATAATTCTTTTGAACTATTTGATACACTTTTATATAATTTTTGCAATATATGTACTTACGTTTAAATTATTTAATAAAATTAAATCCTTATTTTTGAAATATAATTTTTTTTTTGGTATATCTTTAATTACCTATCAGATAATTTTATTTTTATATAGTTTTTATCGTTAGTTAATCTTTAATCTTTATTTAAAAAATAAGGATTTTATTTTATTAAATAATTTAAACATAATTAATTGAGAAGATTTGCTTAAATATATAAAAAAATATATTGCAAATATTCTATAAAAGTGTATCAAATAGTTCAAAAGAATCAATTCGAACCAAAGTTTCAATTCGGTACAAGTATCAATTCGGTACAGGTACCAATTCGGTACAAGTATCAATTCGATACAATTAGTATCAATTCGGCACAAGTATCAATTCGGTACAAGTATCAATTCGGTACAATTAGTATCAATTCGGTACAAGATCAATTCGGTACAAGTATCAACTCGGTTAAAAGTATTCAATACAGATACAGTACAAAAGAAAGAGTAAAAGCAAAACTATACATATACGAGTACATTATATGTAGTAAAATACCAATATCAATTTGAAAGGAAGACGTAAACTGTATGTTTGGTCTTTTTAATGTATTGCCTCTTGCATCTATTTATTTGTGAGAATAGGAAGTATAAAAGTATATAAACACGTCGAATTTTTATTCTTTAGAACTGAACATGAATATGTATTATGATTATTACGTGAAATTAAATAAGTAGATAATTTTGATATGACCAATCATGATTTATGTCTCTGTAGTTATCGAATTATTAGGATTTTAGGAATAATTTATCATAATTTTAATTTAATTTATCACGATGAAACTCAGTTAATTGAATTTTGCTCGAAAGCCTTATGGTGGAAGAAAGAATCGAAAAAATGTATCGGGTTCGAAGTATCAGGTTAAAAGTATCAGGTTCTTGGCTCAAAAGTATCAATTGATACTGATACCCAAAAGTATCAATTAAAACCATCACTAGTAGATATTGACAAGTTTATGTTTTATATAAAAATAAAATGTTCATACATATGTGATTCTTATAAATAGAAATAAATTGAGATGATGTCTGTATCAGACTACAACCTTGATTTTATTAATGAAATTTCACGATAGTAAAGGTTTAAAATAAAAATAAAAAGTGAAATTTAACACCATAGATAACAGAATATGACCTATTATTTTGTATGAACACGATCAAACATGAATTTTTGTTTCTGGAAAATATTAATGTATACATCATAACCACAACAACAAATCTGTTGAATGAAAATTGAAGTGATATAATATATAATATAGATATCGCCTACGCAAAAAAAAAAAATTTACATGTTTTCGGCATTGTATTGATGCGATTGAAATTCTATAAGTAGGAAAGATAAAGAATTATTATTTTTAATTGTGAGATGATGTCTGTATCTGATTACAACCTTGATTTTATTAATGAAATTTAACGATAGTAAAAGTTTAAAAATAAAAAGTGAAATTTAACACTATAGATATTAGAATATGATTTGTTATTGTTTTGTATGAACGTTTTGTTGTACATGGATATTATAATAAATTAGGTTGCACACTCACACAGATAAATATCGGAAGCAAAATTTTTTTTTTGTTGTTGTTTATGTTTTACGTATATGAATATCGGATGGAATGAAATACAAACAAATGATCAAACAAATAAATACATATATGTATATATTACTAAACTGGACATTATCATACAGAATAAAGATGATCATACAAGAATTTTTAGTTACAATTTCTGATATAACTTAAAAACGATATCATTGTGGAAATTACTTTAAACTGATATACATATGTATGTATGAAGCATTGTACAAGCGTATATTTAGCACGAATAAAAATTTATCTGATAAAGGGTTAAAATAAAAAAGTGAAAATATTAAAGATGCATACCTACATTTTCCACACTTGGGAAATGACAAGAGTAAACATGTTAGAAATTCGAACCGACGCATACCATTAAAAGATAACTACGTTCAACATGACGAAACAACACGAGTAGGTGTAGTATATTGAGTCCAACTTAAGAATAATTAAATAAGAAAATAATTCAGTTGTAAAATTACTTCTAAGTGTTTAACATATAATAAATAAAACTAAAATATTTTTATAATTCAATAAAGTCACGACTAGTAAATATATATATATATATATATATATATATATATATATATATATATATATATATATATATATATATATATATATATATATATATATATATATATATACATATATATATATATATATATATATATATATATATATATATATATATATATATATATATATATATATATATATATATATATATATATATATATATATTGGAAAAACTATATATGTTTAGTAAGTTAATCAATCGTCATTCAAGATTAACACATTGTGTTGACTGGTCGTTATATTTAATACATTCCGTAAATTATAAAAGAAATTTGTTATTAATCATTTGGTGTATTTGAAATTTATAAATTAATTAGGTTATATTTTAAATTAATAGTGTAAATTAAAAAAATAAAAATAAAAAAAACATTCAGTGTTAAATATAATAATAAAAGAGGTTCGGTGGGTTAAAAATATTACTAGAACACTATAGAAATGTCACGCTTCATAATCAAAAAAGACACTACAACGAAAGTGAAACGTTTTAATTTACGAGGACATAAACTCGAATTTAAAATTCAACCCGTGCCTGATAATGAAGATCCTTTCGAATGGATTAAAAAGGCTGTAGAAGAAATTGTACATTATGCATTGAAGGATATTGAACCTACTGATAAAGTAGGCATAACTTTCTGCGGAGAAAGTTTTAACCAACATGGACCGGGTTGGTTACCGTTTACAGACGCAGGCAAAGTTACAATGCAAGATGTTTGGGAAATGATTTCCAAAATTTTTCAAAGTAATTCTCAAGGTATGTACAAACTATATTTGTATGTGTGTGTGTGTGTGTGTGCTTATAGAAAGGACACAAATTATTTTTCAAAAAAAAAATACATGAATGTAAATATTTTCAGGATTAAGTACGGCAAAATTACTAACCACACGCACAATGGAGCTGTTGATTGCATCTGGGGTTACTATTCCTACCGAAGGTTCTGGCATTTTAGAACTTATTTCATTTCAAAAACATCTGGTAAACTATAAAATAACAGTATATCAATACAGTAGTAATTGTAAAGGAAGGGATATAATGTTTGAGGGGGACAATGAAAGTGCAAAATATAATTTGAATCTCTTATATTTTAATGGTCACTATAATGTAATAAAATCTCTCACAGCTGCTTTTTGCTGTGGGTATTACTGTGAAAAATGTCACTTTGCGTATAATAGTAAAAATAAGCATAGATGTGTTGGAACTTGTCCTTGTTGTCAGCTAGCTCCGGCATGCGATAAATACAATGCAAATATTAACTGTACTAGCTGCAATCGAAAATTCAGAGGGCAAGAGTGCTATGAAAAACATCTGGCTTCTGGTTCTCTTAATCGTGAAAATGTTTGTAGTCAGGTAAAAAAATGTGGTGAATGTTTAAAAACATATAACTGTGCTAATAATATTCATATATGTGGTGAAATTTTTTGTAAATCATGCAATTCTTATAAACCTCAAGATCATCTATGTTTCATTAACCCGGACAAGCGTACACCATCTATGGATAAAATTCTTTTCATGTTCTACGATTTAGAAACATGTCAGGAAACAGTTGTTGGTGAAAAAATTGTAAATGGCGATGTAACGGAAGTAAAACTACACGAACCAATTTTATGCGTGTTCCAACAAAGATGTGATCGATGTATCTATAAAGATGAGGCGAGATGTGATTACTGTGGAGTAAGAGAACATGTGCTCAAAACTAACCCTATTCAAAGGTTTATTGAGCACGTTCTTAACCAAAGAAAGCTTTTTAAAAGGGTTATAGTTATTGCTCATAATGGACAAGCATTTGACCATCAATTTTTGTTAAAAAACTTACTTGATACAACTGATTTAAAACCAGAATTAATAATGAGAGGCACAAAAATTATTTTAATGAAACTGGGAAATGTAAACTTCATTGATAGTCTGAATTATTTTCCAATGAGTCTTTCAAAATTACCCAAGGCATTTGATTTGTCAGAGGTGTATAAAAAAGGGTATTTTCCACATTTGTTTAACACATCAAAAAATGAAAATTATATCGGAGTTCTACCGGATGAGAAGTATTATAATCCTGAATCAGTGAAGAGCGCAGAACGTGAAGTGTTTATTACTTTATTAAATGGTATAGCATGAACAAACACAAAGAATTTAATCTAAAACGTGATCTTGTTGACTATTGTGACGTAGGGATTTTGGCTGAAGCCTGTGTTAAATTCAGAAAAATTATGCTAGATCAGTGTAAGGTATGCCCTTTTACTGAGGCCGTTACCATTGCTTCAGCATGCAATTTGGTGTTTCGGCGAAACTTTCTCAAGGAAGGTACTATTGGGATAATACCCAAGAATGGTTATCGAAATGCAGATAACCAGTCAAGAGTGGCAATTCAGTGGATGTTATGGGAGGAAAAGCAACGAGAAATCGATATCATTCATAGCGCCAAACAAAACGAAGTAGTATTGCATGGTGTTAAAGTTGATGGATACTGTGTGTCTACCAATGAGGTATTCAAATTTCACGGCTGTTATTATCACGGACATCCGACATGCATAAAACATAATCGTGATGATCCATTATATGATAATCCAAATGAAAGTATGAATCAACGTTATGAAAGTACGGTAGCTAAAACTAAGCATTTACGCTCATTTGGTTATGAAGTGATAGTGTTGAGATCAACAGTGCAACAAAATATCCCACAATGGCAACAGGGTAAAATACACAAATAGACACATATGTTGGCGGAATATGATTCAATTCATCATATATGTGTATACAACAACAACAATATAGATGCAATTCAGCAATTTCAGTGTAATTTTTTACTACAAAAAAACTGAATTGCAATTTATTTGTTGTTAGTGTAATTAGTATATAAGATTTTGTATATATAATAATAATAACAGTATTAAAGGCCATTACTGGCCCCTTACTGAATCAACAATCTGGCTCTAACGGTTTCGATCCTGAGCTTGGTCTTCATACTGTCTTAGACAATCTGAAGAGGCCAAGTCGTTCTCTACATCGTGGAGCCATCGTCGCCTGCAACGCCTTTTGTATATATACTGGAAAAATAAAATAATAAAATCAGAATAAAATTAAACCTTAAAAACGTGTTAACTCTCGCTTATTTAATAGACCCCACCCGTGGTAATCTATTAAATAAATAATACAACGATTTATTCTCACCTATACTTAATAGACCCCACCCGTGGTAATCTATTAAGTAAACTCATAAATCGAAGTGAACTTAATTTTAGAATTAAGGCACCACTGAGATTTTACAGATAGAAATGTGGGAGTGTGATTTTTATAGACAGATGAAAAATAATAAAGAGATAAACGATTTAAAATCACACAGCTTACTTATCGATACCCCTCTAGATCCACGAGATGCTTTTTATGGGGGGCGAACAGAAAATACGAGAACTTATTATAAATGTAAATCCGGCGAGAAAATCAAGTACATTGATGTATGTTCTCTATATCCCTGGGTTTGCAAGGTGGGAAAGTTTCCAATAGCACATCCTAGAATATATATAGGAAATGAAGAATGCATGGAATTAAATTTAGAACTTACAGAGGGCTTAATAAAATGTAAAATTTTACCACCACAAGAACTATATCACCCCGTTCTCCCTATCAAGCAGAATAATAAATTAATGTTTACCTTGTGCTACACTTGTAGTAAAGACAAAAACCAGAGTGAATGCATTCACACTGTTGATGATAGGGCATTAACAGGAACTTGGGTGCTGGATGAAGTTAGAAAGGCACTTGACAAGGGTTACAAATTATTACATACCTATGAGATATGGAGTTATAATGTTGAGCAATATGATATACTCGCTCAAACTGGAGGTTTGTTCACTGAGATGATGAATAAATTTTTAAAAATGAAACAACAAGCTTCCGGGTGGCCCAGTTACTGCACCACTCAAAATGAAAAATATGAATATATTGAACAATTTTTGAATAAGGAAGGAATAAAATTACAATTTTCTGAAATTATTAACAATTCAGGGTTAAGATCGATGGCCAAATTAATGTTAAACTCATTTTGGGGTAAGTTTGGCCAAAGAGAAAATCAGCCAAAAACTTCAATTATAAATCAACCCTCAGATTTGTATGCTATGCTCATTAACTCTTCGATCGAGATCATGCATATAGTTACAATAGGAGAAGAAAATGTAGTTGTTAATTGGCAGTATAAAGAAGAAGCTGCTGACCCGTTAGCAACTGTGAATGTTTGTATTGCAGCGTACACTACTACACAAGCTCGTCTCAAGTTATTTAGCTATTTGGATAGCCTCGGTGACAGAGTATTATACTGTGATACCGATTCCGTAATATATGTCAGTAGAGACGGAGAATATGATCCTCCTACAGGTGTTTTTGTCGGAGATATGACAGATGAATTGGAATCATATGGCCCTGGGAGTTATATTACGGAATTTGTATCTGGAGGCCCGAAAAACTATGCTTTTAAAGTATTTAGTACCAATAATAATACAGAAGAGATCGTATGTAAGGTGAAAGGCATTTGTTTAAACTATAAAGCATCGAAGCTAGTTAACTTTGTAACGGTCGCCTGTCAACAACCGTTACCACCCTGTCCAATACAATCTAAACTGCAAACACAGCTTTGAGGCCAATACCTCCACTTTTTTTGTTGACAAAAATATTGTGTAAATAAAGCAAATTCATGGTATGTTATTCACCTGTGAAAATACTATAAACTATAGTGTGTTATTCACTCATGGAAATATGCATACCCATGTAAAATCGGTAACAATTACAAAATAACTTTACGTTATGAAATTGTTATTGTGATCAATATATTTCTTTTACAACGTTTTTGCAACGTTTGTAAAAATTAATTTTTTTTTTAAACACAAGTCAAGTGGTTTTTGATAGAGTGCATTTTTATGCGTTTTCTTTTGTTTTCCCTCTCACTCTATCAACCCACCAAATTGGTATAAATACCAAAACTTTTCTTACTTGTGATGGAGAGTTGAATTTTGTCCGTGCTACGGGTCAGAACCATCCGGTTTTGGCCGTGGTACGGAACAGAGAGTTTATTTTGATTCGACTTTTGGGGCTGTAATTAGGCGGAGGATTAAATTAAAAACTAAAAATAAATAATTGGAAAATAGTAAATTAAAACGAAATACAAGTTTTTTTTTCTTTGGGTTAAAACAAGCAGATTTTCGGTAAGTATATGATTTAAAGACTAAGCATTCATCTACTAACTTTAAACGGCACAATTGGTGACGGGTCTGCCAGTGGTCTCTAGCGGGACGGAAGAAAGTATAGCGTACGCTTCGTCTTCCCTTCGGCTGGCAACGCGTTACCAATATATAAATACTTACTAACCACTGAGTGGGCAGACGTAGCGTCTACCACTCGCACAAATCCGTTTTCTTTTCTTTATTTTTCTCCTCCATTACCCATCATGGTAATAGTTTGGCACTAAGCCGCTATTGAACGACAATGGTCGATCACGTCATGGGTTCCACAAAGTATTTGTGGGTCCGAATTTTTCCTCGCAAACCTGTCCCCCTTTGTATGCTTTGGCCATACACACGCGGTTAATCTAGGTCTTATACGTTGACACCAAAACCCACAACCAATATACCCCTACCGACCTGAGCTACAGGTTAATGCCGCGGTGTTCAACGTCTAGGACAACTTCTATGTAGCTGGGGCCGGAGTAATATCCAGCCTTAGTTATAAAGTGGCGCCCAAAAATCGGATTGGTGATGGTTCAGAACCATCCGAATAATAAGTTCTTTTTAAATACCTTTTACCAACTTAAGCTGGTATTTATCCGCTCCACGGGAAGGCACGAGTTCTCTCGTGTTAGCCCGTGATTTTCCATAATTTGTTTTGTAGGGGTACCGTTTTCACCCGGTACCGCCTCAACTCAGTGTGCAAATTCAGGTGAGGGCGTATGTGATGAGTCGTAACCGAGCCAATGCCAGTAGCATTACCCGCGGGGTATTAATGACCTGGCATTGTAGTAAGGCGTCCGCAGCATTCACAGCCTGGTAATAACAACACTGAGTTGCCATTAGTTTTTCCTCAGTTGTAAGTCAATTTGGTGTTATATTTATTAGCACAAATTGCCTATAATTGGTTAGAAAATATGAATTCCCAAAGTCATACAACATATAGTTAGATTTCGCGTTTTATTTTCACTTCAGTTCTTATATCAAATTTGCATCCTTCGGGATGGGTCTCGCAAGTCCACCAAAAGTAGTTTTAGTTGCGTCCAGGTCATGGCCTACCGGATTGTTACACTTAGGTTCCTCTAGTGGACGAGTGTTTGATTCCAAGTGGGAACATAAACCCGATAGGTGCATGAACGTATGTTGTGGGAATTCCTAACGATAAACGGCGGTTTATCGTTCCCAATGATTAAGGCACAGCATGTCATTGTTACTCTCACGGTTGAGAACCTCCATGATGGAGTTGATTGCTGACTGTGGCTAAGAGGACAAGCATGCAGGTCATGATCATTAGGTAAAATTATGAACTTGTACTAGTTATTTACCATAGCAATGTAGATCGCTCGAAGGTAGCTTAGAACCATTGCGAGGTTGGTAGAATAACAACAAGTTCACCAAGATTAACAAACTATTTCAAACCTTTCCTTTCCCCCATTTGACCCAACAACCTTTTGTTTTCATTCCATGGCGTGAGTTCAAGTTCATAGTCGTTCAAGTAATTTTCACAAACGGTCATAAAAAGCAAATATCAGCTTTCCGCGTTTTCCAGCTTACCATTACAATGCCTATAGAGTATTGTGAACAGGTAATGTAATGGTAAGGTGAAGACTGGTCGTCTCTATCCCATCGGATATGGGGACAGAAACCCCAGTAACTAAGCCTTAAGTTAAGTTTAGTTTGAAATCTAGAATAAGTTTAGATCCTAGTAAACAAAAAAAAAAAAAATTGTTTCACCTACATAAATTAATTTCATTTACTCTTTGTAAATTATAATTTTTTTTTTTTATCCAAAATTTTACAAAATTATTAAATCATGAATTAAATATACCTACATTTAAATAGTGGAATGCATATATTATCTTAAACTTGTGTGCAGAGAAACATAATGTTAAATGAATCCATAAAATTTATTTCAAAAAAAAAAAAAAAAAGGTTTTCTTAAACATACAATAATTATAAAACAATTAAAATACGTTCTCAAATCAAAATTTTAAAGGTAAAGTAAATTAATATCCCGAAATTGACATGAGATTAAAAAAAAAAAAATAAATACTAAAGAAATGTACTTTTCTAAAATTAAATTTTAAAAAAAGGATTAATAAATTAATATATTAGTAATCAGAACAAGGATTAATAAATGTTAGTTATATAGTATAGTTAAATCCTAGTATACGGATCATGTGGGGAGCACTGTATAGTGGTCTTCATGGGGTTAGGCGCCAACGTAAGCATGAACAAGATGAAAAACCTGTTTCATCATTAGGGATTATAAATAATTTAGATGACACGGATAAATGATGATGATGAAGATTAGATAGACGAGCATCAGATGAACATCAGATGAAGCTGATATGGAAGAAGAGGATAACAAAGAAGATGATGACATCGAGTGGTCGCTTAATTTGATGACGATTGGAGATAATACTGAACCAGAAGAAATTCGAGATAATACTATATTAAATCCTAAGAATACAATCCATGAGCGTTTAATTTGAAGCTACCGCGTATTTTCTTTTTTGTTGCCACCTTTAAAAAGGCGCATATTAAAAGAGGCATATTAAAGGCGCATATTAAAAGGCGCATATTAAAACGCGCATATTAAAGGCGCATAGTTAACGAAGAAAATGTACGTAACGGAACCGGATGAAATGATTTCAACAATAGCAAAGCAGTTGACAACTCCAACAGTCCGATGCGTTAGCATCAGTAGTGTTAAATATAAAGAAAACAATGACGGTTACTGTAATGTATACAACCACTGTAACTCAAACTAACACATAAACAGCAGTTTCGCTGATCATATACTACAATTATGATATTTTATGGAATTGTGAATAGCATGTTCGAGACTGATCATTCGAGTTTACGGAGCGTAATTGTTCACATCAACGATAATAAGTTAAAAATAAAGTGTATTTACACCAAATAAATATATATGTGTTATTACCAACGATAAACATAATATTTAGTTACGATAAAAAAGAAAATGATGAAGGAAGCGAACTGATCGAAGATATATGATCATCTTCAAGATGAATCCAACGATGAAAATGATAATGAGGAGAATGTAAAAATATAAATTTATCCAATGGTGATGTTGAAAGGATACAAGACAACCAGGCAGTTGACTTATCATACAAGCAGAAGCAGCCAGTCCAATTGAAAATTGTAGACAAGCACAATTTGTTAGCTCACATTGCACATCTTTGAATGGGAACATGACTGATGTTTCAACGAATTCAGCCGGTAACGTTACAAGGCATCGGAATTCTTACCATCACTCCAGAGTGCTCGTTAAGAGGGCGGTCAATTCTAATGACCAGTCGAGCTATATATGTGAAGTCAAAACCCCAAAACCAACAACAACCGCTATTAAAATCATCGTCTTCATCCTCGGTTTCATCAGTCAGGTGAAAAACGATCCCAATGAAAATAGCAGCAAAGCAGATATGATGAAACAAACAAAACTCAAACAAAATCTGGTAATGGAACATTGTAGCCAGGTGCCATAAAATGTTCAGCATCCACATATTTTGAAATTAATCAATCGTTAGATCATTCATGTACAAGTCAGCCCCAGTGTAATGTTAATATTAAGTTATATAAAATTAAGAAAATTTTAATTGAATATTATAAATAAGTAGTTCTTTTTCTGATAATCACCACATCATGTGATCAGGATAAGAGAAACAAAAGACGTTGAATTAGAAACGCCCACGAAATTTGTAAAGGAGATCAAGAGAAAGGGAAAATAACAAATAAAGATATGAAATGGAATGAATCGATCTTTTCTCTTGGCTTCCTCCCATCTATTTTCTTTTAAAGATTTTTATGGTGAAAATGTTCATTATAGTTATTTCTGGTATTCATGTTCATTAATATTTTGTTTCTTACATCAATGATCATACACTTAGTTATTTTTAATACTCGTTCATGATAATATTGGAAAATTAGTATTGCTATATTTAAAAAAAACAAGAAAATAAGAATAAAAATTCTTGTCTTAGGTTAATTAATTATAACAGTTTAGATGTAAGAATGGCCCGGCTTTGAGACTATCTCAGGTCGTGGGGCGTCCGCCACGTTGGGCTATCCTGATACCGAATTAGTCATCTGTCCCCATATCCAACAGAGCACGAGATCTCTTTTCATCTCAGGGATTGGGTTTTCCCCACGCTGTAACGGTCGCCTGTCAACAACCGTTACCACCCTGTCCAATACAATCTAAACTGCAAACACAGCTTTGAGGCCAATACCTCCACTTTTTTTGTTGACAAAAATATTGTGTAAATAAAGCAAATTCATGGTATGTTATTCACCTGTGAAAATACTATAAACCATAGTGTGTTATTCACTCATGGAAATATGCATACCCATGTAAAATCGGTAACAATTACAAAATAACTTTACGTTATGAAATTGTTATTGTGATCAATATATTTCTTTTACAACGTTTTTGCAACGTTTGTAAAAATTAATTTTTTTTTAAACACAAGTCAAGTGGTTTTTGATAGAGTGCATTTTTATGCGTTTTCTTTTGTTTTCCCTCTCACTCTATCAACCCACCAAATTGGTATAAATACCAAAAATTTTCTTACTTGTGATGGAGAGTTGAATTTTGTCCGTGCTACGGGTCAGAACCATCCGGTTTTGGCCGTGGTACGGAACAGAGAGTTTATTTTGATTCGACTTTTGGGGCTGTAATTAGGCGGAGGATTAAATTAAAAACTAAAAATAAATAATTGGAAAATAGTAAATTAAAACGAAATACAAGTTTTTTTTTCTTTGGGTTAAAACAAGCAGATTTTCGGTAAGTATTTGATTTAAAGACTAAGCATTCATCTACTAACTTTAAACGGCACAATTGGTGACGGGTCTGCCAGTGGTCTCTAACGGGACGGAAGAAAGTATAGCGTACGCTTCGTCTTCCCTTCGGCTGGCAACGCGTTACCAATATATAAATACTTACTAACCACTGAGTGGGCAGACGTAGCGTCTACCACTCGCACAAATCTGTTTTCTTTTCTTTATTTTTCTCCTCCATTACCCATCATGGTAATGGTTTGGCACTAAGCCGCTATTGAACGACAATGGTCGATCACGTCATGGGTTCCACAAAGTATTTGTGGGTCCGAATTTTTCCTCGCAAACCTGTCCCCCTTTGTATGCTTTGGCCATACACACGCGGTTAATCTAGGTCTTATACGTTGACACCAAAACCCACAACCAATATACCCCTACCAACCTGAGCTACTGGTTAATGCCGCGGTGTTCAACGTCTAGGACAACTTCTATGTAGCTGGGGCCGGAGTAATATCCAGCCTTAGTTACAGTTTGGGCGCCACTTTGTAACTAAGGCTGGATATTACTCCGGCCCCAGCTACATAGAAGTTGTCCTAGACGTTGAACACCGCGGCATTAACCTGTAGCTCAGGTCGGTAGGGGTATATTGGTGGTGGGTTGTAATTTTATTCCTTCCTTATTCAAAAATTGTTCAATATATTAATCTTTTTCATTTTGAGTGGTGCAGTTACTGGCCCTTTGTAACCCTTGTCAAGTGCCTTTCTAATTTCATCCAGCACCCAAGTTCCTGTTAATGCCCTATCATCAACAGTGTGAATGCATTCACTCTGGTTTTTGTCTTTACTACAAGTGTAGCACAAGGTAAACATTAATTTATTATTCTGCTTGATAGGGAGAACGGGGTGATATAGTTCTTGTGGTGGTAAAATTTTACATTTTATTAAGCCCTCTGTAAGTTCCTAATTTAATTTCATGCATTCTTCATTTCCTATATATATTCTAGGATGTGCTATTGGAAACTTTCCCACCTTGCAAACCCAGGGATATAGAGAACATACATCAATGTACTTGATTTTCTCGCCGGATTTACATTTATAATAAGTTCTCGTATTTTCTGTTCGCCCCCCATAAAAAGCATCTCGTGGATCTAGAGGGGTATCGATAAGTAAGCTGTGTGATTTTAAATCGTTTATCTCTTTATTATTTTTCATCTGTCTATAAAAATCACACTCCCACATTTCTATCACTTCATAACCAAATGAGCGTAAATGCTTAGTTTTAGCTACCGTACTTTCATAACGTTGATTCATACTTTCATTTGGATTATCATATAATGGATCATCACGATTATGTTTTATGCATGTCGGATGTCCGTGATAATAACAGCCGTGAAATTCGAATACCTCATTGGTAGACACACAGTATCCATCAACTTTAACACCATGCAATACTATTTCGTTTTGTTTGGCGCTATGAATGATATCGATTTCTCGTTGCTTTTCCTCCCATAACATCCACTGAATTGCCACTCTTGACTGGTTATCTGCATTTCGATAACCATTCTTGGGTATTATCTCAATAGTACCTTCCTTGAGAAAGTTTCGCCGAAACACCAAATTGCATGCTGAAGCAATGGTAACGGCCTCAGTAAAAGGGCATACCTTACACTGATCTAGCATAATTTTTCTGAATTTAACACAGGCTTCAGCCAAAATCCCTACGTCACTAATACAATAGTCAACAAGATCACGTTTTAAATTAAATTCTTTGTGTTTGTTCATGCTATACCATTTATTAACACTTCACGTTCTGCGCTCTTCACTGATTCAGGATTATAATACTTCTCATCCGGTAGAACTCCGATATAATTTTCATTTTTTGATGTGTTAAACAAATGTGGAAAATACCCTTTTTTATACACCTCTGACAAATCAAATGCCTTGGGTAATTTTGAAAGACTCATTGGAAAATAATTCAGACTATCAATGAAGTTTACATTTCCCAGTTTCATTAAAATAATTTTTGTGCCTCTCATTATTAATTCTGGGTTTAAATCAGTTATATCAAGTAAGTTTTTTAACAAAAATTGATGGTCAAATGCTTGTCCATTATGAGCAATAACTATAACCCTTTTAAAAAGCTTTCTTTGGTTAAGAACGTGCTCAATAAACCTTTGAATAGGGTTAGTTTTGAGCACATGTTCTCTTACTCCACAGTAATCACATCTCGCCTCATCTTTATAGATACATCGATCACATCTTTGTTGGAACACGCATAAATTTGGTTCGTGTAGTTTTACTTCCGTTACATCGCCATTTACAATTTTTTCACCAACAACTGTTTCCTGACATGTTTCTAAATCGTAGAACATGAAAAGAATTTTATCCATAGATGGTGTACGCTTGTCCGGGTTAATGAAACATAGATGATCTTGAGGTTTATAAGAATTGCATGATTTACAAAAAATTTCACCACATATATGAATATTATTAGCACAGTTATATGTTTTTAAACATTCACCACATTTTTTTACCTGACTACAAACATTTTCACGATTAAGAGAACCAGAAGCCAGATGTTTTTCATAGCACTCTTGCCCTCTGAATTTTCGATTGCAGCTAGTACAGTTAATATTTGCATTGTATTTATCGCATGCCGGAGCTAGCTGACAACAAGGACAAGTTCCAACACATCTATGCTTATTTTTACTATTATACGCAAAGTGACATTTTTCACAGTAATACCCACAGCAAAAAGCAGCTGTGAGAGATTTTATTACATTATAGTGACCATTAAAATATAAGAGATTCAAATTATATTTTGCACTTTCATTGTCCCCCTCAAACATTATATCCCTTCCTTTACAATTACTACTGTATTGATATACTGTTATTTTATAGTTTACCAGATGTTTTTGAAATGAAATAAGTTCTAAAATGCCAGAACCTTCGGTAGGAATAGTAACCCCAGATGCAATCAACAGCTCCATTGTGCGTGTGGTTAGTAATTTTGCAGTATTCTTCCTTATTTTGCTGTACTCGGGATCTTTTGTAGTAAAAGCAATTGCGACAGCTAATGCTTGAGGAAGGCATAAATTATCGTTGTTGTGTATTTGTACAATGCCTTTCCACATAGCACACTCTTCTGTGAATGAATTGTATTTAGTCTGTTTCCCCGAACCTAATGGTAAGCGTAAGGTAGTTACAGCTAAACAAAATGTATCCGTACTTAATCCTGAAAATATTTACATTCATGTATTTTTTTTTTTGAAAAATAATTTGTGTTGTTTCTATAAGCACACACACACACACACACACACACGCACACACACACACACACACACACACACACACACACATACAAATATAGTTTGTACATACCTTGAGAATTACTTTGAAAAATTTTGGAAATCATTTCCCAAACATCTTGCATTGTAACTTTGCCTGCGTCTGTAAACGGTAACCAACCCGGTCCATGTTGGTTAAAACTTTCTCCGCAGAAAGTTATGCCTGCTTTATCAATAGGTTCAATATCCTTCAATGCATAATGTACAATTTCTTCTACAGCCTTTTTAATCCATTCGAAAGGATCTTCATTATCAGGCACGGGTTGAATTTTAAATTCGAGTTTATGTCCTCGTAAATTAAAACGTTTCACTTTCGTTGTAGTGTCTTTTTTGATTATGAAGCGTGACATTTCTATAGTGTTCTAGTAATATTTTTAACGCACCCAACCTCTTTTATTATTATATTTAACACTGAATGTTTTTTTTATTTTTATTTTTTTAATTTACACTATTAATTTAAAATATAACCTAATTAATTTATAAATTTCAAATACACCAAATGATTAATAACAAATAAATTTCTTTTATAATTTACGGAATGTATTAAATATAACGACCAGTCAACACAAAGTGTTAATCTTGAATGACGATTGATTAACTTACTAAACATATATAGTTTTTCCAATATATATATATATATATATATATATATATATATATATATATATATATATATATATATATATATATATATATATATATATATATATATATATATATATATATATATATATATATATATATATATATATATATATATATATATATATATATATATATATATATATATTTACTAGTAATCAGCTGCGGTTCCTTTAAGGAAGTAGCTCATATCATTGGCAAGCTGCTGCAAGTGGATACAATTTGTCATTGCTTGATGCTCAACCATACGAATAAATTTTTTTACTGGAGTTCCTGTTGGTGTGCCATCAAATGAGATGGGCCATTTGGTAGGGTCTCGTTGGAGTGGTTGGAATGATTGTGGATACGATACATAGTTTTGCTTAGGCAAACTATAATTGGAATACATTACTGGTGGGTTAGATGTTGCTTGGTTCCATGAAGTTATTTTCTTGGTTGACGCATGAGAAGGTGGTATCAAACCGGTATGCTTCTCCAATTTAGAAGAATATTTTGAAGGAACATTGCGTTCGACAATATGTGGACGATCACTGATTTCAGTGTGAGAAGGACCTGGCTGATTTCTGGCCTCCATTACATCAAGCTGTTGGCCCTGTTCTCTCCGCGATCCGGCTTGAGAACCAACGGACTCTTCATATGATTCAGAATCGGACAACTGAGTAGTATCGCGGGTTGGAGCACCGTCATTATCTTGAGGATTTAAGGTTGCCAATTGTTTGAAAGATTAATTTAATTGATTGTCATCCTGCTCTTCCTTAAGATGATTAATGAAATCAATCAAATGACTGCATTTTTCTTGGAGCTGTTTGACATCAGGTGATACTACCTTAGAATATTCAAGTCTAAGCAGTCGATTAAGTATATGTGTCAGTCTTGAAAAAAATGTACCGAGATTTTCTTTAATGTTTGTCTTTTTGATTTCTACTATATTTTCTAGTTCGGCATAAATTTGTCTTAGTTTTAGTGAAATTTTATGAATTTCGCGTTTGGGATTTTTTTGAACTGAGCGCGGTGGTCTATTAGGCACTAATACAGGGTGGCCTTTTTCATCTTCTAAGCGTTTTAGAAGCTCATTCAATTTATTAAGTGGGTTATCGCATTTGATATTGCGAACCTCACATTCCAATTCGAACTCGTCGTGAGCCAGATGATCTGGATCCATTATATTTAATTATAATTACAAACTCTTAAGAAAACTTGAAAAAATTAAATTCAATATATTGTTAATACTAGTTATAAAATAAAAAATATAAAGAAATAAAAATAAATATAATCACTAATAAATCAACGCTTTTTTTTCAATTTAAATAAAGATAGGTGAATAAATCCGGTTAGCTCGCACAGTCCTTTTTCTAGCATTTTGGAGTTATAATCGTATTTCAGAGTATTTTTTTTTCTCAGTAAGTTGATCCTGCCTTGGGGAGGAAGGAAAAAAAAACAAAACAGCCAATTCAAAAAAAAATAATTGAAATCATGTGATATTGAACATGCACATTCATTCCCTTGACTCATAAAAAGCGTATTTAGCCGAAACAAGGTTAACTGAATGAACTAAAATAAAACTGTTCAATTAGCGGATAACAATAAACTCAAAACAAAAGGTTCAAAACAGCAAAGCTGGACACTAATGAAAGATGTAATATTGTTATAAAATTTCTGAGCCGTGACCCTCCATACTGAATCCAACTGTAATCAAAATCCAAAGTGGAGAAACAGTATACGTTCATATAGAAAGTTCGAGTCGAAATAAGTAATGAAGTAGTACGAATACACAATAAAATCAAAACGTAACGCTTACGGAATTATTGCTGAACTACCCCACTACATGCAAATAAACTGATGGATATATTTAAAATTATTTGCAAAACAAACAAAAAAAAATTTTGAATTAACTGCTATTAATGATTATAAATTCCTCCGAATAAATGTTGTTAGCCGAGTGCGTATGCTGTAAAGTTTGGGCGCCATCTGTAACGAACCGTATTGGCAGCTGGGATGTCGATTATTAATCGCTCCTAATGTAGTGCCGTTCATTACGGAGTTTCATTATTTTGAATCATCTACTCAGAGCCTTGGCGTGGTCATGTTTTTGCCGGCTTAAGCTCAGAGAGTGGGGTGGGGTTTGCCAAGGATAAGTAGATGCTAGTGGACCACGAAGGGATGTTAAAAGGAAGGATATTTAAGGCAAGGATCAACTTACTAGATTTTTTTGCACGAGACTTACCAGACTATTCCCCCATTACAGCTTTAGCTTCTCATTCTGAAAGCACTAATGCGAACGACTCAGAGAATAGAAATAAACCCAAAAAAAAATATAAAACAAAACATCAAATTGAAATTCGAAACTTAAGAAAATGATTTAATAAAGTAAAAAAAATCATTAAAAGAACTTAACTATACAATACTCTAAATTATATGATCTTAACTATGCCATATTCTACTAACATTAAACAATATTTTAAGAGAAAATCTTAACTAGAAAAAAAATGCATCTAGTTCGTTTAATAAATTAAAGAGTTTATTAAATGTTATTGTTTAATGCCAATATACGACCAAAAAAAGTTTAATTAAATTAAATAAGATAATTATAATTATCTCTAAAGAAGTTAAATATATAACATAATAAACAGAATAAATAAAAATTTAATTTTAATTAAATTTAAGTATAAATAAAGTTTAAATAAAAAAAATGTACTTGAAAATGGCCATATGCCCGTTGTGTATAGCGGAAGCTTCCTTATTAGTCGACAAATTCGAAGCACAATACAATTACAATGTTCTTAACTCTAATCAGTTATTTTACACTGTTGTACACATATTGTTACTTTGCCAATTATCACGGCACATGTGGTCACTAAACTTTAACACCAATTTTTATTTTTAGATAGTAATATTATAGGTAGTAGAATTTCTTTTAATATTAGATTTATTAGATGGACCACATTCACTTATTTCACTATAGTTTAATTTTTAATTTTGTAATTTATTTTGAGTTTAAATAAATACTTTAATAGTTTCCACTATTGAAAATTTAGCAACTACCATTATTAGTAAAATGTTTTAATTATTTATTACATATCACCAAACTTTATTTAATTAAAGTTATATGTATATATTATATTTAGTGTTATTAAGTTCACATTTTTAATTGTGCATAGGCGTAACATGACGTAATAATCTCAAAAGTTATGATTATGTTGTGCACAAATAACAGTTTATAATCATCCGAAATAACAGCTTAGGCACTAACATTTTTATATATATAGTTCAATTTAATTATTAATAAAAAATAAGGCTTAATAATATTAAATTATTTAATTTAATTAATAATCACTTAAATTTGGTTTTATTTATTTAAATTTTCTTATCTTTATTTTTTTCTATTGAACTTATTAGAATTTCAACTTGAGGAATTCTTCTTGTACCACAAATCTATATCACAGTATGGTTTATTTCTACCCAATAAACTATTTTAAATTAGAACTAGAACAAGCAACACCAAAACGATAACTGACTAACTCAAGAGTGATTACTTAATTATTTAATTCTAGCCAAAAAACATTATCAATATATTTTTCCCGTTTCATATACACACACTTTCTTATTTTTCCCGCGCTTTTATAAAAAAAAAAGCTGTATATATATAAAATATAGTGGACACCAGGGCAGTTAAGCAATTGCAGTGGGACGGCGAGCAACGTCCGTCGTTACACTAGTTTATAACAAAATAATTAATATAAACATATAGAAAAATAGATTTTAATTTAACTAATTTCACACATCACTAAAACAGCATGCATTGTACATAGAATCCTGTACTAATATTGTATGGAAACTTAAAATTAACAAAAATTAGTTTCTTTATATAATTGAGACTTATACAATTATTAATACTGCTATGTTTAATCATTTATTTTCACTTTATCCAATTTTATAACGTTTTATCCAATTTATTGATATTAAGAACGTGGTCAAGATAAGCGCAAATATCGAATTTAATGCCCACGATAGTTTATGTCCTATATAATATTTTTTTGGCACTTTCCTTTACGATCTGCGATACGGGTTCCTTTTAAGAACGAATGCACGAGCTTGGTATTAAGTACGGCAAACGGCTTACTCACCACGTCACAATATTGATATGTGTTAGGGCTAATCGGTTGTTTAACGCGATATACAAAATTGATCCAAAATTTTCTTCTGATATTATCTAAATAATTTATTTTAATTGCGCAGCAATTATCACCTGATTTCTTTAGACGATGAGTAATGATTAACCATCCGATGTTAAGTATCATATAAGCCGCTATTTAAACTAATTACGGAAATGCAAAAAAAAGAACTGAGTAAAACCGAAAATCTGTATGCAACTACTACAATTTAACCAAGAGATAAATGGTACATTTAAGCTTAATTTTTCAACACCATCGCTGTCATGGTGTAAAAAAAAAGCAAATCGCGCGACTCTACACAACAGGTTTCAATTTAATTTACTTTAAATTAAAGTGGAAGCTGAGAAAAAACAAAGGAGCGTCGTCAAACTGTTTCAGAGTTCCAATGATGGTAATACACGCTTTAAAACGAGGTTAGGATTTTATATCCTTGGCATGAAATAAACCCATTTTCTTTCCGTTTTCATCTTCCACTGAGTATGTCACTGTACCATGTTGTTTTATAATTTTGCCTAAATAAAAGGTGCTAACTTGGCAGAAAATTGTTTACATTTATTTCTTCTGGAGTAAGATAATCGAAAATATTTAACTTCTTCATTTTCATTTAATTAATAAAAAAAAAAATTTAGATCTCAAAATTTTAACATACACAACAAAAAATAATAATATTTTTTTTTTTTTTTTTTTTTTTTTGCTTATTCAATTCAATTAGTCGTTCTTACGAATAAAATTCAATTATTACTTATAAAATAAAACTAGTAAAAATATTATAATACCTTATATACTATGAAAATAGGAATGTATTCTCATTTTGAACTCTATGGTAAAATACTTATTCATCCAACTATACTTCATTCACATAAAAGTTGATTACGTTTGTTTAAATTGAAGACCAGCCGTATTAGGCAAACCAGAATCACTGTTAAAGTCAAAACTAATACGCCGTCATCAAAATACACAAAACTCAACTATAGAAAATGAGTTATACATTTTGAACAAGTTTCGGTTGAACAAAAAGTTTTCCTAAAGCATGAAAGGAAAGGCGGAATCACCGAAATAATCAAAACTTTCTTGCCGTTTAGGAAACAAAATCATATTGGCTTTAACCAAATATATACAACACTAAAACCAAATCAAAACAACAACAAAAATACGTACAGCCAACGAGAAAATACTTTTAAAAAATTTGTATTTTCCGCTTGATACAACCATTTCAACTTTTCACAAGAGCTCACAGAATCACTGTTAGATCAATATTATGAAACATTTAATGAAAGTAAATTGTATCTTACAAAAACACAAATACAATCATTGTAACTACAGGTTGAAATTTAAATCAGAATCTAAGTAAGAAGATTAGTCGTTCGCCAAAAGCTTAATACACTAGTTATGCGACTCATATGACTATCTATAGTTGAGGAGTGAAGATCCTTGGATATCTTTTTAGGATTACTTTAGGGAAGTTAAACAAATTTAAAGATCCTTCAGGTCATACTAACTGAATGTTCATTGACCTTCGGGTGAATTTGTGATGCCAATCGGTTGCGGCACGTATTATTTCGGGTCGGCTCGCCTATGGGGGGTCCGATTGATTGACACTTAACGAATTGCACTAAAAATTTAAACGTACCAAATAAAATATACCTCAAGCTCCTTCATCACATTCCCTCCATTAAGAAAAATTCAAATCTTATTCAAACATTTTCTTTTACAAATGAATAGATTTATTTAATTTAAAGACCATATTAAAAAAAAAGTATAATAACGAAATAAACTAAAGAACTAATTATGTTGCTATATATAATCTTACAACATTAAACTAACTCTAAAGCAAATAAATTAAAGCTAAGAAATAATTACTCTTAAGTAAATGAATGAATCTAAAAAATATGTATATATATAAAAATAGAAAAACATCCCATATTGCGGACAAATAAAATATGAAACGGGACTCGCCAAATAATCGACAATGGTAATGATTATATGGGCTCGTCCCAATTCCTAGAGATTGTTCAGTTGACCGCCACCGCAGCTATATATATCCTGCTAGCTCATGGGGAGGATATGGTCGTGGGGTTTGGTGGGGTCAGGTCTGCACCTTGATAAGCTGCATGTTAAAAAAAAAAAAAAGAGCAGTATTCTGGTACTGACTTTGGGCAAGAAGAACCGAGGACCGCCAGCGCGCGAGACATGTTCTCTCCCTGCTTTGCAGTGGAGAGTGCAACCAGAAGGAAAAACTAGCTTAGTTTATCTAATCATTATTTTAACAAGAAGAAAATTTATTAAAAAAAACAAACAACTGTCCACATACCTTTGGTGTATCCTAAGATATATACTTTGGTGTATCCTAAAAAAATATATATAGTGGTGTATCCTAAAATTGCAGCAGGTAAAGCACACAATCACAATAAATTACAAGATGTACATATAGTACTACAGTTTCTCACTAGCAAAACACTGATTGAAATGATTACACAATTCAATTTCTTTCCCCTTTTTCTTTTTTTTTTTTTTTTACAATAGATTTTATTTATTTAGTTTTTTTTTCAAATACTTATTTACACTCAATAATTTAAACAACAGAAATGAATTTAACAAAAATAAAATTACTCAAACAGGTTTTTGATTACACGTTTTTTTTGCCTTTAATGTTAAAATGAGAAAAGACCTACTTAAACACAGTTTTCTATTTTAAAAAAAAACTTGTAAAGAACTAATGTTTAATAATACGTTTCTTTTAATTTAACACCAGAAGAAACACAAATTTTTAGGACCATAACAACAACAATAGATACTTGAAACACATGTACAGACTAATCACGCAAAATTTAATCAGACATCTTTCTCCTTTGACGGTCAGAAGAAAAAAAAAACAACTCAAAACTGTCCGTGGGTCCGCGATCCGTTCAGCGCGAAAGACAAGCTTCAACTTTTTTCTTTACAAAAACTGTCCGCGATCCGTTCCGCTTGATGGACAAACTTGAACTCTTTTTCTGAAGAAAATTATTTTTCTTCACCACCTTAAAAAAAAACGGGGAAATTTCCACATTTTTAAAACATAGAATGATTTCTTCCAATCCGAAATCAATAAATTAGAGATGGGGAGGAATTAATATATTATACATAATTAATAAACTTAATTAAGGGTTAATGCACCAAAAGTTAATGCACCCAAAAAAAAAAACGTTTTCATATGCATTGGAAATTTTTTTATAAAAAATTTGCTGAAAGCAAAAATATTTAATATTAAATTTTGTTTTTATTTTGTAATAATAAAAAATGTATGTACTCATATCAAGTGTCATTTTTCATAAAAAAAAATT
Organism: Tipula unca; assembly: GCA_951394425.1. Lineage (NCBI taxonomy): Eukaryota > Metazoa > Arthropoda > Insecta > Diptera > Tipulidae > Tipula > Tipula unca. Next base: position 222,993,894 of record OX596381.1, read on the forward strand.
GCTTGAAATTAGAGCACTATGCGCACGCTTGTTGCAATTAATATGATATATACATATTCATATTTAAAGAAAAAAAGGGATGTCAAATATTTTGACTTACAGAAGTAGAAATAAAAAAAAATGTGCAAGATAAGACTTTTTTTTGGAAATTGGGATAGTAATGGGATAGAGGAACTCATCCCGTTACAGCGTGGGGAAAACCCAATCCCTGAGATAAAAGAGATCTCATTTTCTCTTGATATGATGAAAAAGAAAGAGTGTCAGGAGATTGAATTGCCCAACGTGGCGGACGACCCACACCTGAGCAGTCTCAAAGCCGGGCTAAATACTGATTACTACCGCGCCGAGATTTTTACCTTAATTCAATTTTAGAGCAAATTTTGAATTTATGTTTTTGTTTGTGTGTTTTTATTTATTGTTTTTGTTTTGGTTTCTCTTAAGATTATAACTAATAAATTTTCTTTACAACTATATGAGTGTTATTTTACTCTACATTTTCAAAACTATAAAGTTATAAAAAATAACAATTTTCAATACTAAACTAAATGAAGGTGTGGTTGGGGCTGACTTGTACACATGACTGATTATCTTTTAATGTGGACGATGAATATTTTATGGCATTTGACTTTATTGTTTGATCATCAGATTTGTTTGTTTCATTGCATCCATTGGAATTTTTAGCACCTGATGATAACGATGATTTTAATAGCGGTTGTTGTTGGTCTTAGGATTTTTGGCTTTACATATGGTTTTCTTGGCGATTTAACTGATTTTAGGTTTGTTGCTACGATCTCAATGACTTTTTCAGTTTGATTCTGTTGCTTGTCTATAATTTTTAATTGAACTGGCTGCTTCTGCTTGTATGATAAATCAACTGCTTAGTTGTCTTGTATCCTTTCAATGGCATCATTGGATAAATTTAGATTTTTACATTCTCCTCATCATCACTTTCATTGTTGAATTCATCTTCAAATTGATCATGTTTGTCTTTGATCATTTTTATATATTGTAACTATTATGTTTATTATTGATAATAAAACATATATTTATGTGGTGTAATTACACTTTATTTTAACTTATTTTTGTTGCTGATGTGGACAATGGGCATCTTAATCTCGAATGGTCATTCTCGAATATGCTAATTACAATTCCATAACATACCATAATTGTAGTATATATGATCGGTGAAACTGCTGTTTGTGTGTTGGTTTGAATTACAGTGTAATGTATTGGTTTACAGTAACCGTCTTTGTTTTCTTTATATTTAACACTACCGGTGCTAACGCATCAAACTGTTGGAGTTGTCAAATGCTTTGCTATTGTTGAAATCATTTGATCCGTTTCCGTAACGTACATTTTCTTCATTAACCATTTAATACTGCGTCTCTTAAGGTGACAATAGACTTTCGGCCGAAACGCTCATGGATTGCATTTCTAGAATTTAATTTAGTATTATCCCGAATTTCTTCTGGTTCGCCATCTGGTCCGTTATCTCCAATCATCATCAGGTTCAGCGACCCCTCGATGTCGTTTCTTCTTCGTTATCCTCTTCTTCTACATCATCTTCATCAACATCTCCTCCGTCTATCTGATCTTCATCATCATCCCCTTCATCATCATCAGTTTCCTCTTAATCCAATTTTTTTTCATCTTGTTCATGTTTGCGTTGACTCCTAGCCCCATGAAGAAACTTTTTTTTTTTTTATTTTTTTTTTTTTTTTATTTTTTTTTTTTATATATTTTATTTTAGAAAATTACATTTGTTTAGTATTAATTTTTTTTATAATTTTATAATTCCTAATCTACTTTACTTTTAAAATTTTGACTTGAGAACGTATTTTAATTGTTCTATAATTATTGTGTGTTTAAGAAAATAATTTTTATTAATCATCTAACATTACGTTTGTCTGCATACATGTTAATGATAAACATGCATTCACTATTTAAATGTACATAGGTATATTTAATTCATAATTTAATAATTTTGTCAAATTTTGGAAAAACAATTTATAATTTACAAAGAGTAAATCAAATTAATTTACGGAGAAATCAACTACGGATATCTTTGCTGTGATAAATACCCAACACCCTGTTGTTGTTATCTATTAATTCATAGGCAACTTTGCCTACTGGTCTGCTAATCTTAGCAGGCAGGAATTTTTTTGCTAATTTTGCAGAGAACTTCTCAGCTGCATTACTTTGGACAAAATTTCTCACATAGACTTTCTGTCCAACTGCAAATTTACGATCGGAAGATCGCAAATTATACTGATGGGCATTCCTATTGTATGATTGGCGCAGGTGGAATAAGACTTGTTCCTGAGCCAAAGATAATCGGTCGGTTTTGTGTTTGATTGTATAGTCTGCTGGTGTCTGGCTGCCCAGTAACCGTAATAACTTATATTGGGAACCGTGGGTAATGACATGTTGTCCAAATACTAAATATGCTGGTGAGAATGACGTTGAGGCGTGCACTGTGTTCCGTAGAGCACCTGCAATTTGTGGAAGATATACATCCCATGCCTGGTGATCTTCGTCCACGTAAGCACGTATAGCTGCTAGAATAGATCGATTAACGCGTTCTGACGCATTCGCTTGTGGGGAATATACTGGTGAGCGCATATGTCTAACACCATACTGGTCTAATAAGGACCGGAATGCTTTTGAAATAAACTGTTTACCATTATCCGTGTGAATTAGTTCTGGCACTGAGTATAAAGGAAAAATCTCTCTTTCTAGGTACTCTATAACCTTCTGCGATGTAGCGTCTCGTAATGGTTTAAGTAACACGAACCTGGAATACTGATCCAATACTATAAGGATGTAGGTGTTTCCAGCTTTTGAGCGAGGATAGGGCCCCAAGAAGTCGAGATACAATTTCTGGAATGGACGCTCAGACTCTTGGTAGTCTCCCATTGGTGGTCGTAAATTGATAATTGTGGCTTTCGTAAGTTTACATTGTCCTACATAATTTCTAACGTCAGGAGCTAAGCTAGGCCAATAAAACTGTCTACGTATCATTTCAATCATTTTTCCGGCTCCCATATGCAATGCTGTTGGGGGCATATGAAATGTTGTTAAGATTTCGTTGACTGCGCCTTTCGGTACCCATAACTTCCAATCAGGTATATCAGTCTCGATATCACGATAGTGATTCGGCCTGTGTATTAGCAACTTTCCGTCAGATATTTTAAGATTATGTTTTGAATCTTTCAACTCTTTTACGGAGTTTAGTAATGTGAGGTAGTCGGTTTCCTTGAAGGATGGTGAGTTTAAATCTATCTTCCCAGGGTTGTAGTCTAGTGTACGCTGAACTAACTCTTCGGTATATACTCTAGACAGTGCATCTGGTACTATGTTTTGTGTACCCCTCCGAAACTCGATCCTAAACTTAAAGCCTTGGAGTTTCAAACTCCATCGAGCCAACCTCCCTGAGAGATCAGACTGATTCATTAACCATTGCAAACTGGCATGATCACTAATGATAACAAACTCATATCCTTCAACGTAGGAACGGAATTTTTTTACGCTTAGTACGGCCGCTAGACATTCTAATTCAGTGACACTATAATTACGTTGTGCTCCATTCAGCTTGTGGGAGTAAAATGCAATTGGATGTTCACTGCCATCGTCACCTTTCTGGAATAATACACTGCCTATCCCAGTTTTCGACGCGTCCACCTGAATATAAAATGTACGGTCATAGTCTGGATGACTAAGGACTGGTGCTGACATCAAACAGGACTTCAGCTGTTCGAATGCTGTTTGGGCTTGTTCACTCCATACAATTCCTTTTTTTGATTTTAATAATTCTGTTAGCGGCGCTGCGGTAGATGAAAAATTTGGTATAAATTTGCGATACCAACCGCTCATTCCGAGGAATTGCCTAATATGCTTGATGGTTTTCGGGACTGGAAAATCCTGAATTGCTTTGACTTTGTCTGGATCTACTTTAATGCAACCCTCACCTATGAGGTGTCCCAAATACTTTAGTTGTTTAAGTACAAATTTAGACTTCTCTAGATTAATAGTAAGATTTGCTGTTGTAAGCTGTTTCGATACTATATCTAGCAGGTATAAATGTTCTTCGAAAGTTGCAGAAGTCACTAGTAGATCATCAAGATACACGACAATACGGTCATGTAACTCATGTGGAATTACTTTGTGCATCAACCGGCACATGGTTTGAGCAGCGTTGCAAAGTCCAAATGGCATAACAATAAACTGAAATAATGGTCTGCCTGGTACTGTAAATGCAGTTTTACCTCTTGAAGATTGCTTGAGCGGAATTTGCCAGAAAGCATCCTTCAAGTCCAAACTGGATATGTACTTTGTGTTGCCCAAACGGCTGAGCAAACCATCTATGATGGGCAAAGGGTAGGCGTCCTTTACCGTCACAGGGTTCACTTTGCGGGCATCAAGGCATAATCGCAATTTCACGTTTGCTCTGGTTACCACGGCGACTGGTGAACTTCATGAACTTGAAGACTCTTCAATCACTCCTAAGCTCAGCATACGGTCAATTTCCATTTCTAAGTTGTTTTGGACTGCTGGTGAAACAGCATAATAACGTTGTTTAATTGGTCTGGCATCACCTGTGTCTATCTCATGGTCAACCAAATTCGTTTTGCCCAGTCCTAACTGCAGGAATGATGGGAATTTGGATTTAACTACCTCAAGCTGCTGTCTCTGTTCCGTTGTGCTGATCCGAACTATTTTTTATTTTATGGAATTCGGTATCTTGGTCCATGGCTACTGGAACTAATTCAGCTACAGAAATATTGATCCCAAATATCTTCCAAAAATTAGTACCCAAATACAAAGGTTGAGCTAATGATGGAACTACGTGTAGACGGCAAATCTTCGTCTGTCCATGAAAGGTGATCGGTGCATCTACATATCCCAAGATCTGTTCCGGTGAACCACTTGTGGTTTGAACTTTTGTTCGCACAGGATGATACGATAACTTACAATCTCGTAGGAACTGTTCACCTCCCTTGCCTAATACACTAATGTTAGCCCCTGAATCCAGTAATCCTTTCAGTGGTAGTCCGCAAATGTTGACTATTGCATATGGCCGATTGTCTTGGTTTGAATGTATAACTGTTGATACAATATCTCTGCGCAATAACCTCCGCAGCCTAAAATATCTTTTCATTCTAGAAATTCGTCTGCTATTGGTTTGACAAAAGGTAGAACGAAAAGATTTCGTTAGTGGTTTACTTAGTATTGGTATTGCAAGCAGCATCTTCCGTAGTTCCCTGAAAACTCTGGCTCGGATGATAGCGCCTTGAGTGAGGTTCCCGAGAATTCCTCATCTCGGCTCTCCAGTTTCCCGGAGGGTTGCAGTGGCTACAGTTGGGCCTAAGAGTATCTTTTGCACCACATCCATAACAAAAAATCCTGGTGGCTGGTTTCCCACAATCTATATATGAGTGCGAGTGGTCCCCACAGTTCCAGCAGTTGAAACTCCGTTGTTCTTGTTGAGTTGTTGGCGAAAAATCCCTTGAGTGGTGTAGCCCCCGTTGCGCCGTTTGTATTTGTGACTACTCCCTTGCTGGGACTTGTGAATCTCTTGATGAGGTACCCGTTTGCTGCTGAGATCTGGATTTCAACTGTTGGTTGATGGCACAGACCTGTTGGAGGTACTCTGGTGGTTCATCTTCATACTTGGATGCCCCCTCGAGTAGGTCTTCTTCTTCTAGTGGGTCATATGTCAACTCATACCCCCGTGGTGGCTGAGGATCAAACCTCAATGATGGTCTTTGGCTTGACCTGTTGTTTGGTTGATATGTTGGGCCATGTGAGTTGGACATATTGGACTCAGGATTATGTCCAAAACGCTTCCATAGATCTTCCAATGAACTGCATCTCCTTACGAATTCGGATAAATTAGAGAATTGTTTCTCATCGTGCACCGCCATTTGTAGACCCGGTCGCATATTCCTTCTCAAGATGGTGTATATCCCATTATCTGAGATAGTTTTGTTGGCTTGCGCTGCTAGCTTGAGGATGGCTTGGTAGAATTCCTGGTACCTTTCACGGGGAAATTGCTGTTTTCTGTTATTCAGCATGCCGCGAATATCGTCATCAGTACGACTAGTTTCGAACCGCAATAACATTTCCTCCTTCAGAAGGTCCCATGTAGTACCTGGATCCCTGTCAATCAAAGTCCAGAACCATTCCAGGGCCTCATTCTCTAGACACAGATCTAGTACTCCTACTAGTTCATTTAAGGCAATCTGTGCCCGCCATGCATGCCACTCTACTCGAGCAAGGAAACGCCCGATCGTAAGGCTGCTCCTCATCCCTGCGAATTTTACTTTCCAGGTGTTAACTTCTTGGCGCATCTTTACCTCCATGCCACTTTCGAATGACAACCTCTCCGGTGATACTTCGATTTCCAATTTCCGATTTGAAGTATTCACTCTCGTAGAAGAAGCATTGTGCCGTCCAACCCCAGTTGGTCTACCCGTCGTTCGAACTCATTTTCTTCATCTCGGTCTTCTTCCTCAAAAACTGGATTCGAGTTCCGACGAGTCACCTTCTCTTCCCGGATAAGCCGTTGTTTTGGGAGGGCGAGGGCTAGCTTTGCGGCCTCCTCCTTCACATCCAGCAGAGTCCGTTTCTTTGCTTTCCATTCTGCTACGAGGGCGCTTAACGCTCGCAACCCCTTCAACAAGCCCACAGCCAAGCTGTTAAATGTGGGTGAGCCTGCGCTCCTGTTAAATCGTCCTTGGAGATGGACCAACTTGGTGCGCAGAGTCAGCATCAGCTCCTCCACAGGTTTGGTCGATAGCTCTTCGTCGGCCAAAAGTTCTTGAATCCCCTGCAATTTCTTTAGGCACGTTTCTGCCTCCTTTTGCGGGTTTTTCTGTGCTGCTTCGTGTGCCTTTAGAATAGCGCACAGAGGATCTTCCTGTTCCTCACGAAGCCTCGCCACCAAGATTTGCTTCAATACCGGTGTTACCTCCCGGTTGCTTACTTCACCAATTCCTCGAACTTCAAATTCTACAAGAAGCTCATCCTTGGATAGGTTCTCGACATCCATTTTATCTTAATAAGTTTATTTATTGTAAAAATTAAAAAAAACAATAATTTTCCCTTCTCGTTAGGGATTATACCTACTTTTATTTTATTTTATTTTAATATATTTATATATTATAATCTTAAAATTTAAAAGTTTTCTCTCTCGTTGCTCTCCACTGGTCCACAAAGGAAAAAGACTATCCCGCGGTTGGGATCAAATAAGGATAGGAAAAAGGTATTTTTGGGAAACCGAAATAGTAATGAAATTTTATTTATTGACCCGATCTCGCAATGAGCATTCAAAACCTACTATCAGTAAGTGAGCCTCGTTGCTACAGTGTCAATCTTTCTAAAATTTCAATAATGGGTTTAATGGTCATGAATAACACCCTTGTCCTTGTTTCCACAACTCCGGATTCAAATTCCTTTCAGGAAGACACGGGCTGTGCAAGTAACAAGTTGTACGCTATCCATGAAAACAACTATTTAATTCATATGTCCTCCTGACAGAAAAAAAATAATTGTTCCTTCTACCATCAACGCTATAGCGCGCCGGCTATTGCTCTTCGAATTTCTTTAAGTTGTTGATGCTTTCAGTAACTAACTGATGAGCCAAGCTCGCAGTCATGCCCATCCACTAAACAGAACGAAACGCTTGCTCATTAGTTACCTATTTACACCCTGGATGTTACTAAAACTACTGGTGGACTGGCAAACCCATCCCTAAGGATGACAATTAAAAAAAAAGGAATGAAGTGGAAAAAACGCAAACTTAATTACAACCTTTTAAGAAATTCAATAACAAATTTGTTTGATTGACCAACTGGCACTTACTTGTCAGCCTAAGTCAACAGATTTCAGAGGAAATTTCGATTTTGAATTTCGACCTAGGATACGGAATGATGGTCAGATTGCCTGAGAATGTGCAGCCCTTTATAGCCCCGAACGCTTTTTCGGCAAGAAAGGGATAGTGCACATTACATCTGGGATCTCATCATTCACCCTTGCTAGAATCGAACGGCAAGACCGACGGTTATACTAGTGCGAAACCCGTACACCAATTATTTGGGGATAAGAACTATGAAATGTATCTTTATATTGAATTTTCTTAATTTCAAAACATGATAGTAAAATTTTAAACTAAACCAGCTTCTATGTGCTGGCCGTAAATCACCTTACTATTATGATTCAACTGAACTGTTCCATTCCGCTTTCCTTGGGTAGGAGCTTGTCGTATGGTTCAATCCAGCTTAATTTGAAAATAAAACTTTTACATTAGATGAGAAAAATATGTTTTTATTTTAGACCGTTATTATTTGGCCTGCTTGATTTGGGCGCCATCTGAAACGCGCCCATTAATGGTTTTATTTTAGGCTGTACCCTCAGCCGTGTTTGGGCGCCATCTGCAACGGGACTCGCCAAATAATCGACAATGGTAATGATTATATGGGCTCGTCCCAATTCCTAGAGATTGTGCAGTTGACCGCCACCGCAGCTATATATATCCTGCTAGCTCATGAGGAGGATATGGTCATGGGGTTTGGTGGGGTCAGGTCTGCACCTTGATAAGCTGCATGTTAAAAAAAAAAAAAAGAGCAGTATTCTGGTACTGACTTTGGGCAAGAAGAACCGAGGACCGCCAGCGCGCGAGACATGTTCTCTCCCTGCTTTGCAATGAAGAGTGCAACCAGAAGGAAAAACTAGCTTAGTTTATCTAATCATTATTTTAACAAGAAGAAAATTTATTAAAAAAATCAAAAAAAACTGTCCACATACCTTTGGTGTATCCTAAGATATATACTTTGGTGTATCCTAAAAAAATATATATAGTGGTGTATCCTAAAATTGCAGCAGGTAAAGCACACAATCACAATAAATTACAAGATGTACATATAGTACTACACTTTCTCACTAGCAAAACACAAGTAAATGATTACACAATTCAATTTCTTAACAATATATTTTATTTATTTATTTTTTTACAATAGATTTTATTTATTTATTTTTTTTTCTAATACTTATTTACACTCAATAATTTAAACAACAGAAATGAATTTAACAAAAATTAAATTACTCAAACAGGTTTTTGATTACACGTTTTTTTTGCCTTTAATGTTAAAATGAGAAAAGACCTACTTATTTATGTGTCTAAGATCTTATTTTTTTATTTTTTTTATTTAACTCAAAATAATTTCTATTTAATATTTATTGGCTTTATTTAACTTTAAACACAGTTTTCTATTTTAAAAAAAAACTTGTAAAGAACTAATGTTTAATAATACGTTTCTTTTAATTTAACACCAGAAGAAACACAAATTTTTAGGACCATAACAACAACAATAGATACTTGAAACACATATACAGACTAATCACGCAAAATTTAATCAGACATCTTTCTCCTTTGACGGTCAGAAGAAAAAAAAAAAACTCAAAACTGTCCGTGGGTCCGCGATCCGTTCAGCGCGAAAGACAAGCTTCAACTTTTTTCTTTACAAAAACTGTCCGCGTTACGGATCCGCGATCCGTTCCGCTTGATGGACAAACTTGAACTCTTTTTCTGAAGAAAATTATTTTTCTTCACCACCTTAAAAAAAACGGGGAAATTTCCACATTTTAAAAACATAGAATGATTTCTTCCAATCCGAAATCAATAAATTAGAGGTGGGGAGGAATTAATATATTATACATAATTAATAAACTTAATTAAGGGTTAATGCACCAAAAGTTAATGCACCCAAAAAAAAAACGTTTTCATATGCATTGGAAATTTTTTTATAAAAAATTTGCTGAAAGCAAAAATATTAAATATTAAATTTTGTTTTTATTTTGTAATAATAAAAAATGTATGTACTCATATCAAGTGTCATTTTTCATAAAAAAAAATTGCTTGAAATTAGAGCACTATGCGCACGCTTGTTGCAATTAATATGATATATACATATTCATATTTAAAAAAAAAAAAGGATGTCAAATATTTTGACTTACAGAAGTAGAAATAAAAAAAAATGTGCAAGATAAGACTTTGGTCGCTGCAAAGCTACGGTGGATGTTTTCGTACAGGTCCGGGAATACAGCGAAACACGTGGAACGTTTCGATTGTGAAGGTCTGATAAATGAAGATCAAAAGAAACGATAACAGGATCTTGTCAGCGACAAAATTGTGGGAGCTAATTCCCAGTCTGACTGAGTGAACTCTGTCTGGGAGACACTGAAAACCTCGGTTGTCAGTGCTGCTCAACAGACTTTAGGTATAGTGAAAGTCAAACCCAAGAATGATTGATTTGATGACGAGTGTCGTCTTGCAGTTGAGCAACAAAATATAGCCCATAGTGAAGTGCAACAACGTCTCACAATCGCGAGGAAAAACAAAGCTGCTCTTGCAAGGAGGGCAGCTTAGTGGATTTGCAGACGGAAGAAGCGAGAATGGTGGAAGGCGGAGGTTCTAAAAGTACAACAACTCACCAATGAGCGCAGTTCGCTTAATTTCTTTAAAGGAATTACTGGACTACACCATACTTTCAGGCCAACGTCCACCGCCATTCGGGACCAGGATGGAAACCTCTGTGTCAACATCGACGCAGTACTTGACGCATGGAGTGGACACTTTACTGACTTGCTTAATGTTCATCATGCGTCACAGACTGTATTTACGCTATTTCAACTAATTATAAAAATGCAATCTAATTTGGGAAGATTTGATCTCGAGAACTTCATCAAGTCAAATGGCATTCCAACTCTAACATATGAACCACCGGCTTGCATAAATTCTATAGAATTAATTGGAATTTATAATATTGCGTACACCGCAAATAAACCTACACTGACTAAAATTGAAAAAACAAAGAACTTCGTAATAAAATATTAAATTTGTTGTTGTGCATTGCCTTTTTTCCTATTTTTTTACTTCACAGCTCGGACTAAATTAAAACAAATTTCCTATTTGTTTGTATTGGTGTAAATTAAAGTGCTCGTAATCGAATTACTATGGAAAAATTATGTTCGCAGAAATATTATTTATCGTGTTTGCACTATCAAATATACATATTATTAACTTCATTTCGTATATTTCTAAAATCTTTCTCTGAGATTTAAAAAAAAATTATAATTGTAAAAAATTGTAACAAAAAATCACTTTATTAGTTTATTTTAATGTCCACTTGAGCGTTTCATAAAAACTAAAAATGAACTATATGTTACGAATAGCATTTGCCGTGTATACATAATATTAATAGATGTATGTATAGAAAAAACTGTACGTAAACCGTTCGTAAACGTCGCTTTTCTGGTTATACATTTTTACGGGTTGATACGAGTACTTTTCAACATTTTTATTTGTTTAAATATATTCATATTTTAGAATAATGTGTAATTATAGGTTTCTTTTTTACTTTTTACTCTAATTTCGTAAACTATAATACTTCCTATAAATAACAATATTGGTGCTTCTGTTCATAGTTATTCAATGCGTGTAAAGCTTGTATTCCATTGTGAAAAATTTACTGCCAACATTTTTTGTTGCTATAATGAAAGGAGAAAGAAAAGAAAAAATTCCATTAGTGTGACAGAGATAGTAGTTTTTTTATTTTTTATTTTATAGCGAAACTTTTATGGTTACGTTTTGACATCTTCTGTAACATAACCAACAAATTTCATAATTTTTTTTATGTCTAGAGTGCGAACATAATTTTATTCATTTATTCATATGCTATTACATAATAAATAATTTATTGTAATATAATTAATAATAATAATAATAATAATTTGTTATTGTAACGTCTGAAATATTAAAAAAAAATGTACAACAAAATAACATTTGACCATAAAAATATCCAAACATGTGTGTGTGAAAAAAATTTCGTATCCGCACACAATTTTCATGTCGATGTGTGTAAATGTTGCCATAAAAAATACTCAACTTGATACTTTTCTATAATAAATTATGGCAACACACTAACACAAACACATTTTTTTGTTTCTTTCGCACCACCAGCAAATCTATATTTTTATCCCATTTTGGTTTTGCTGACAGTAAATTTTTCACAATGGAATAGAGGCTTAATAAGACATAATTATGAAGGTGAATTTTTAACTCCATGAAGTTCTGCTTGTAAAAACGACTTGTGTATAATGTATATGACTAGAGAAGAACAAGATGCGTAAAAATTAAAAACTTATTTTCATTAAAATTAATTATTATTATATTGCTTTTTTGTTGGTATTAGTGCGTAATAACTGGTGTTTGAGCAAAATCTTCTATATTAACAAGTCTGACTATTCCAAAATAAATAAAGAGACAAACGCCTCTTTTTCTGCCTTTTAATACCAATGTATTATATTTTGCTTTTCACAAAGGAATATGAAAAAAAAATAAAAAGATACATTAGAAACAACAACAATCTGTATATAAATATTTTTTTTCATCAATACAACCTTAAAGAGGCAAAATCAAAGTAGTTTATATTTTTGTGGAGATTCTTAAATCAATCCATTCAGAAAATCCGTCAAATCATAATAAGAGATGTGTTGATTATCGCAGACGAAACACGGTTATATTGTACCTGATCGGTATTAAATCCTCCACATAAAAAATTTCCTCATGCACTTGAATGGTTGCAAATTTTTTTCCAAAATTCAATTCTCGTAGCATCTAGGGACGGTCACAAAATAGCAATCATAAATCCATCTATAGTCTTTTCGAATTCGCCCGGTCTCAGAAATGCCGCTCAAATATTTTCGCGATTTTCAAGAAAATTCGAATATCGGATATGAGTGAAAGCTTATTGATAAATTTAAAACTAGTGCAAGAACATTCAAAAGCAATAAAAACCAAAAACCTAACCACCTTACAGAGAGACGAGAAAAATATTAAACGAATCAAATGTGGTATTGAATAATGTATTTGATAAAATAAATCAGGTATTTACTATTTACCAAATCAGCTGTAGCAAGAAAGTGTATATAGCACAAATAAGCAAAGCAACACACATACGATTTAAAGAAAATTGCACATACAAAATATAACCGCCAATAATCGAAAATTTATTGATCAAATCAGCCAATGATCGATTATGAATGGTCGAAAAATCTCCACAAGCACAAAAACAACGAAGGAATATACTAACGACGAACCCCACTTCTACATAGTACAATTTGTTAATTTCCATTCTTTTTACTTTATTCTATTTTAATTATTATTGTTATTATTGCGTATACCATAGGATTGTTATGGATTCAGATTGATATGGCGCATAGATACATAAAGTTTATTGAATGATTTTAAATAATTTATTTGTACCCTTTATTTTATTATAATATTTATTTATAAGTTATAATTAGTTAGTTAGATTATGTTATATATTTATTTATTGAATTTATATAATTTTTATTTAGGTTTTTATAAGTTAATGATTTGGCTGCTGGAATACGACTGACCATCTACCGGTCTCTTTATTGTTAATTACAGCTCATTATATAACTTAATTGCATATAATAGTATATTTGTGTTAGTACTTAATATACAGTGATGTATTTGGAGGTGTTGCAGGCATTACACCTTCCCCCTAAAGGCAAGTTATCCCGAAAAGGTAACTTTTAGTGACTATCTTATTTTAATTATTTTATTCATTTATATGTATATAATAATAATATTAACAATATTAACAATTTTAATATTCGTGTTTTTTTTTTTGACTTAATTTAATTTCAATATTCGTTAAATTTAATTAATCATTATTACTATTATAATTTACTTAAATCGTGATCCATAAATTATAGTTACATATATTTTTCAAATAAAAGTATCTACGCGCTGTTAAATTGTTTTAATCTGTTATTGTGTACAGTTTTAAGTGACTTCCCAATCTTGCAAATAATGCAATTCTCTGCGGATGGAACGTCTTGTACAATATAGGGACCAAGCCACAAAGGTGATAACTTGCCTTTAGTATTTTCATTTTTTAACAAGACATAATTTCCTTTTGAAAATGTAATAGGAGTTAGCCATTTATCGTAATACATCTTGGATTGTTCCTTTGATTTTAATACATTACGATTAGCTATAGCAAAAGAATTTTGTAGTCGGTATTTTAAATCATAGTAGTATAGTCATCTAATGTGTAAACTGGATCAGGTTCTTTTGTTATGGATGAAGAAATGCTATGCTTAATCCCAAAAACTAATTCATGAGGTATAAAATTAGTAGAGTTATGCGGTGTACTATTATAGCAAAAGGTAAGATACGGTAACCATGTATCCCAACTCAAAGGATCTGCTTGTGTAAAGTTACGTAAGTACTCGCCTAGTGTTTTGTGGAACCACTCTACAGCACCATTGCTTTGAGGATGATATACCGTGGTTGAGATCTTTTTAATTTTAAGTAGTTTACAAACGTGATTAAAAACTTCACTCATGAAATTTGTACCTTGATCGGTTAGAATTTCATCTGGTATTCCAAAGAAGCAAATGAAGTTCTCAACAAAAGTTTCTACCACCGTGTTACTCTCCTGATTCGGGATTGATTTAGCTACAGAATATTTTGTTAAATCATCTTGCATTGTGAGAATGAATTTATTGTTACTGTGTGAAGTTAGCATGGGACCCACTATATCCAAGAATATCTTTCCAAGAGGGTTTAGACAGCTCCATAAAATTAATCGTAACAGCGTGTCGATTTACTACTCTTCAAGAATCGATTAACTGTGCGTGTGAAAAAGAACTTACTGTTAAAAATTTTGCTAGTGTGGCCCATCAAAATAGATCACAAAATCAACTTAAATTTTGCCAATTTTGTAAGAAATCTGGCCATACTACGCAACAGGATGTTTCACAGTCAATTTTAAGATTTTTATTTTTTGAATAGAAAAAAAATTAACCGAAAAACTATTTCACCGCTGCCACCACTGTTATGTATTCAGATTGATATGGCCCATAGACACATAAAGTTTATTGAATGATTTTAAATAATTTATTTGTACACTTTATTTTATTATAATATTTATTTATAAGTTATAATTAGTAGTTATGTTATATATTTATTTATTGAGTTTATATAATTTTTATTTAGGTTTATATAAGTTAATGATTTGGCTGCTGGACTACGACTGACCATCTACCGGTTAATTACAGCTCATTATATAATACATAATAATTACATATAATAGTACATTTGTGTTAGTACTTAATATGCAGAGATGTATTTGGAGGTGTTGCATGCATCACAGGATCACAGACACAGTTCGCACTTGGGAAAAACTTTCATTTTTCAATTTAGATATACGTAATTTTAAGTACAGCAATTGTGATATAATTTACAATCACTTCAATCTCTGTTTTTGATACATTGGAGGTTTCTCTGTATTTGTTGTTCCAATCAGAAAATTCGGTTACAATGCGCTAATCTAAAGCCATCTAGCCCAATGAATTTATTTATGCTAGCATTTGTTGATGATTGGGCTTCTTTTTGTTTTGTACTCACGATTTGTTTTAGTTTAGGCCTACTATTGTTCCTACTATTGTTCTCGACATCATCGCTATTGGTGTCAAATTATCTGCGGACATGATCCTCTTTGAATTTAATACAGCTTTTGCTGAAGAAGAGAACACATGCATCACATATTTTTCAAAACTCATACGAGTATTTACATATTTTTTCTTTAATTATCATTTCAATTAGATATATATAGTAAATATATTCTTTTATGTTCACTTGTCGGAAGCAAAATTGCACCTCGTTCCGATTACTGTCTTAATAATAATTGGTGTGGAGTTTACCTGCAGTATAACGATTTACAAATTTTCAACGGAAAAGAAAGTCAGCATTCAGCCACTGAAGCACTTTGTCAGTTTGACAAAAACTTGAAAATCATCCTTGCCTAACATCCATACAAATGCTCTATAAATTTCTCTATTAATAACGCATTTTAGAAATTATACCGCTAAAATGTGCATTTGTAAAAGATTGTAGCTTAGAAACTTTTAATTTCCAGATTACAGATCTCATATTTCACGTTAATAAACACATTTTTATCGGAATGCTAGAATAAAAATTAGTATTGAGAGAACTCAACTTGAATTAATTTTAAATGGTTGGTAATTATTTGTTGAATACAACCAATAATTAGACATATTAATTATCAAATATTTAATTAATCTAATTAGATATTATTTTTTTAGTTTAAGAATTATGCGTTTCATGATATCTTTACTTTGATCTTGACCGACATTGATTGAACAGATCATCTTATTTTGTTTTAAAACTTGAATGTTTTTGACCGTGACATAACGATAAATAGTTGATTTGATCTCAGGCCTAAAAATGATTTGAATACATGTTATATAATTATAATAATTGGTGATCTATCCGTATGCTACATACCTACATCATATACCGACATGATTATGATGACTACACTCATCATTGTCCATATAAAAAAAAAATTAAATTTTTATTATACTCTTATATATAATGTGTTTATTTAGTTCAAATGATTATAAAATTTACTATTTACAATTAAATTATGATGCCCTGTATGCGCTATTCAACTAAGATATAATTAAAACATATTACCATCATTTTTAATAATTTTGATTTATAAATTTTAACTTATTCAATTACAAATACAATTTATTTTAATATATAATTGTTACAAAAACTATAATTTTTAAACTTATTTAAGAAATACGTTTTCGCGAAACTATTCTAGTATCTATTTATATATACTCGTATATATATATATATATATATATATATATATATATATATATATATATATATATATATTAATATTTATATATACATACATATATATATATATATATATATATATATACATACATATATATATATATATATATATATATATATATATATATATATATATATATATATATATATGTATATATATATATATATATATATATATATATATATATATATATATATATATACATATATATATATATATATATATATATATATATGTATATATAAATATATATATATATAAATATATATATATATATATATATATATATATATATATATATATATATATATATATATATATATATATATATATATATATATATATATATATATATAAATATATATATATGTATATATTTATATATATATATTTATATGTATATATTGGAACCTGTTTAAAGTGATGACGGACTGAACTATCTGAAATTAATCACCAGTCCCTTTTAGCAAGCGGTCACTATTTTAAAAAAATGCTAAGAGTTCTAGGAGTGAGTAAGTAATAAATTTATTAAATAAAAGGAAATAATGCATAACTACATAACTACAATACTGAATTCTCTTTTTATTTGTACTTAACATATTAATGTACACAAATGTATACAAAATTCGCCTAATTCATTTCGATATAAACACTTTTCGATAAATAAAAATAAAACTACGTCTGGTGTTATGTAGGAACAAATTAATATGTATAAAATAGAAAAAATATTTGTTTATGAAAATACTAAACACCACTAAAGTTGAGGTAAAGGAAATATATGTGGTTGTTTATTCCATTTACATAGCTTTTGGAATGTAATTATGTAATTCTTTATCTGGATTTTCTAGATTAGGTAGATCATTTGCTGGTATTCGTTTTAAGCAGGTGAGCACTTTTACTGGTTGTATATATATATATATATATATATATATATATATATATATATATATATATATATATATATATATATATATATATATATATATATAGGTATATATATATATATATATATATATATATATATATATATATATATATATATATATATATATATATATATATATATATATATATATATATATATATATATATATATACATGTATATTGTTTGTATGTATATTATTGTACTATGCTTATATGTATGTAATATAAACAAACAACATACAATTTAGCCAATATACATAAATTATAAAAATACAATGTACGTTCAAGTATTATCACACAAAAATTATATTCTCATTTATTATTAGTTAAAATTAATATTACACTTGCACTGCTGCACTACAAAATTTGGCACTAAGTGCTCATATTTATATGTATCATTATTTTCTTTACATAAAATCTACGTTACACTTTAAAAATAACAAATCTAACTAAAAGAGGAAGCACTAATAAATAATTAATTAAAATATTAATTAACGTTAATTTGTACTTGCAAAATTTTGTACCCAGTACTTGACTTATGTTCATAGATTTTAATTTATTACTTTCTCATAATATCTTCGATTGAGAAACCGGTTGGCTTTTTAGGAGGATGTTGTTGAGGTGATGCCGCAAGTGGCAGCTGCATAGTAGTTTTGGAATTAGATGGGCCAGCCTCGCAGGATGATGAGATCGAAGTAGAAGGGATTAAAGTCGGTGTAGATTTTACTCTTTGATTTATGTTAGATGTAGAATTACTGACCATTTGCAAGATACCTGGAGTTGGTATAGGTTGGTGTAAAGTTAATGATTCTATTGGTTCTGGTGGTATAATCGGTGGTAATATTAATTCGTCTGGCGATTTTATTAAATGATGCGGTCGAGCAAAACCACCTAAGTGATGCGCGTATCGCCCTATTAACGGATGTGGATCTCCATCTTGTCCTACATGACGCTTTCGTATTGGCATTGCCCCCAAAAAACTTGGACCTGGTTCTAATATTCCACTTGTTATTGTGGATGGTGGACCACTTGATGAACTCGGATTTTTATGATGAAGATCTCTTCGCACATGTAACATCGGTACAAATGTCTCAACATTCGATGCAGTTGACGATGATCCTGAAGAAGTTGGTAACAGTGGTGGTGGTATAACGTTCAGATGATGTTTGTTTGCCGCCAGTTCTGACATGGATCGATAAAAATCATACTTCTCGTGTGATGGTCTCATCGTATATGGACTCTGCGATCCAGAACATTGATGGTGACAATGCGTAATCCCAGATGTATCCTTAAACGTATCTTGTATTAGTGGTCGATATTCTTGTTCCTCTTCCTCATCTTCGACTTCAGTATCCAAATCTTCGTCATGACTCAATGAATAAAGTGATGGTTTCTCTACTATCGCCGGTGCTGGAGAAGATCGAACTCGACGGACCGGTGAGTGGTCTGGCGAATCTACTTCTAGCACAGATTCTTCATCTCCACTCAAATTAGCCTGTCGATCATCTTTACCAACATCTAATACTTCAGCGGGTACATCTCCAACGGCGTGTGTTAAAGTATGCCGCCTCAAATCACAATTACGTCGAAATACTTTTCCACATGACGTGCACTCGTACGGCTTGTGATCAGTATGCGTAAGTAGATGCGTTTTCAGATTCGAACGTTGATTAAAACTTCGGCTGCATACGGGACACTTGTGTGGTGATTCTTCCATATGAAGTATTTTGTGCACGGCCAGCGTACGCGACTGGCAGAACCCTTTGCCGCATTCTGTACATTTGAACGGTTTCTCCTTAGAATGAATATATCTGAATCGAATGAGAAAAATATAAAATTAATAAAATTTGGTTCTTAATTAATTATAATAAATAGTGATGAATGTTGATCAATTCATATACAGAAATTTTGTATACAAAATGTTAGGTACTACTAAACTTCATGAGATCACGGGTAATTGATGTATGCCATCAACAGACTATCAACAAACATCTATCAAATAGATATTTATTAATTATTTATTTGGAAAAAATCAAGTTTTCATATTTTCGTGGTCAATCAACGTTTAAACATTTAAATGTCAGAATCTCAAATTTTTATCAATAAGAAGTGGCTCAGAAATTAATTAAAAATTTAAATTTTGACAGGAAAATCAAATGTTTGGTTTTACTTTTTCATTTTGTAGTAAACAAACAAAAATAAATTTGAGTTTTCTATCAATATTTTAAAGTTTAACAATTTTGTATCAATTGACACACGGCCCTACGGATATTATATCAACGATTGCTATTCTAGTTATGTACTTGAAATAGTAATCTCGTTATTAAGAATTACATAGTTGCTCACATTACACAGAATTCCACAAAAATATAAGACCAAGAAGCCGATTAATGGTAAATACGAACCTGATGACCAAACTATAACTACATAATGTTTATTTATTGTATTCGTATTCCAGCACCATTTATTTCTTATCTTATCAAAAATAAAAATCTTTAAAATACTCGTATAAAAAAAACTTAAAAAATGTCACCTTATTTACTTCTTCCTCTTATTCCTCGCCGTTTTCGTTACAAAGATAATTTATTGAACATTTAATAAAAAACGACAACAACAATTTTTATTTTATATTAATGACACAAGAAACTTTACAAAAGACAACGAACGAAATTAAAGCTTTTTATCGATATCCTCGAAATACAGACGTATTTAGCGACATAAGACATTTATCTTAAAATTAGATTGACTGATTAATGGAAATTTTATGTTAATTAATTTTTATTTATCTTATTTATTTATTTATTTAAATTAACGTATATTTCTTTTAGATTAACTCGTATTTTGTGTGGAATTTAACTAACGAATTATTTGAAACACTTGTTGTCGAAGTCGGAAAATATTCTACGAATATTCCTATCCTATATATATATATATATATATATATATATATATATATATATATATATATATATATATATATATATATATATATATATATATATATATATATATATATATATATATGCATATATATATATATATATATATATATATATATATATATATATATATATATATATATATATATATATATATATATATAGACCAGATCGAAAAGGAAGCCAGCGGATTGAGCTCGCTGGTGAGGGCTAATCCGACAACTAAAAATCAAATAAAGGATTCGGCGTCGAGGGTAAGAATTGCTGCACATAAGTTAGTCAATTTTAAGCAGATGCTACAGACTTGGAATAGCCAGCCGTCCGTAACCGAGAAGAAGCGCAGAACTGATAATGATGACCAACGAGTGTTACAGCAGAGCATAGCGACCCAAACTGATCTAAGCCCGATGCACAAGCAAACTGCGGCGAAGGAGAGGTCCACGCAAACAAGGGATACACATGAGATTGAAAAGAGAACCGAGGAGCTCTGCAACATGATTAACTCAAACATGACAACACAGGATATCAGTGCGATTGTCTCAAAGGAGTGGCCACATAAAGTGTTTCGGGTAACACAAATTAGCCGCGACAGTTTTATGGACTGCGAAACGTTAACAAGAGCAATTTTTATTGACGGAAATAAACCAATCACTGAAGAATTGCATAATTTGGGAAAACAGGTACCAGGCTTCCAGCGACTATTAGATACCCAGTACTTCAAACCTGGTGACGTCGCTGTTATACGGAGCTCAGACAGGATCGAACTGAAAGGCCAGACACGCCCAGCTAATGATGGACGTACTCTGCTAGTTGGCCATGTGGATCAACGGGTAGACGATAAGCAACTTGAGGCGCAATTCATCGAGCTTGCGAGAGGAATGAAGACCGCTTCCCAGGAATGCCTAGAGTTGAGCATCACTTCAACAGTCAGAGACAGGCTAAAGCTGCGTAAGATAATGGAATGCTGTTATAGCGACAGTGGAGTGAGCATCAAAATATGCGTGGGAGCAGAAAGAGGAAAACGCAATACTTTGAAAGGTGACGCAAAAGTGGAAAAGCCGAAACAGGCCGCACTGCCTGAACCAGAGCAAGGTTTCACAGAGGTCCAAAGACGTAAAGGGAAGCCAAGAAATAGGAAAGAGGCAGTTATAGTTAAAGCGAAGGGAAAAACGTACGCTGAGCTACTTAAAGCGGTGAAAGATGGTATCGATGTCAATGACCTAGGGGTGGAGATAACCGCCATAAAAAAGACAAAGACAGATGATCTTATGATCCACCTGAAGGGTGGTAAGAATAAAGCTGAATGCTTAAGGGAGTCAATTAGTGGAAAAGTACCGGGCGTTACGGCGATACACCAAAAAGGTATGGCAGTGATACACATACGAGACCTGGAGGCAGGAACTACCGCAGACGATGTAAAGAAGGATGTCCAAGCGGCACTGGAAGGGGGTCATACTGAAGAGATAATCGTGACTTCATTGAGGCCTACCCACTCCAATACGATGAACGCCACGGTAAAGTTGCCGATACCGTGGGCTAAGCAGCTGGTGGAGCGTAAGCGCATCCGAATAGGATGGATCTCTTGCCGGATACAACTGCGTATCGATAACCATCGCTGCTATAGGTGCTGGGTGCTTTAACTGTGGCGAGGGCGGTCATAAGAGAAAAGAGTGCCGCCAAACACAACGTAAGCCGGTTATGGATGAAAGCAGAAAGAGGAAAACGCAATACTTTGAAAGGTGACGCAAAAGTGGAAAAGCCGAAACAGGCCGCACTGCCTGAACCAGAGCAAGGTTTCACAGAGGTCCAAAGACGTAAAGGGAAGCCAAGAAATAGGAAAGAGGCAGTTATAGTTAAAGCGAAGGGAAAAACGTACGCTGAGCTACTTAAAGCGGTGAAAGATGGTATCGATGTCAATGACCTAGGGGTGGAGATAACCGCCATAAAAAAGACAAAGACAGATGATCTTATGATCCACCTGAAGGGTGGTAAGAATAAAGCTGAATGCTTAAGGGAGTCAATTAGTGGAAAAGTACCGGGCGTTACGGCGATACACCAAAAAGGCATGGCAGTGATACACATACGAGACCTGGAGGCAGGAACTGCCGCAGACGATGTAAAGAAGGATGTCCAAGCGGCACTGGAAGGGGGTCATACTGAATAGATAATCGTGACTTCATTGAGGCCTACCCTGCACTCCAATACGATGAACGCCACGGTAAAGTTGCCGATACCGTGGGCTAAGCAGCTGGTGGAGCGTAAGCGCATCCGAATAGGATGGATCTCTTGCCGGATACAACTGCGTATCGATGACCATCGCTGCTATAGGTGCTGGGGAAGAGGGCACACAGCAAGGAGTTGCGATGGACCTGACCGTAGAAACCTCTGCTTTAACTGTGGCGAGGGCGGTCATAAGAGAAAAGAGTGCCGCCAAACACAACGTAAGCCGGTTATGGAGAACATGGAGGCAGAGAACTCGCCTGTAGATACAATAAAACAAACAGGAGAGCAAGCCACAGTATGCGAGTGATGCAAATTAACACGCATCGCAGTAGGCCGGCCCAGGACCTCCTTATCGCTACTGCCCGTAAAATGCAGGTAGACGTGGCTCTGGTGAGCGAGCCAAACCGGCGAACACTTATAGGAGGAAACTGGTTGGCCAACTTAGATCAAGATGCCGCGCTAATCGTGCTTTCAAATGACGTTGCACTTACTAAAACCGGTAAAGGAAAGGGAGTGGTCTGGGTAGAACTAGAGGACGTTATCATTATGAGCTGTTACTTTTCTCCTAACAAATCTATGGAGGAATTCACCCTGAGACTGGTCGAACTCAGCCTAATAGTCAGGAACCAGACCAAGGATTTGATTATTGCGGGCGACTTTAACTCAAAATCCCCGGAATGGGGTGGAGATGTACTAGACAATCGAGGGAAACTTTTGGGGGACTGGGCTGCATCCTGTAACCTCAGCAGTGTCAACACAGGGCAATCACCCACCTTCGAAAGAGGAAATTATGGTTCCTACCTAGATGTAACTTTCGTCTCTGAAAATAACATAAACCGAATCCGGAATTGGAAAGTCCTAGACGAGGAAAGTCTCAGCGATCACCGATATATTATATTCGGAATAACCACAGCTGTACCAGCTAGACTACAGGGGAATAGTGTCTCCATCAACCGAGGCTGGCAGGTCGGAGCAAGGAGTCAAACACGCCTTCGGAGCGCGATTCAACATCATTTTGACACCTCTAGCATAACATCACCAGCAAAGTTAGTGGCAACTACCAGAAGAGCATTTGAAGATGCGTTAGAGTCTAGGGATCGAAATGGACGAAAAGCCGTTTACTGGTGGACTCCGGAAATCGCTGAACTTCGCAGACGCTGCAATCATGCCAGGCGAAGGCTTACAAGGGAGAACAGGCGCACTAGCGGACAAGCAGACATATCCTTTCAACAAAACCTGAAATGCGCTCGTGCCTACATGAGGAAGGCGATAGCGGAATCGAAGAGGAAATGATGGAAATCCCTCTGTAACACAATCGAAGAGGATCCTTGGGGAGATGCATATAAGATTGTAATGAAGAAGTTTGGGCAAAAAACGCCTGCACTTTCCCCAGATATTACTAACACCGTAGTGGCTACTCTCTTCCCGATGCATGACCTAGTGTAACATGGAAATATAAGTCCGCTAGAGATCTCACCTTTTACATCTGAGGAACACTCTATGGCATGGCGGAAACTCAAAACGAAAAAAAGTGCCGGGCCA
>OX596381.1:223018494-223020994 GCA_951394425.1 Tipula unca
ATAGTTAAGAAGTGCGCGTTAACAAAAACAGGTATGTACATATACATATACATATATTCCTACTTCGACTATGTACTCGTATACATATTTCCATAATATGATGAATACAGTAACATGGTTTTTGCCTATATAATAGCAGAATATTGACATGCCAATAAAAAGGTTATCTTAAGATATTGTAATACAGTTTGAGAATAACTACGTAAAGATGCACCAACAATTACAACTGGTATCAATCATATATGCACTCATATACAAAATAAATAAATTATTTCAATTCAAAATCTCTTGAAAATAATCAAAACGTGAAAATGCAATTACTTATAACTACATACATATATGATAATGTGTATATTAATTTTAAGAGTCATGGAGCCTCCTCGCGATTTATTACTCATCGAAGCACTGTGTGGGAAAGTAAATCCAATTATTTTGATTAATTTTTTCGAATTACATTTAATATTTTTAATTGATTTGTTTTAGTTTTGAGTTGGACAATTGTTGATTATGTTGTTTATGGATCTTACAAAAACGGGTAACGTATAATAAAAATATTTTATTTTGTAATCACCCGTTCATAGCGTTTCAAAGTTATTTCAGGGACAAGTCACGATGGTATTTTTTAATTTTATTTTATATAAACTACAAACATTTTATAAATAAAAATAAACTCAGCATAATAATACTTGGCTGATGATGATGATGTTGATAAAATCAAAGGAACAGAAACAAGTTAAAGTCAACGTTGGATGTATGTATGCATGAAAAAAATAAGATAAATTATAATATCTGTTCTCTCGTATAACTAAAATTAAAATTATGAATGATAAAATCAATCTTACGAGTCTACATAAAAATTAAAAAGGAGATCCATTAATCAAAGTACAATTTAAATAATTTTCTTTTTTTATTATCTTCGATCGATTGAACTCTAAATATTGGGAACCGTGAATACGGTATAAGATTGACGTCAACTATTTATACACATATGTATATGCATTTTGATGGCAAAATATTCGTTAGATAATGTTGCGATACGTCTAATAAACAAACACTTTTTATGTCATAATCCGATTGCATTACGATCGCCAGTTATTAGATATAAATGAGAACGACCGTTCGGCGTATTATCTAATTAGTTACCAATCGAGTTTAAAATGCTTTGTATAATCCATATACATGTATATTAAATACAAAACGCTAATATTATTCTCCATATTTTATGAAGACAGAAGCAAAAATTGAATATAGATTGAATATTAATTAAGCAAAAAATAAAATTTTTATTTAATTTAGCTTTTTGAATAAATAATCGACCGCGCACAAAAATCATCGTGTATTATTCTCTTAATTTATTTTAAATTAATTAAATTTATAAACGAAACATTCTGTATATAAATAAATGTATAAAACAAATACAAAAAATGTATAAATAATTTATTATTATTTTCTTATAAAAGATATAAAATGTTGATTTTCAACTAACTGGAAATGACATTCGATTAGCTTCCTTCTTTCTTTTCTTTTCGTAATCTGTATATAGGTGTATATAAGAAAGATGAATGGAACAACAAAATAATTTATACATTAATAAATTGACTTCGACATTTATACATATTTATATGATCAATCGTACATGTGATCGTCATCTTGAATGCATTTTTTGTAGAGTTGGCGAAAAATTTGCATAAATCGTCATCAACCCGTCATCTTCATCAAGATTATTATATTCATATATATTTATTTTTTTGCTTTATAAAGTAATTTCTGGCTACCTATTTTTGCTACTTCTTGGAATATTTATATTTATAATTTTTTTTTCTTCTTAAGTATTATCTTTAAATATGCAAATAACAACTTTTTTGTTATAATCGGCTTTGCGCTCATAAATAATTTTTTTGTGCTGTCTTGAATGTTTTCATATTTAAATTTTTGAAGGTGAAATTATTTGTTAAGTTTTTTTTATTATTTGAAATAAGACAAATAAAAAATTATGTATCGTTGTTTTGACATAAGTTGGTGGATGCCAATTTGCTAAAACAGCTAAAAAAATTAACTGAAAATTCCACATCATTTATGTTTAAGAATATTTGGGGTTATATCTCATGGTTTTGAAACTATTTGATTTGAATCAGTTCGATTCTTATTGAAAATCAAATAAGAATCCTACACTTTCGAATCGTATCGTATTAAGAAATAGCCCTTCTTAGTTATGTTTATATGATAGATTCTTGTGTGTGGTAGCTATAAAACTGAAATTGTTGAGTGTGATTTACGTTGCTCTTAATTTATTTCTTAATACCCAAGACACAATTTACCTCTTGTCGAATTTGACAACAGTTTGCAACATAATTAATATTGGAGAAAATTCAATAAATCTTACCAAATTAGTGTACACTTGTACTATTTTCAGTTTTACTGGTAAAATATCAATATGTATATGCTAAATAAATTCAGTAACCTCATAACACACATATTAGGTATATAAATTCCGTTTAGT
>OX596381.1:223023494-223183494 GCA_951394425.1 Tipula unca
ATTGTATACATTTTTATGTTGTATTTGTATTTAAATGGAAAAGGAACGTTTTTAATTACAAAATATTTTTATAATTTAACTTATAATCACTGACACTTTTGAAATTAATATTTAATTCGATAAATTAAGAATTAAATTGAAAACTGATTTTGCTTTTTATGTTGTTGTGGTTTTGTTCGATATGAATGTCATTTGGTCATTTATTTTCCGTAGTCCGTACCAAAATTAAATGTTGACATTTGTAGCAGCTCGAATATTCGACTCACCGATATTCGATTCTGCCACAAACAAAACAATTAGTGAAATTCAAATATAATCCAACTTATTTGAATTAAGCGTTCACTAACCCCATCACATATACATCTATCCAACCAACAATATCCAATAACCGAACCATTACTATAAAACATTTATAGTAAAACCATCGCCATCCAACCAACATCACCACGAACTAACAATGTTCGGTGATGCAATAATAATTCACATGCATTTAACAAAAGTGCAATGTCGACCGTCGCCGGCGCATCTGTTCCCTCTCCAATATACGACATGTATATTTGGACACGAAGGCGACGTCATCATACAACAACACAATACAATATATTATCGTCCATTACGATTTGGATTTTGCAAAGACAACAAGTCTGCCATATTTATACATAGTGTATGGTGGTGATAAAAAATAAATATATAAAAATTAAATAATTAAATAAATTAAACAAATAAATATTATAATAAATAAATAATTTATGATAAATAAATAATTTATAATAAATAAATAATTCATAATAAATACACAACTAATAAATAAAAAGTTATAAATAAATAAAATAAATTGTCATATTAACTGTGTGTTATTGTGTAGTTAATTTGAGAAGTCCGAAACCGGACGACACATTTATAATAGGAGCAACCTCCTAAATTGGTGACCCCGACGGCGGTTTTTACCGCAAATTAACAGCAAATAAAAAAAAATCGCGTTAATATACCGCGGGCACAAAGAAACACGTGTGTAGGGACACAACACCAAACGCAATCAACGCGGGACAACTCAACGGTGAAGCGATCCACCCTCACCGCAACGCGGGACAACTCAACGGTGAAGCGATCCACCCTCACCGCAACGCAGGACAACTCAACGGTGAAGCGATCCACCCTCACCGCAACGGCGGGACAACGACACAACGGTGAAGCGATCCACCCTCACCGCAACACAACCACAGGAGCAGCGGCAGCAGAAACAACAACAGCATAAAAAGCAAGTTTTTTTTTATTAGATAATATTTTTTTTTGCTCTTGCAATCTTGCAATTATAATTTTTAAAAACTTTTTTTTCCATTTAATTAATTTAACGTAGAATCATTTTTTTTCTCCAAATTTTAACGTAGCATCATTATTTTTATGTACAATTTTATATATATTTTTCACCACCACGTGCACACCCATCCATAGTCTCACACCCTGGTCGTTTTCTCGCTGCAATAATTCACCTCGCATGAATTAAATTTATTTTTTACATCTATTTTTTTTTTAAATTTCAACGAGCCCCCCCAATATAAGGTAGGACGCAAGGGACTCCATATTCGGGGGTATCTCGCATCGGGCGTTAAAAAGAAGGAGCATCCCGGCCTTCAAACCATTCATTACACGGTAACCATTCCGCTTAATTTTTCAATTTTTGGTCAACTATTTTTTTTACACGGTAACCATTCCGCTTTAAAATATTGTATTGTTGTATTTTAATTTGTTTTATTGGTTTGTGCAAAAATGTCGGACGATGAACAAGATCAACCACAAAAAATGGACACCACGCCTCAAGGCGCTAGTCCACAAATAGAGATCGCGGCATCACATCAACGAATCGCAGTACAACCTTTCTGGCCACAAAGAGCAAACACATGGTTTCAGCTCGCCGAAATACAATTCGGACTGCAAGGTATAACAGCTGATAAAACAAAGTACCTGCAAACATTATCAGCCTTGCAACCAGAAACGTGCGATGTGATCTCGGATCTCCTCCTCAATCCGCCGACAACCAACCAGTACAACACATTAAAGCAAACGCTGCTAGAACGACTAGCACCATCGGGCGAACGTCAGCTAGAACAATTGCTTTCAGGACAGCAATTAGGCGACCGAAAACCATCTGACGCGTTAAGACACATACAAACACTGGCTAGCAACAACTTTAATGAAAATATCATTAAATCTTTGTGGATTCGTAACATGCCGGAGTTGATTCGGATAGCGCTGGTGGCACAGCCCGAATCCTCCACGACACAAATGTTAGCCAGAATTGCCGACAAGATGTATGATGTCATAAACATCACATCTCAAAGCGTCAGTCAAATCAATAATCCATACCGGCAATCACGTGAACGCAGTGGAGACAGAACTCCCCGTTCAACACAACCACCAAACACACTCGAACAAAGACTGTCGAGAATCGAGTCCAGACTCGACGGGTTACTCAGAGGTCGAAGCCGTTCGCGTGGACGACGAGCTCCCTCACGCAATCGAACCCGCAGTCCCAGCAACAACATATACCAACATGGTAAATGCTGGTTCCACACAAAGTTTGGTAGAGCCGCCAGAAAATGCACGCCACCGTGCAATTTCACCACGTCGCAACCATCGACGTCCGCGGCCGCCGCAAAATTGGACATTGACCAACAAAAAAACTATTAGAGTCACGGGTAGAGAGCAACATGCCTCCCCTGACCACAAACACACCCTATACGTCACGTTTGTTTGTGTACGATAGACACAACAAACTCACCTACCTAGTCGACACTGGCGCTGACCTTTCGGTTATTCCAGCAATGAATTTCACAATGAATTACACATTAGCTAATCGAAATTCAAATCTAGTCTTATCGGCTGCCAATGGTTCAATCATCCACACGTACGGCACAAAATTGCTTAACGTGGATATCGGACTCAAACGAACCTTCACGCATGCTTTTATACTAGCTGCAGTGAATCGTCCGATCATTGGCGCCGATTTTCTAAGCAAATTCGGACTTCTTGTCGATGTCAAACACAAACGGCTGATTGACCCAGCTACAAAGCTGTCAATAAACGCCACAATGGCTCGTGTTAACACACCAACACCGATCCATTTCAACATCGACAACGGCTACGGCACTCTGCTCAAAAAGTACCCACTACTTACAGCAGAGCCGAACTACAAAATGCCAGTCCGACACAACGTGGTTCATCACATCGTCACGGAAGGCCATCTGCCCGTGTCGAGACCACGCAGACTAGATTCGGTGCGTCACAAAGCTGCACAAGCAGAATTTCAACACATGGTGGAATTAGGGATTTGTCGAACATCGACATCTTCCGTCTCTTGTCCATTACACATGGTCAAGAAGAAAGATCAAGACTGGAGGCCATGTGGGGACTATCGGCGTTTAAACACGGTTACGATACCGGATCGCTACCCGATACCCCACATTCAAAACTTCACCATGCACTTGCATGGCTGCAAAGTTTTCTCCAAACTTGATCTCATCAGAGGTTATCACCACATTCCCGTGGCACCTGAAGACGTTTTCAAAACGGCAATCACAACACCATTTGGCCTCTTCGAATACACCCGAATGCCATTTGGATTACGCAATGCCGCACAAACGTTTCAGCGCTTCATGAACGAAGTCGTTCGAGATCTCGACTTCGTTTTCGTCTACATAGACGACATTCTTGTGGCATCTCAAACTGAGGACCAACACAAACTCCATCTGGAAACACTTTTCCAACGACTTGTCGAGTTTGATGTTCACATCAAGAGCTCAAAATGCGTCTTCGGCGCATCCACTCTTGATTTCCTCAGCCACAAGATTACCGCTAATGGCATCCTTCCGTCACAAGACCGAATCAATGCCATTAAAGAATTCCCAGCTCCAACCTCAATCAAAAGTATTCAGCGATTCATCGGCATGGTCAACTACTACCACCGATTTATACCAAAGCTCGCTGATATACTCAACCCAATTCACAGCCACCTGGCAGTACTACTACGTAAGCCCAAAACCGCCAAGAACTTCTCTTGGCCTGACGAATGTCAACACGCATTCACGTCACTCAAGGCTGAATTGGCACGCACAACACTCTTGTCTCATCCACTGAGCGACTCAAAGCTCAGCATTACTACTGATGCATCAAACACTGCTGTCGGAGCAGTCATGCAACAGTACAACGACAAGTGTTGGGAGCCCCTGGGATTCTTCTCAAAGAAGCTCTCGGATGCCGAAAAGAAATACTCTGCATTCGATCGGGAATTACTCGCAATATATCTAGCAATCAAACACTTCAGATATTTTGTCGAGGGTCGGGACTTCACAATTTACACCGACCACAAGCCTCTCACTCGAGCAATTCAGTCTAAAACTGAACGCAATCCAAGGCAAGCACGCCACTTGGATTATATCAGTCAATTTACCACGGACATCCAGCATGTTCAAGGTACCGAAAACGTTGTCGCGGATACACTTTCGCGCACAACAGCAAACGAAACGGCCACAGTCGAGACGCACTTCGACTGCAACAAAATCGCACAAGCACAAAAAGCAGACTCGGAACTTCAGAATATACTTTCTGGTTCCACACGTCACGCCAGTTCATCACTGCAACTGGAGCTTTTCAAACTACCTGGCCTCGAAATCTACTGCGAAACATCTACGGGTGCAAATCGCCCGTACATCGCAGAGCAACTACGTCGAACCATCTTCGACACACTACACGGTATCTCACATCCTGGTGTCCGCGCAACTCGTAAATTGATTACTGCTCGATACTTTTGGCCAAGCATTAACAAAGACGTGACCCATTGGGCACAAGCATGCTTATCTTGCCAAAAATCGAAAGTCCAACGACACACAAAATCGCCTCTTGGACAATTCGCAATTCCACCTGGTCGATTCGAGCACATTCATTTGGATGTCGTAGGACCACTTCCTCCATCCAATGGATACTCATATCTACTCACCTGTGTCGATCGTTTCACTCGATGGCCAGAAGCGTACTGCATGACCGACATGTCTGCAGCAACCATTGCCACCACATTCGTTCAGAACTACGTATCACGATTTGGCGTTCCACTTGACATCACCACTGATCAAGGAACCCAATTCGAGTCGAAACTTTTCACGGAGTTAACGAAACTCCTCGGCTCGCATCGGATACGTACAACGGCTTACCATCCGCAAGCCAATGGCATGGTCGAACGCTTCCACCGACAGCTCAAAGCTGCTCTCAAGGCCCGAGGCAACACAATGCACTGGAGCTCCGAAGTACCAATCGTTCTACTTGGTATTCGAGCAACGGTTAAAGAAGATCTGAAGTGCTCACCAGCTGAAATGGTTTACGGTCAAACCATCAAGCTACCCGGTGAGTTCTTCATCGAACATCCTCTACCGTCTCCATCCACAACCGACACAGTCATCGACCAACTCCGCACCACCATGCAAAATATTATCCCCACGGCAACAAGACCAACGAATGAAAGCAACATATTCATTCCAAAATCGCTCAACAATTGCGATTACGTCTTTGTCCGGGTTGATAAGGTTCGAACTGGATTACAATCTCCATACGATGGGCCATACAAAGTTATACGCCGCTTACGCAAGCAATTCATTGTCTCAATCAAAGACAAACACCACTCAATCTCAATCGACAGATTGAAACCGGCCTACGGTATTCTCAACACGGCTGATCAAATATCAGCCAGCAAACGATATAAAACCGTCCGGTTCAACGTATAACGTCTCAAAACCCATGGTTTCTCATCTGGAGAGGGGGTACTGTAGCAGCTCGAATATTCGACTCACCGATATTCGATTCTGCCACAAACAAAACAATTAGTGAAATTCAAATATAATCCAACTTATTTGAATTAAGCGTTCACTAACCCCATCACATATACATCTATCCAACCAACAATATCCAATAACCGAACCATTACTATAAAACATTTATAGTAAAACCATCGCCATCCAACCAACATCACCACGAACTAACAATGTTCGGTGATGCAATAATAATTCACATGCATTTAACAAAAGTGCAATGTCGACCGTCGCCGGCGCATCTGTTCCCTCTCCAATATACGACATGTATATTTGGACACGAAGGCGACGTCATCATACAACAACACAATACAATATATTATCGTCCATTACGATTTGGATTTTGCAAAGACAACAAGTCTGCCATATTTATACATAGTGTATGGTGGTGATAAAAAATAAATATATAAAAATTAAATAATTAAATAAATTAAACAAATAAATATTATAATAAATAAATAATTTATGATAAATAAATAATTTATAATAAATAAATAATTCATAATAAATACACAACTAATAAATAAAAAGTTATAAATAAATAAAATAAATTGTCATATTAACTGTGTGTTATTGTGTAGTTAATTTGAGAAGTCCGAAACCGGACGACACATTTATAATAGGAGCAACCTCCTAAACATTGTTTCAAAAGGCGTGCAATTTTTTTTTTTGACCTGTTAATTTTCACTTGAAATATGATTGTAATAACATAAATACATAATCATTTTGAATGTTTTGTGTATTAAAACTGAAATATAATTCTTTTTATTGGTTATTTATTATTTTATTTAAGTTTACTACCTAATTTAAATGCGACCCATCAAAATTTTTATAATTTTTTTTTCTACATCACTGAAAGCTGCGCAGAACAATTCAAAAAAAATTTTTTTTAAGATCTGAATAGGACTATACGTTATTGAAAGTGTTTTATTGTGAATCAGAATACAATCGAATCGATTCTTTAAGATAGCTTATGGAAATAACGAATAGCCGAAATTTAGTATATATGTATATATATATATATATATATATATATATATATATATATATATATATATATATATATATATATATATATATACATATATATATATACATATATATATATATATATATATATATATATATATATATATATATATATATATATATATATATATATATATATATATATATATATATATATATATATATATATATATATATATGCATGTTGGATTAGTTGGATCAAGTAACACAACCATATAATATGTATGTATGTATTATGTATATTTATATATTTGTTCAGAAGGGTATAATATTAATCAATATAACATGGTACCCAAAGGTGTGATATGAGAAGATGAAGTAATAAGTTGAAAAAAAAATATTCCAACACACATAAAAATGTACAATTCATCAAAAACGCCCTGTTCGTTGTTTTGTTTACAGCACAGCGCATAGTATTTATTAGAAGTTATGTGTTGAATGTCTCGCGACCATTCTAATTAATATTGAATATTTTAAAATTTCACTGACGAACATTTGAAAACAATAGAATCTAATGTTACTTATATAACGTTGTGATAAAATGAAATAAAAAACAAGATTTTCTAAAATTCTAAAGATATGGGCAAATAGAATTAAGGTGAAGAAAGAAAGAAACGTATATTTGCTTTTTGCAAATTATTTACTTTATAAACGTTAACTTAAAATACATCTTTTGCGGTAAATTTTGTTTGATGTATATGTGCTTTAAAGCAACTACGTTGCCTTATATAAGTGTATATTATATATATATATATATATATATATATATATATATATATATATATATATATATATATATATATATATATATATATATATATATATACATATATATATATAAGTTTATTTTTTATCAACGTACATACGAAATGGCTGACACTTTGGGTATTTAGAACATTATAACATTTCAAGATGTTCGGCACACTAAGAAAAGGATTTTGGGTTCTCATAATTGGCTTACTGTACTAATACATATCCAAAAAAGACTATTCTTAAATATTTTCTCTGCATACGTGGATATAATTTCAGATCGTTTTTTTAAATAGATTTTTGTTGGATACATTTTTTCGTACGCATCATTTACAAATATAACAAAGAAAATCAAAAAAAAATTGATGGATATGCTGAGGCCAACAGAAAAAATTAGCGTCCAATTATATTTTATACCGATGGTTTTTCGATACACTCTAGTATAATCGCTGGTATAGACGAAAGAATATTTCAACTATTTCGACCGAAAGGAATTTTTCACTTTTAGTTGATAAGACTTTGAATTATTCAAAAGGATCACGCGCCACATGATACATTATAAGTATGTACATTATTGTATAATTTAAAACCATTATATAATTTTTTATTTTATTACAAATCATTATTACTCGTATTATTAATGAGTTTTAATTTATTTTTGTTGTTGTTATATACAGAACTTAGGAATACACAAAGAAACGTATAAAACTTATTAAAATAACATTAATATTATTAAATACATAACAAAAGTATCTGTGAGTCAAATCGAAAACTAAAACGCGAGTGGAATTGTATTAAGGTGGGTGGCTAAACCTATATATGTATAAGGTTTCATGATTCGTGTGGTCGAGTATTTTCGTCAGTCATATGCATCGAGAAGAAAATTTATCAGGCAATAACCTTCCCATACCTCAAAATCTTGGTCTTATTTCCTTCAGTCGCATTCTAAATAGGAATGTATGTATGTACATATATCAAAAATTGTTTTCAAAAATTTAAACATCAATTGTCCGTAAAATAATAAACCAACGCAACATATGAAATACAAAACGCTTTAAAATAATAAAAATTGTCATAATACCAACTAATTATTATTTATAAAAAAAATCGCGTGATTACGTTCGCGTATACGATGAAGACTCCATCTTTGAATTAATTTTTATTCTTTAAGAGCAATTCAAAAGTTTCGAATTTTACACAAACGTATTATTCAAAAAATTATACTTGAATCTAACACTATAACTATATAAAAATTATGAATATCATTAGGCGAACCAAACATTTTAAGTTGCTATCGATTTAAAAAATATATTTTTAAATAAAATAATCGAGTGTTGTATTATTGTTATACATTTCTCGATCGATTGTGAGATAAGTGAATCCGTTTTAATTTTAAAGACTCATTAAAAAGTAATTTAAATTTTAGTACTAACCTGTGATCTCGTAAATGATCTTGTCGTCGAAATGCTTTTCCACATATATCACAGGAATATGGCCGCTCGTCAGTATGCGTTCGCTCGTGTATTAATAGATTATATGATTTTGTAAATTGACGATTACAAAATTTACATATAAATTGTTTTTTAGGTCGTGATGCACGACCAGGTGCTCGCAACAGGCGACGATCTAAATTTGTATGCATACCGGGTGGTACACCTTGTGGAAATAAACTTGCGGGGTTTGGTGGAAAGGCGAATGTACTCTGAGAGGTTGGCGATGGACCTGAACTAGTTAAAAACCCTGGTGGAGGTGGATACATTCCGGAAGGAGGTGGTGGTTGAACTCCAGGTTGCCCGGGTGAGGAATTTACTCCAGGTCGCGGTAGTAACATGACAGCGGCTGCTTCTCGTAACGCAAGTTCTTTTCGTTTATCGACCACCATCGCCATTAGGTCATAATTTGAATTATTAGACACCCCACCATTTGCACTTCGTTTAACAATTGAATCTTTTTGCATTGGATCCGGTCCTTCTAACATACCAGGGTACAATGATGTCCGCATACCTCGGGAAGGCAGTACTGGTACAAACGCTGATTGTTCCCTATGATGATGATGAGCAGGCGACGACGAAAGTATACCGGCTAAATGATGTTGATATGCTAATTGCGCATCATAACCACTTGATGCCGATGCACTTCGCCCACTTGATGAACTTCTCATTGCCGCTTGCAAATCGGGTGATTGTTGTGATTGTAAAAATTGATCTATACGCGATGAACGTGATAGCGATAAATTACCACCATTATTACTACCACGTTCGTCTATTGTAGATGATCCTTCAGTCGGCATTTTCTGTAAAGATAATTTTTGAATGGAAACATATAAAACTATAAATTTAAAATACATTTTTATATTTAGTGTGTGTGATAAAAAAATTATGACATGTGATAACAGAAAATCGGGGGATAAAATACTGCATAAGTATGTATATACTTATATATATATGTATATATATATATATATATATATATATATATATATATATATATATATATATATATATATATATATATATATATATATATATATGTACATATATATATATCTATATTTATGCAGTTACTTTACTATTTGATATTATACAATCGTTCGATCGAAGTTAAATTTATACAGTCGCTTATCTTTATGAGAGTTCGTTTTGGTTGTCATAGCGCATTAATAAACATGATAATGTAATTTAAATATTTTACTGTATTTATTTTATTTATGATCGTGTATATATATATATATGCGATGATGTACAAGAACACGGCCATGCGTAGTCCAGAAGGTGTGTTGTATATACTGATAAGAAACAACCTAATACATGTAGACATAGTGGAGCCATTGCACGCATTTATGTTTTAGTATATGGTACAACACAATCGGAATTTCTAGACCAAGGACATAAAGTCTAGAATACATACCGAAATTAGCATAAATGTGTGCGCGATCAGCTAAATAATACCAATAAACCAAGATTAATGAATGAAAAATTTGTAAAAAAAATGATCGCCACACATATGAAAGAACAACACCTGTTGTTGATCTCATGTTTAACTTTAGAAAAAATATTTATAATCTTTGAGATAAGAACAAAATAAAAACAAACAATCTTTCAAGAAACAAAACATTTTGTACTTTGAATGTATATAGTTAAAACACCAAACGATCGCGTTTATAACACACCACATAAAAAAGCAAGTTATGGCAGCCATCTTAATTTTTTAAAGTATACATATATTGTTTACCAGCATCATTACGATACAAAAGACTATAAATTCTTACTTCTTATGTGTAGTAGTAAAGGTAAGAAAACTGCCATGAACAGGTATTTGTGAGTATAAAATAAACAAATATCAAGAGAATTTTTGTATGCATACGTACATACATATATCCGCTATATACAGTAACACGATCATGTAATATAGTTTGTGTGTGTATATTGCGCAAGTTTTGGTTTATGTAGGTAATAGGTATCAGCACTTTGAATCGCAATACATAATGGAAAGTTTGATTTTAGAAACAAAAAAATTAAAAAATGTTGACGCGCATTATGGCGCGCACTTAGTTACAATGACTTCGATAAAATATATGTTAAATAACAAAACTAGAATCTCAGCACGTCTTTTTAAAGCACATACCATAACATGTTTCATATACTTCACTTATACTTAATTATACTCAAAAATAAACCCCCGTTCGAGATGCTACAATAAAGATCATCATCGTATAGGTATTTTGTACATAATTTAGCATAAATTTTAAACCGATAATAATATCACTATTATGTTACAGTGCGAATTAACATTTAAATTCTGGTGGTCCTGTATACAAAACCTTCCGACCCATAAAAAACATAACAAAAATACCAAAAAAATTAAATTAAAAATCGTTTTTTATAACTCTTATCACCCCATGAATCCATAATTAATAAGACTTAAATCATCTCAAACTACATTCAAAACATAACTTATCATAATTTCGATTGGTTTGAGTGGTTTGGACGTTGTTAATTTATAACATTTTATTATCATTTCACAACGAAAGCCCTTAACCCGCGCGCTTTTTTTAATTATATGTTAATTTAATTAAACAACAATATATAATTAAAGTTCGAATCACTCGGTATATATAGATATTCATTGATTGAATTTAAATATTTTTATATGTTAGTATTTACGATATACATAATATCCAATAAGAATATGAAATAACTATACAAATTTGCATAAAATTTGGAAATGCAAAAAAACCAACTATTAGATATCATTTTGTGTATATTATACACAATTTATGAAATGATCTTTTGATCGTAGTTATAAACTATAGATTTTTAAATTAATTAAGATTTATAATTATGGAAATTAGTTTAAATACAAATTAATATTTATAGGAAAACATACAATGCATATTTTTTTCTTCTTTATATACATATTATATTTTTATACGAAAATTAGTTTTTTATTCAGTGTTTGGAATATACAAAGTTTGCTGTTCAAGTTTAAATTTAAGTTTATTTTCGTGAAGCTGAAACATTACAAAGCGTTGATCAGGCCCGTGGTAATGTTTGGATGTGAAAGTTGGGCGCTGACGGATGAGTGCGAGAGATGACTCCTAACATTTGAGAGAAGAGTCATGCGTTTACGGACCAAAACGCGAAATAGATGGCAGATACCGAGCTCTGTACAATTTCGAGATCCGAGATCTGATGAAGATCCCCGATATTGTGCATGAAATAAGATCTCAGCAAGTACGCTGGCTCGGTCACGTTCTGCGTGCTGATCCGGAACGAATTGTGCAGCGATCTCTGACAGGAGAGCCATATGGTAGGCGCAGAGGTCATTGCAAGCGACGATGGCTCCACGGTGTAGAGAATGAGTTGGCTTCTTCAGGTTGTCTACGACAGTATGAAGACCAAGCTTAAGATCAAAACCGTTGGAGCCAGATTGTTGACTCAGTAAGGGGCCAGTAATGGCCTTTAAATACTGTTTATTATTATTATTATTACTTATATTATTGGTAGGGATGAGCGAGGACAAGACAATAGCATAATATACGCTACTGTCGAAACGTAGAGTATTACATAGATTACTTGCCAATATTTTTAATCAACGCCGACAATTAAGACAACGTCAACAACCTACTATATCTTGGCATATTAAAATTACAAATAAAAGACTGCTGCTACAATTTCTAGATTTACCCGATTGCACGGTGGTCACTGATAATAGATTAAAAGTGATCGTTAGAAATTTGTTCGCACCCAATGACGTCTTGGTATATACGTCATTATTGCGTTAAGATTTCCCAAGAAAATTTTGAAAATTATTTATTTGATAGAGCTATGCCAAAAGAAATGGTATGGCAGGAAAAGTCACATATTCGTTTAAATTATTACAATAAATAAAACATGATATTCTCACTAACTCATGTACAATTTTTTACGATTTAGGACAAACTTCAACCGTCTATATTTAGAATTGTGAATGTTGTAAAAAAAAAATTTCCTAAATTTTTTTTAGGGTTTATTTAGGAGAAAATTCTACGAATAGTCTACATTGTCTACGATATCTACGTTGTCAACGAGTTGTCGACACGACGTCCATATTACGTTTAATGACTATTTATTTTTACAATATCATTAATTAAATTTAAATTCAATTAAGTATTATCGCGCCCATAATAAACTGAAAATAATTTATGTTAATCAGCCTACATGCCAAAGAATTAGGAAGACAGTTAAAAACATACTAATTTCAATTTTTAAAATGTATTTTGCAAATAATTAAATAATTTA
Source organism: Tipula unca (assembly GCA_951394425.1). Taxonomy (NCBI): domain Eukaryota; kingdom Metazoa; phylum Arthropoda; class Insecta; order Diptera; family Tipulidae; genus Tipula; species Tipula unca. The sequence goes on from OX596381.1 coordinate 223,036,909, forward strand.
TTAAGATTTAATATAGTGCCAAACCAAAATCATTAAAAAAATAAGTTAGCGGACGTCCTAAACTGTTTAACTCTACAGCACAGTTTTCTCAAAAAGCAAGCACTTTTGATATGTTTCCTCTTGTGTATCCCTGGGCAATGTCAGAATTCTCCGAATCAACAGTTTTTGTTATTGTAATTTATCAGTTGATTTTTTCATTTTATGCTTTAGTTAACAAAATAGGTACGTACAAACATATATCGCAGAGATAGAAACCAAAGAATGTTTTAAACTGCTTCGGCTATGGTTTAAAGTTTAAAATTAAACTTTTTATTATAATTTTAAAATTCTTCAATTTATGGTTTGATTTGTTTTGGGTCTGGTTCAATAAAATATCATATCCTTAGTGGTTTTACTAGTTGGGTTCAAAACCAGTTGCTGTCTCTGGTATATTGCAGCACGATTTCGGTTAAGGAAATTTAAATTAAAACAACCGAATTTATATCCCGCTGATATCTTTAATTATCAATGAATAACCCAATAATTTAAAAAAAAAAATACTCCTTGAAATTTTCAAATTTTTTTACCATTTACCAAATAAATTATAATTGGATATCCAAAACAGTTAAAATACCGTCTATTGTTAAACCAAAATCCACCATTGAAGAAAATAATCAACTCTCGAACATTTTATTATTCTATTGATTCGAAAAAACATTTTTCACAAAAAATGGTATGTATATTCAAAAAAAATTTCACATATCTTGTAGCAAAATCTTCTCTATTAACAAGTCAAACTATTCCAAAATTTAAAGAGGCAAACTGCCCCTTTTTCATTGTATTGGTTTTGTACATATATGTCGCAAATAAAAATTTAAAATGAAAACTACCAATGTATCATATTTTGTTTTTTTCACAAAGGAATATGAATAAAAAATACATTAGAAACAACAACAATCTATAATAAATAAATATATATTTTTTCACCAATACAACGTTAAAGAGGCAAGATCAAAGTAGTATATGTCAATCAAACAATCAGTCAGACTTGTTAGTATAAAAGATTTTGCATTGTACACATTATTTTGGATTTGAATAAATAAATGGTTAAAAAAGCTTGTAAAATGCGTTCCCGGTTTTTTAAAACTATATATACATGTGTCTAAACTGTGTCTATAATCAAAGCCATCTTAATAAATATATTAAGATGGCTTTGCTATAATGCACACAAACATATTGTTATCCTTTTCAATTTATTGCGAAAGACAATAAATAAGCATACAAATTATTTTTTATTATTTTCTTCGCTATGTTTTGCATGAATTTGTGATCTTATATTACGATAGTAATAATACTATGTACAACAAAAACATATTTTTTCATGCTGTTACGTTTTCTCTAGATATAATTGCATATGTACAAAATCTTCTATACTAACGAGTCTGACTGATTTTTTTAGTGACATTAACTACTTTGATTTTGCCTCTTTAAGTATTGGCGATAAAATATATTTATATACAGATTGTTGTTGTTTCTAATGTATTTTTTTAATTGTATTTATATTCCTTCAAAATCTTCTATATTATACAAGTCTGATTAATCCAAAATTTAAAGAGACAAAATCAAAGTAGTATATGTCAGTAAAAAAATCAGTCAGACTTGTTAGTATAGAAGATTTTGATTCCTTTGTGAGAAAAATAAAATAAAATATATTGGCATTAGTTGTTTCATTTTAAATTTTTCTTGTATGTATATATTATGTACACAACCAATGAAAAAGAGGCAGTTTTGGCTCTTTAAATTTTGGAATAAGCAGGGGCCCTACTATGACTTTCGACTACGATTTTCGACGACGGTCGTTTTCCTACAGTAGGCAAAGGAAGAAAAAGGTAAACAATATTATAAATTTACTATCATTTACCTTTTTCTTCCTTTGCCTACTTCTATAAGAAAACGACACCTGTCGAGAATAGTAGTCGATAGTCATAGTAGGGCCCCAGACTTGTTAATATAGAAGATTTTGATATGTATATAAAATAAGGTGTCCGTATTATCGTATATGCCTTTGTTTCCACTAATCTCAGAAATCATTTAGCCGATTTTAATATGATTTTTAATATTATACATAGTGGGATTATATTATAATGGAAACTTGTTTAAGTAACTAAACTTCAACTTAATGCCTTACAGTGATAGCCTAGCTATAGACTAACCACATAATTCTACCTTAAGTGAAATTGTATCAATTTAAATTATAAATATAAATAATTTTAACTTACGGTTTATAAGCCATGTATTTCTATTTTAAACCAAAATGATAGGTGACTTAAAAATATGGTTTCAAGAAATCATTATTAAGCTAGATTAGTATTACCCTAGAATTGTGATTATTCTGGCTTAAGAATTATTTGTAGATTTAAGCTAAATGTATACATATCTGAATTAAACCAGAATTACAACTGGAATAAATCCCTACAGGTTAAAATTGTATGTCATAATTTAAACCATGTTTATTAAGAATTGAACTAGGACCTCTTCAATTAAGTATTTGTAATTTTGATAAGTGATGCAATTTAGAGAACCAAAGGTAAATTTGTTTCGGGTTATAATAATATAGAGTCATATTTCCGAATTAAACATCTTTGGTTGTCACTTAGCATTTTATTTTAAATTATATTACAAGACGAAGCTAAACATAGAGAATTTTTAATACGTTCTAATAATCATTCCTGCACCACCTGAGTCTGAAGTACACCATGATCAAATTGCCTTTATGGTGATCAAATGACTTTCGAAGAAACATTATCTCTTAAAGTGTGTATATATACATACACATATGTATGTAATGTATACATACATGTATACTTTTTCTAATGTATACTTTACGAAATGCTAAAATAGTGAATTTGGAAATAGAAGATGAGGTAACTAGCAGAACATACATATTTTAATAAGATGCAATAATGCCTTCATCTAGCCTTCAGACATGTTCCATAAATATATATGCTTAAGAAAGTTCAATGATACAAACATATTAAGCTTAACAATTCACTGCATTCGAAAAAATGTAAACTATTATATGAATCGCTAAGGTTACCATTAAGTTATTCCCAAATGTCGGCTAAGTTCTTGTCTTAAATGAACTGCCAAAATGGCGATCTATTGAATCAAACACACACAAAAAAATTATACGTTTCCCATTTGCACCGAAAAAGAACGAAACAAAAATCGGATATTTCCAATTTCAATGTGATTTTCTAATGTTTTTTGACAAATAATTTTGTACCTCTTTTGTTGTACAAATGGAAAATGTAGTATATGATTGTGTATGGTTTTACCGTTTGTAAATATTAACTGTGCTTGTTTTTTTGAGGTTTTTCAAACTTTGTTGTATTAAGTAATGGAGTGGCATTCCGTGCGGAACCTGCTTGGGTTCCAGCCAACTTTAATAATAATAATAATGGATAACGAAATAATAAGTAGTAAGGTACCTTCTTACTATTAATTATGTCAACGACTAGAAAGCACAAATTCTCCAAGTAGACAAATAATAATTTAATGAGCGATTCCGCTTATAGAGCATCATTTTACATAACAACCCCATTCAAAAACAACGAACGTGTGATAATCAGAATAGTATTTAAATACTAGATTATCGGGGGGCATATAATATGTTCGACAATTATATGGACGTGGGTAATGGGAATGTTGCAATAAAATATACTATAGCAGCAAATACTAGATAGTTTTACTTTATAGGAGGATGGTATAGACAATAATGATGAAAATGATTAACTTGTAAGTCCTTTTCGGCGGTTTTGTTTCATTTAATTTCATATAACTTCTTTGAAAAAAAAGTAATAAAACGAGTAATTAAAATATAATTAATTTCATGTTTTTTTATTTTTCATTAGAAACGCTGTGCATAAATTCGGGGGGAATTTGTTACAATATTAAGTTTATTTGTCGAGTAAATGTTGCCTAAAAAAATAATTGTTTTCATTTTCAATTATATTGTTTTCTGCTACGGTGGTGCACAATGTCAGAATAGCATCCACTTTATCCATTCCAATTTCAATTTGTTCATTGCGATACTTCCTCAAGTCACAAGTTCTACCAGTTGATGTACGAGTATAATTGAATAAGAGTTCTCGTTTAACATTGGCCTAGATGATCCTAGCTCAAAGGTAATGGGTTTTGGAGTCAATGATGTCAAATTATTTAGAAAATTCATTGTGAGATCATCTTTAAATATTGGACATATGTATTTGGTATGGTTGATTATAAAATCTTACTTTATAAAATCTTACTTTTATCAAAAATATTACCTTTTCAAAATATTACTTTTTCAAAATCTTACTTTTTCAAAATCTTACCTTTTCAAAATCTTACTTTTTCAAAATCTTACTTTTTAAAATCTTAGTTTTGACTATGCCATTTTTATCAATTCGGACGCCCGAATCGATAAAAATGGCATTGTCAAAACTAAGATTTTGAAAAGTACTAAACTTGAATTTTCTTATTTTATTTTCTATTTACATGTTTTGAAAGTGAATTAATATTTTTTTAGTTATGAATTATGAATGAATTATTTTCCGTTCTTTTCAGAACGACCACACAGTTCAATTAAAAAAAAGAATAGGATAATACAAATAATTTGTTAATATATAGTAAAATATTTTTTACTAATCATAATATACTAACATTTTTAGAAAATTTTTAATCATTTTATTATATTTTTAGAAAAAGTAAGATTTTTCAAAAAAGTAAGATCTTTCAGTAAGATTTTAAAAACTAAAATTTTGTAAAAGTAAAATTTTGAAAAAGTAAGATTTTCAAAAAGTAATAAGTAAGATTTTGATGTAATAAGATTTTGAAAAGTAAGATTTCGTTACGCTCCCTTGGTATGGTTCTCAAAATCAAGATAATAATTCCAGTTATTTTATGGCTTGATGTTATTGAATTTATGTTTTCTAATACCGTATTCGTTTATTAATAGTTTGAATGATGGTTAAATGACTTAACGTGCATGCAAAATTTCCAATCTTTACGAATGCTAGTTGAGAAGGCATGAGGCTGTGACAGACTGAACAGACGGACAACGGAGTGACACCATAAGAGTTTCGTTTTACATTTTATGTACGGAACCCTAACAAGGAAAGGTAGAAACCAAATAAAATCTACTGAAGTATAAAGTGAAGTTTTAGTCAACGTAAATCACGCATACTATACATATTTGTTACTGGGGTATTTATGATCCAGCACATGAAAATATTATGTAGCCCACTGTGTTTTGATAGACTCTACATACACTGGATACACTCAATATATCCATATTTATTCCACAGCTAAATTAGCAATGCTAAACGAAAATGACATCTGTAGGAACCCTATATAAACGCGACAATTTTATTACCTCATTCAGCTACATAAAATAGAGTTGGTATTTCAGTACAGATTGCTATACTTCGTTTTAACGTTAATTTTTAGCATTTCTAATTTATCAGTGTTATACACGCTAATTAAAACTATAATCATAGCTGATTCTGTCTGTACAAACTAAGTAGCTATGAAATAAAATAAAATGGGTTGGTTAGGAGTAGTGCAGTTCCATTAAAACTATCTTCCAGTTGGTTAGAAATTAGTGGATAAGTGCTTAGATAATTAAATATAATTTTAGCGTATTAAGACTGTGTCCGAAACCTGTGATAAAAAAATCGTGAATTAATTATTTGACATTTACTTGATAATACCGAACACACCCAAATTATTCGAGTCTATTACTATGATAATTTTTGACAGCTATCGAATAATTTGTGTACGCATGTGCAACATATGATTTATACATACAAGAATAATATATTATAAAATTATTAATACATATAATAATAATAACGTGACATTAAAAGGATTATCGCATCCATTATTTTAATATAATTTTTTTTAAATTTTCTGTGCAATTTATTAGTTGTCATAGAAAATTTGAGGTTATGAAAACTAACATTGACATATATTACGTGGGGAAAAAAACTTATGAGGTGGGGAGATTTATTACACATTTCGGACAGCATAATAAAAAATCGTCAATATAGGGGAATAATTATCAAACAAATGTCAAAAAATTAATTCACGATTTTTTATCACAGGTTTCGGACACAGGCTAAGTCAAAAATAAATTAATTATTGATTTTCTTCTAACGAAACTGTAATGCATATAAATGTATAAAAAAAACAAAAAAAAAACATCAACAAAAAAAAACAGCATTTTTCCGGTGGCCTAAAAAGCGGATTATCATACTGAATAAAATGTCAAAATTTTAACTTTGTAACTTTTTATGCGGTGAGGAAATATGCATGTTATGCCTGGATTCTATTGTAGATCATTGTCTATATGTATTGTGTTGAATTAATTATAAAATATAATAATTTTTAATTTACGTTAGAACACATTTTATTCAAAATAGATAAGTTATCCTCAACACCAACTTTGTATATCTTTATAAAGGGTCACAAGAATTAAAATTCACATTCAAACTTATGATAGAAATTTAATTGACTTTGATTTGTGCTTCTTATAATATATTATATTGGTATTTGAGTCGAGTTAGCTAAACTTCGATTTAATAACAAAACAATTATTATAACGAAATTTCAGATCGCGCTTTCAAGCGCAATAATAAAATATAACAAAAATAATATATAAGCTATTGTGAATTGCCCAACACGAAAAACTGATTAATACTTTTAAAAATATATTCTTGACGAATTTATTGAAAAATTCTAACATTATAATACATAAAATATGTACCATATTTAGCTGCACCATACAAAATAAAATTGTAATCAAACTCTTCTTTTTGTTTAACCTTTATTATGCCAATATTCTTGTGTATAATGACGATGCGTAAATTACGTCAAAAGAGATATTACTTTGATAACATAACCTCTCAATTTATCAGTTCTCGTCATTCCATCTTAATCCAACTTATTATGGTATTAATCTTAAGCATTGCTAATTATATAATATTGATACTAAATATAGCCTTCGTGGTCTACTAAGACTTAACATGATTATAACTATGGATACTGGACATGTTAAATATTGAAACATTGTTTAGGTACTTAAAATAAAAAAAAATACTTTCAAATCAAATGTCGTTTAATAAGCTACACAATATAAAATATAAAAACTGTTTATACTAAATGCTTCAATCATGTCTCATTCCGAATGTCATTTTTATCGATTGAAATATAATTGAGATATAATTACCGCTATTACAATCGATTTACCAACCCCCGCCCAACATAATAACTTGAATAATTATTCTCTATTCTAAACGGTCAGCTTTAGGTAATACAGTTTTAAAATTTTGATTTATAGAATTCTAAATTCCAAACCAGGCATGCATGCCATTAAGATAGAGGGACAAGACTTCAGAAAAAATTCTCTCGCTTTCGCAGATTGAATATTTTTAGTTTCTGACTCAAAAAACATTCAGTATAACGGCTGCTCGGAGTTTCTATCTCCACCAATTTATGTATTTTCTCTATACAAAATATCCACTCACAGACCACAGTAACAAATTTATAGAGATTGCTTATCTAAAACTAACATCTTTGTAAAAATACAACAACATAATAAAGTTAAGTTTCTCTTAACTAAACTATTTATCGATAACCAGTCTTATACATACATATATGAATGTACGTATGTATTATTTAATATATAGTATTTAATTATAGACAGATACATTTTTTAAATGAACCTAATTTAAATTTATTATATTTTAATAATTTTTGTGTAAGTAATTAAATAGCCACCAACATTTTTTCTATTTTGCATATTATTTCCGGCTTAAAATAAAAACGAAATCTAAAAAATAGTTTTCAGTTCCAACTTCGTTTATTCAATATAAAAAACCAATAAATTATCATTAAGACGAGACGAATTAATTCAAAAGGTTTTGCGGATTATATACGAGGTTTAATAATTCAATGACCTGATCGAAATAAAAATTTATGAAGTATAAAAATTTTGATCATAAAACATAATATTTAATTAATCAAAGTAATTAAATAAAACAGTATATATATGTATATATATATATATATATATATATATATATATATATATATATATATATATATATATATATATATATATATATATATATATATATATATATATATATATATATATATATATATATATATATATATATATATATATATATATATATATATATATATATATATATATATATATATATATATATATATATATATATATATATATATATATATATATATATATATATATATATATATATATATATATATATATATATATATATATATATATATATATATATATATATATATATATATATATATATATATATATATATATATATATATATATATATATATATATATATATATATATATATATATATATATATATATATATATATATATATATATATATATATATATATATATATATATATAACTCTCAGCTACCTTAATACTTCAATATATAATCAAGAAATGAATTATGTATAATATTATAACACGTGAAATAAATATAATATATGAGTATAACATGTTAATTTAATCAAACAATTAATTTTAATTGTGTATATTATGCTGTATGGCAACAATGGTCTATAATATATTAAACTGTAAATCAAATTAAATTCCGGCAGTTAAAACTATATTCATATTATGATGAATTAGTAATCATCTTGTGAGATTTCGTCGCCTACTTTCGGCGACGAGCTATTTTCAGTCAAACCAAAATATTCTAAACGATTTATGACTTTGTAAGTGTGAACGACAATAGAAGATGTAAATTTAAATAAGTTAATGGGCATATATACAAAAATACAAATAAACATAGATACATACTCGTACATATAATATCGTAATAATAACGAAATAATTTTTGTTAATTATGTATGGGCAAACTACTACTGTGCAGAAAAGATTTGAATTTAGATAATTTGCTGTAGTTATAGTATACCACGCGTGATCTATAATAAATACAGTATAGCTCAAAATTTTTATAAAAATTGGGTGGAATTCAATAAAGAATGCATAATATATATAAAGCTGTATTACCTCTCTCTTTAAGTTCAATTAAAAAATATTAATCCAAACAACTCTCGTTTTAATATGTAGAACTCGTGTTGAATATCGCGCTATATAAAATGTAGATATATTATCCGATCAGTTAATAAATAATCCATGGAAAGTTACGAACAATAATTGTACTAACATAATATCCAATCAATCAATGTTATATCCAAACTGTTGAGTCTAACACTAGTTTATTATATAAAATACTAAACATGGCAATAACCATAATAATTTAAAACTTTTCTGTTTCACCTCATTTTTCACAAAACTTGTATCTCTTGTATGTAAACAATTTACAACAATTATACAATTAGAGAAGCAGGAAAATACACGCACTTAAGTATAAAAAATCGATAAATTTTCCACACAAATTCACAATTAAAAAAAAATATACACAATGCATATTTCACTGTACAAACATCACGGAACCATATTTAAAAAAACCGAAATATTATTTGCTAAGCGTGCGCAACCTAGTTTAAACAACAAAGTTCACTCATAAACTGAAGAAAATAAAAATCGAGCTATTTTTAAATTTTTAAAAAGCCAATCCGATCGAACAATTTATTATACTCTTCTTATATAAAAATTGTATACGGTATGGTGTCTCACTCAATCATGTTGCCTTTTTATTATTCATATTCATTCTATCACACCTTCTCTCTAATTTTATGTACAGTACACTCTCAATACAAAAAAAAATGTTTTCTTGTAAACATACCAACGTTTAATTTCTTTATAAAATAATTTTTGAGATCAACTTTATGTGCAAGAAAAGGTAAAAACGAATTTTCAAAAGATCATTGACGGTCGTAGGAGTGAATGAGATAACAAGTAGCCGGTTTTAAGATTAAATTTTTCTTTTTTTTGGTTAAAGTAAAAAAAAAAAAAGAATACAGTTTTTGGTAAATCTTTTTGTTGTCTTACTACAAATACATAAGTGATTCAGTGGAGGAGATTGATGACTTAAAATTATAAATGTGTTGAAAGTTAATATTAACCTTAACTCATTTCACTAACCCGGTGTTTATTTAATTAATTGGCACTGTAAGGAACACATCTTTAGGCATATAAATGCAACGTGATTATTGTCTAACTCCAATGGCCCGATAACGTGATATTCAAAGAAGACTATTGAAACGTAAAGGAAGTTTTCAAAAATACAATCAAATATTCGAATCCGAAGTGACATTGAAAAGCCATTGCTGCATAACAAGGTTCTGAATCTGGATTGTTACCGTAAAATATAGCTAATTACCGACAAAAAATAATTTTTTTTCCAGATACTTATAATTCTATTTAAAAAATTCTGATGTATGCATCACATAACTTTATCACACAAACGAGTCTACAAGGAGATTAATTTTTCGTTGCTCAACAAATATCTCAGGATAATCAGGAGACAAATTATTCTCTGTCAAATTCGAATTTATTAGAGCTGCCAAAACTAGCTATTGAGAATAATTTATATTTCTAAACAACTACCTTCACGTAACTTGGGAAAAGCTTTTACTTACTTTTTTAAAATTGATCAATAAATGTATACCATGAAAATACGATTCATTTGATATATCACATAAGATAACACAAATTAAAAATGTATACTTTTTTCATAATTGAACAAAAAATGTATACCATTAGATTGCTTAGAAAAATATGATTCATTTGATATATCACATAAGATAACACAAATTAAAAATGTTCACCCATCATCCAGCAACTGTGGTCCAGGCAATTTTTTACAAAACTTTGAATCCTCTAATTCATATTTACAAAACTCCACGAATACCTGTGGAATAAAATTAAAATTGAATTTTTTATTGTAAGCAGATTTATGTTGATATTAGATATTAGAATATCTCGTTTTCGTTGAGATAAAAATCAATCACATACACACAAATTTCAAAAATAGTCAATTTAGATTCAGGAGGCACGTGAGAAAAACAAAATTGTGAAACGATTGTTTTTCTATTACAATACATACTTTATCCTTATACTATGTATAATTAATCCAAGAACAAGACAAATCAATGATAAACATGAAGGAAAAAATAAAAACGACTTACCTTCACACCTAATTTAGTTTTGGGTTATGTTTAGTATTTTGTAAACTCTTCCATTCGCTAAGAGTACACTTCGAGACCTTGCAGGCCTATTTGTAAACTCTTCCATTCGCTAAGAGTACACTTCGAAGCTAAGAGTCCACTTCGAGACCTTGCAGGCCAGTTCGTTTTATGTATATCGACCTTGGGCCAAATAATTATAACGGTGCTAACGGGCAATATCCTTCCATTCAAATGAAATTTTCACTACATCTCTGACGTTTCGATCAGTTGTGAGGCAGCCGCTATCAACAATCACAAATCACGGTTGTTGTGATATTACATTGAGAATAACGTCCTTTTGGTTCTCTTTACTCACTGGGCCATAATACGAAATCGGGATTATTGACAAATGGTCAATCTTGCTACGCAGTAGAGTCTGCAGTAGACTCTCTTTTTGTGGCATATAATATCACAGGGCGGCTTCTTTAAGTCTTTGTCTCCTGTTACTCAAAGTTCAAAGCCCAAAAGAAACGCATCTCTGGAGGTATAGTTGAAAAATTTCAGTTTAACTTTATCGAAGATTACGATAAATAGTGTTTAATCGAAGCCTTCATCGATCATTGCCACATGCCTATCTTATATCACTCAATTTGTGTGGTTTCAATAAGGTTTTTTATTTTTGCAAATATAAATTAACCTATTTACAATTGAAATCATTGCCTCAAACATATAATAGATTTTATAAAGTATTGTAATAGATATTTTTAATTTTTTTTTAAAGATTTTAACGAAATAATATATAGGCAATTGCTCAATTTTTAATTTTAACATCCCTAATAAATTCGTATTTCACAGAGAGTAATTGTATTCTGATATTCCTGAGATATTCGCTGAGCAACGAAAAATTAATTTCCTTGTATACATGTCTGTATGATAAAGTGGGTTTGGATAAAGTTATTCCAGAATATTTTTTTTGCAATCAAATATTATTTAGGCTATTTATTTAAAAAAAACTTTATGTTTTTTAAATTTTTTTTAAATTTTTATGGTAAATCGATTTCAACTTGAATATCATCATTACCTTTTTAACTATTCTGAATAGTTAAAATGGTACTGATGATAATGCAAGTTGAAATTGATTTACCATAAAAATTAAAAAAAAAATTGTCATTATAAGGAATAAATACTATAAATTTAAAAAACAAATTAAAACATAATGTTTTATTTAAATAATTTATCCAGTGAGTGACAAAAGATTATACACAAAACATAGAAAAAATGAATAATATTCATTTAAACTCAATTATTTAGGCCTTGGTATAATCAAAGCCATCTTAATAAATGTATTAAGATGGCTTTGGTATAATAAATGAAGGGAAAGCTTCAATGTTGCAAAAAGGGTTCATCTATGTAGTATATGAAAACAAATTCTCAATTTCTCATCACAGTCTCAACATTTCAGTTTTAATATTGAACTTCACTGGAATAAACAATAATCTTATACGTATTATATTCATTCGTTTATTAGGTTTATTGTGTGTTTTCTTTTTGTTTTCTGTTGTTTGAATAAACGAAACAACAACAAAAAATGGTAAAAGCAAACAACCCACACAACCTCACGACCGCATCGTGTACAACAACAAATTCACCACAATATTTTACATACAAATGAACAGACGTTGGAATAGAGTAAAAAAATAATAAAAATGTATATAAGTCGCTGGTAAGTAGTAAAGGTTTGCTACTTCAGCAGAGTTATAATATACATATTTTGGTTTTTTCTTCTCTTTTTTTTTCGTTTTTATTTCATTTAATATCTTCTACAGACATTCGTCGTCTTCTTATTCATCTTATTCATATTTTGTTGTTGTTTATTATTATTCTTGATATTATAATTTCTTGTCTGTACCAGAATAAAATTATTCAATTGAACTTTGTTTAAGTATACGCGAACGCGATATTTGAGAGTTTTCCCTTTTTGCTGAATAGTTGGCTACAAATGATGGCATTTTAACATCTATTCCACAATACATAACAAAAATTAAGAAATATTAAATTGGGTTTGAACCAAAATCATTCGAACCAGAAAGTTATTGAATTTTTATTAAATTACCAAGTTTGATGGGACGTGTTCTGTAAGAAATTAAAATAAAGCTACGAACATATAATTTATATGCACTGTTTGTTACCGGTGTATAATGTAGTTCGCTCGAAAACTATTGCGGAAAATATTTAAATGAAACAATTATGAGTATCGTCACTAAATTAAAAACGTTAAAATAAAGGTCTCATAAAGTAAATTAAATCAAATAAAAAAGTTCTGTCAAGCATGAACTTTTGCCCGAGGATTCCGTACAGTGAATATTTACACTATGTGCAATATACTCGTACTAACTATTTTATTTGAAAAATGATCAGTTTGTAAAAAAATTATTTGAGTAAATTTTATTTGATTAATAAAGGAGACATATTTTAAGGTATGAGTAAAATCCACAATATGTACAAGTTTTAAGCGAAACTTTGTCATTTGAATATCTTAGCCCTCTTATTTTTTTCTCGCATTTGAAAAAAGGAAATAGTTACTTGGGGCCAGATCGAGATGTGGATGCTGTATTTCATTGAACTTGCAATCTCGTAAGGCTTGTTGTCATAGTTGAATAGTTTCAAACTGTCATCGTGTTTGTATTTATTCAGTATCGTTTGCCATTTCATCATGGAAAGACTGAGCCCGGCATAGTGTCTACAAATTGTTCAGCTATATTACGAAAATCAGCGTTCTATGAGAAATGTGTTTCGTGCCCTTAGACCAAGTTACGGTTGACATAATCGGCCTCTCGAGACCACTATTTGGAATACCATCGAAAAGCTTGAACCCCAGTTTACAGTATTGGATGATACGCGACTAAATAGACGGTTTGGTATGGTTTCTTTAAAAAAGAAGTTGGCCCTTTGAATAGTGCTCGTTGAATATTTGCTGCCTGAAATTGAAGCGCGACCTCGACGACATTTGGTTCCAAGAAGTCGGCGCTATTTGCCATATAGCGCGCGAAGAAATGTAATTATTGAAAAATCTAATTGGCGAGCAATTAATTTCACGGTTCGGATCGTTGAATTGACTATTTAGATCGTGTGATACCTAGACACTTTTTTTGTGGCTACCGAAAGTCCAAAGTCTATGTAAATAAACCAGTTATAGATTTGAGGCATTATAGGAGCCAACATTACTCTCGTCATCAAAAATTGGACTTTGAGAAAGGACCATCGCAGCTGCGGCCATCATTTGAAAGAAGTAATCTTTAAAAAATAAATGGCAAGAAATGTTCTTTAGAATGATAATAAAGTTTCCATACGATTAAATAGATTTTTTTTAATTTTTGCACAAATCACTTCTATAGATTTTGTTAATACGGATAAAATCACGCACATGTTGTTTCATGTTCCCTATTTCTGGCATAACTGCCGGTGTGACTTTTGTACTTCAGCACTCTTTCCACTATACCCCAAAAATTTTCGATACAAAAATCTGTGAACTCTTTAAGATAACATTGTTTTTATTAATCTCGTGCAAATTTATTACTTCTGTTGGAATTAGAGTCGTGTGAAGGTATATGGCCAAAACCTTACTGCTGAATCGTGTTAAAGAATTAGCGGCAAAATACGTCGTTATGAAAAATGTGACAAAAACCTGGTATACATGTTTTTGCAAATATATCTAACTTGAAGTGTTTCAAAAACCAATTTCATGTACGTTTCGTCAACCATCAAAACCCATCGACTAAATTTTGTGAAAATTTTGTCATCAGTCTGGCACATATTTTATCGATCAAATGTTGGTTATCTCAACGATTTGGCATTTTAATAACTCGGTAGCACTTATAGCCTTCCTGAACATCGAATTCGTTTACGTTTGGAGTGGGGTGTGTTAAATTGTGAGGCACGGTCATAGTTAAATTTCCCCGGATTATTTTTAATGAAGGTTATAACCTTTTTTAGTTGTGCATTTCAGATTTCTATCGTTGTTCAGCACCAATGTTTTAATACGCCGATGGTTGAGTAAACAGAATCAATGCTCTTGAAATCGTGGACTCGAGTTCAAGACTCATCAGCGCCAAAAAAAATGTAATTTAATTTCTGCTGTAAAATTGGTTCAACACAGCTTCTGTTGAAATCTACATTCAATTTCTGCAAGTATAAGAGCCATCTCTTCTGTATGATCGAAATGAAAATATACGGTACTGGTCAAATAAGCATAGCCCATTCCTATTGCTAAAATTTTCAATTTTCTCTATTGAATTGACAAATAAAAAAGATTTGTGTGGCACCAAATTTATATACGCCGGTGGTGCAGTTAACAGAGTCATTGATTTTGGATTCGAGGACTCGAGTTTAATCCTCGTCAGCGTCAATACTTTTTAATTTAATTTCTTCGGCAAGTATAAGAGCCCCATCTCCTGTGCATGAGCGTAATGAAAATGTAAGAGCCATCTTTTATGTATGACCGTAATGAACGTCTATTCCTGTTGCTATTTTCAATTTTCTCTATTAAATTGGCAACATAAAAGATTTGCATAGCACCAAATTTATATACGCCGGTGGTCCAGTAAGCAGAGTCGTTGCATTTGAATTTGTGAACTTGAGTTCAAGCCTCGGTTTGGCATTAAATAATTTTTAATTTAATTTATTTAATTTCTCCCTTCAATTTGAAAATATAAAGGATGAGTATAGCGGCAAATCTATATATGGAAATGGTGAGGTGGTAAATTAAGCAGTGTCATAGGATTTGGAATCGTAGATGTTATGCAGTGTTCGAACCTCGATTAAGCGTAAAACAATTTAGCGGGGCATCCACACATTTCTCATTAAATTAAAAAAAAACTACTTTTTGACTTAAAAATGACCAATTCGAAATTAAATTAAATATATCCAATCACCAGCTTCTTTTACCACGAGCCACCCGCTGTACATATAAATATCGATATTCTTAGCGGTTAAAGCTGCCATTTGAATAAAAAAAAATGAAACTTTTAGCAACGGCAATGGACTCTGCTTATTTCACCATCGCCGTTCAATTTCATTACCGCTCTATACCCATACCCATCTTTTATACTTGCCACTTTTACATGGAGAATATTGAAGTTTTGAACAGAAGATGAGTTGGATTTCAGTAATTTTATTTCAGCATCACCAATTTGACAGGAAAAATTAAATCAAAAAATTGTTGGCTCGATCGAAAATCGAACTTAGATCCATAAATCCAAAGTCACTGATTTTGCTTACTGGACCACCGCCGCATATATATTTCATGCTATACAGATCTTTTATATCGGTCATTTGAATAGAAAATATTAAAAATTTTCGCAAAGGCAATGGACCATTATAGCAATTTCACCGTCGCTAAATATATACCCATACTTGTATACATGCCACTACTTGAAAAAAATGAAAATGTTTAACAGAAGCTGTGTGTTGCACCAATTTGAATACAGAGGAAATTAAATTAAAATAATACGGTCGCTAATGTGACTCGAACCTTGGTCCACAAATCCAAAGTCAATCACTCTACTACCTCGCTCACCATCGTATATAAATTTGATGTTATGCAAATCTTTCCAATTGAATTGAGAAACTTGGGGAAATTTTTTAACAGAAGCTGAGTTGAACCAAAAATGTTCCAACATTAATATCGTTTGAAACTTAACTGAACAGCATAGTACCAGGTGCAACATTTAATGCGATGACATTCCTAGCAGTGTATTTCGAAGAAGCTAAAAATCTGACAAGCTATTTCTCCTTATGTTCTTAAAAATTATAAAACATCCGTTCCAGTCAATGATGTTTGATGCGATTTTCTAGGTGGGCCACAATATGGACCTCTGACCAATTTTGAGTTTAAGTCAGTACATGAATAACGTCCAAATAAAAAATGTCCCTTTACAAACTGAAAGTATAACAAATAAGTATAGCTATAAACTCATAGTGTCGATTAAAACTAAAAACAAATTTAATTTAATTTCTTACAAATTAATTCAATTCAGATTCTGTTAAATTTTCATTTTTCTCTATTCAAATGAGGAGTATGAAAGATGGATTTATCAGTAATGAAATTGTATGGCAATGGTCAACGGGCGTTTGATTACTGGGCGTGAGTTCAAGCGTCATTCGGGCTAAGGTTTTTTAAATTTAATTGCATCTTACAAATTAGTTCAACTCAGCTTCTATTAAAATTTTCAAATTTTTCCAATTAATGGCCAAGCATATCAGAGGGATGTAGCAGCAATGAAAGTGTACGGCGATGCTCAAATAAGCAGAGTCCAGAAATACTTTTAGTTATAAAAAAATAGATCAGGTCAGGTAAAATTTTCTTGGGTCAGTTGGCCAAAATATTGGTTTTCCAGTTGAAATGAATTAACATCCATTCTCTTTAGTGGCAATCAGTAATTCTTTTCCTTTAGTTGTAGTTAATCTAGAACCCCAGTGAGTATTGGAAAGTTGTTGGTTTTTATATACATGAACAAGTGTTGCTTATCTGATCTATTTGGCATTTTAATAACTTGGTAGCACTTATAGCCTTCCTCGAATTCGTTTTACCATGGAGTGGGATGTGTTAAATTTTATGGCAAGGTCATAGTTAAAGCTTACCGGATTATTTTTAATGAAAGTCATAACCTTTTTGTCTGATTTTTTGTGAGCCGTTTTTGCCGATTTTTCTGCGTGCTGTGCTATACCGTTCCACCGTTATAAAGAGGGCCCCACTCTATATAACGCTTTATATCTTTGTTTTGGGTCAATTTAATAATTTTGTAATGGATAAACATGACGCTGAAGTAGATTCATGGTATTTGAGCTCGAATAGTTTTAAATTCCGCTCTTTTTGAAAAGATATTTAAATGCATTGAAGGACATTCAATAAAACTATCACCAATAACGCATTGTTCCTAAAGAAATTTGGTTATCCTTTAGTTTAGAACTAATTGACACAACCACTCTAAGAATTGTCTACATTATCGAGGTGGAGTACGTTGTTGACGTTATCTACGGGTTGTCAACACGTCAATGTAGAAAATAATAGATGACGCGTAAACGCCCATCCCTGGCCATTATCTAACCCGCAGATGGTTGAACCATAAACTTTTTCGGTGGTGGATTTCCCTGCGCTGTCCATTGCATGGATTCCTGTTTCAATTCTGGATCATAGTGATGAATCAACGTTTCATCACCAGTGACTATTTGGTTTATAAATTTAACTAGATCAGTTCACTCATTTCTATAAAATTACCTTTGAAGTTTCCGCACTCGAAATATTTTTTTTGGTCCATATAGTAACATTCGGGGAACCCATCTTGCACTAACATTTGGCAGCTTAAGATGATTGTGTAAAATTGTGCTAATACTGCCAATAGATATATTTAATATTATACTCAACTTTGAAATGGTGATCAGGCGGATCCCCACAGCTGAAGACCTGCAGACACTGTTACTCTAAATGGTAATTTTAACCGAGGATCTTATATTGGAAGACAGGCCGTCTTCCAATATAAGGTCCTCGGTTAAAATTACCATTTCGTGAGTAACACCGTCTGCAAATCTTCAGCTGCGGGGGTCATCTTCCAGCGACTCTCTATACCTTGTTTGAATAGACGGACCCACTTCGTTATTGTTTTATAACACAGATTCTCCGTAAACATTTTTAACTCTTTTTTCGATATCATTAGAAGTATTATTTTCCTTTACAAAGAATTTAATCACAGATAATTGCATTTTCAAACAGAATCGATCAGTCCCTGATAAAGTCTTTTCGCTGCGGATGATTCTATCTAAATATTATTCTATATAAATAATATAAGACATCCATTCAGTACATAAGGTATTCCTGGATTTCCGGCAGGCCTATATGACTCGTTTAAACGAGAGAGTTTGTCGGCTGCTCTGGAATACGAAACGCTAACTAAATTGGCACGATTGTGCGCAGAGTAATAGTAATGTAATCTCAATGCTGTGTTTAATTTGAGAACTACAGGCTATCTACAATGTTTGCAGTTAAATCGGGTGTTCGGTAAGGAGATGCTCTGTTCTTGATAGTCTTTAATCTCATGTTGGAGTATATCTTTCGTATAGAACTGAAACACTTCTGCACAACATGTCATACCAGCAATCAAACCAGGTGCTTGCATATGCAGGTGACATATGCGTGATTGGACTGAATGGCAACGGAGTGAAGGAAATACTTGATCCGCTTGTAGAGTTTTCAGCTTCTGTTGTACTCCAGATCAATGAGTCCAAAACAAAATACATGATCTCTGGTTAAAGGGGCAATAAGGCACACCGGATTTTAGTAGTGGTCGCTACACGTTTGAGGGAGTGAGAAGGTTCAAATATTTGAGCTCTCTTATCCCTCACGATAACAGTATGGGTGCAGAGGATACTAAAGAGCGGCTGGCAGCTGGAAATCGTTCTTTGTATCCTCTAGGCCACGGCTAAAATTTAAACACCTGTCAAGTGCCGTAAAGCTGAATAGTTGATCAGGCCTGTTGTAATGTATGGATGTGAAAGTTGGACGCTGACGGACGAGTACGAGAGAAGTGTTCTTACCTTTGAAAAAAAAACATGTGTGTGATTTACGGCGCAAAACGCGAGGAAGATGGTACATACCGAGCTCTGTACAATATCGAGATCAGAGATCAGATGAAGATCCCCGATATATATGTATATTGATCCTCAAGTGCACTGGCTCAGTCACGTTCTGCGTGAGGATCCGGAACGAATTGTGCAGCGATCGCTTAAGGAAGACGATGAGACGTTTCCACGGTGTAGAGAACGAATTTAGCTTCGTCAGATTGTCTAAAACTGTATAAAACCAAGCTAGTGGAACCAGATTGTTGACTCAGTATGAGACCAGTAATGGCCTTTAAAGGCTGTTAATAATAATAATCAAAATTTGTCGTTAGAACTCGTTGGTATTTTATACAATAATATAAATACAGGTGATTACCACTGGTGCATGGTTGCTGTAATGCTGTCTAGCTGTAAGAAAATTAATTTCGGTAGATACATGTACCTATAATTATATGAGGTACAACAAAAGCTTTATGTATTTTTGTATTTTTGTATCGCAATGTTGAATTAAATTTCACTAATATATTATATACTATATACATAGCTACTTCATATACATTTATTTTATTTTGTCGAAACACCACTACATCCACAGAAAATAACTGTTTGGTGCGCTTTATGGGCTGGCGGTGTCATTGGTCCATATGTCTTTAAAAACGATGATGGTCAGAATGTTACTGGCAAAGATGAGCGGTACAGGGACATGATTAGAAATTTCTTCGTACATCGATTAGCTGGCATGACATGTGGTTCCAACAGGACGGATGCCCCACAGCGCGCTACAATTGATTAACTCAAAGAAACTTTTGATGACAGAATAAAATTATTCGCGTAATGGTCCAATTAATTGGCCACCAAGATCGTGTGATTTAACCCCATTTGATTATTTTCTTTTGGGTTATGTAAATTCACTTGTCTACGTCGATAAACCAGAGACAATTCGAAGAGTTATTGGCGAAATACGGCCGCAAATGCTGCGAAAAGTTTGTGAAAATTGGTGTTCCAGATTGCACCTTTTACGCGCTGGCGGCCACATGGCCGAAATCCTTTTTAAACGTCAATGTCATAAAAGTTTCTATCCAATAAAGCCCGTTTCATTGATATTAAAAATATATTTCTTTGTTTTATTATGAATTAAACTTTTGTAACTCTATAAAAACACCCTTTATATGCAAAACATACAAATTTATTTTAAATTTTTCAAATAATTTCATGAAAATTGTTTAACTCTCTCGTTTTATTAATTATTTTGATTAATCAAAAAATCAGAGAGATTTTATTTCCAACTGAACACTGGTCATTTGAACTTCTATAGATATGCTTTTGCACGATAACGAAACATGAGGTGGTCCAAGAGGTCATTATGGTTTTGGATCATTAGGGTTAGTTTTGATTTATTTTATCGTTAATAAGATTTCTTTGGAAACAACGAGGTAAATTCCACAAAATTTTGAAATAATTTTACTAATTGAATTGTGTTTATGAAATTTGATTGTGTTATAAGTTTATTTTTATAGCTATAGCCTTTAAACTATAGTAAGTTTTCAAATAACTATACGTATGTTAAGCAAACCCACAATTATATTCGACATCATTATGAATTCAAAATAGTCAAACAATATATAGAACTCATATTAAATACTTTAATTAAATTCTTCAATTCCTGTCCAAATAAATTTAAAATTCGCTACCATACTACTACATAATACAGAAAAAATATTGGTGTCATTTGATTGCTAAACAATTCACGATGGAATTGAATCGATTTATACAACTGGAGTACTGCTATATTTCGATCTTAGATCTATTCACCGACCGACCGCATTTGTAATGAATTAATAAATTAATTAATTGTATATGAAATTACGAATATGTATTAATACACTGTATTATGAAGCTCCTGCTGATTATTAAAATTAATTTTTGGTGTTGCTTTCTGTTTTCTTTACCAGAAGTTTTGCATAAATTAAAAACAAATTCATTCATTCCAAAAAGTAAAATTATCTTAAATAGTATATACGAGTATATGTATATATGCTTATGATGAAGAGTGTGAAATAATTTAAAGGTAATCACCTCATTTGAATAACTCCAACTGTGTGTCTTAACTTGAACTTCAACCACGACTTAACTCTCCTCTGTGTGTGAGTAAGTTTTTGTTTCGGTCTCGCTTGATTCGATGTATACATGATCATATTTTATCGCATTTATAGTCAAATTAATTTAATATTTTAAATTCGACTTGGTTAGTTAATTCTACTGAAATAGATAAAATATCGATCAAATCTAATTATATTTATGATCATCTTGATCATTTAACTTTCGATATTTCTTATTTTCGAATGTACATAAGAAGAACATAAATAATAGACATATATAGTAGTAGTAATAATAATAACAATATAAAAATTGGATTTTTTCAATATAGAGATATTTCAACGGGTGGTACGACTTTTATAAATTTAAAAATGTATTCTATAGTAGTTACCGGTATACCTACCACCCGTTCAATATCTGTATAATATATATACGTAATAAGCATTATGGTATGTATAATATATATGTCCTAGTTTGATAACTAATGATTACTCTATTTTACATATATCTTTAATTCCATTACAATGTTATTGATAATAAAATACGGCTCTAATACTTTGAATAATGGTTGTATCTTGATAACAAATTTGTTCGTTTTGTAGATAAATAAATATATATATATATCAAAAATCAAATACACAATATAAGATCATGTCAAGAAAATCAAGAAGAAATTAGAAATGGATTAATACAAAAAGATTACAAAAACCCATAAAAAATTATAGACAAAACCAAAATAAAATGCTTATAAAAAATTATATACGAGTACCAATAAATACTAAAAGGCAATTTAGGATAACAATTATTTTATATTTTTTTATTTTTACCAATTCGCACATCACCAACTACACGAATTCCATCTTTAAGGTTTTGAATAGATTGTGGAGCATTGGCATAGGCCTTATCTTTCACGTGGCCCCAAAGAAAAAAGTCTAAAGATGTTAAATCACAAGATCTTGGTGGCCAATTGTGATCATCTCTTTGAGAAATAACACGGTCAGGAAACTTTTATTGCAAAATTGCGATTGTTTCGTTGCTTGTGTGGCACGTAGCGCCGTCCTGCTGAAAATAAACGTCGTCCACATAAATATCAATTCCGGCCGTAAAAAATCATTTATTATAGCTCGGTAGCGCAATCCATTCACCGTAACAGTTGCACCAGCCTTATTTTCGAGAAAGTAAGGTCCAATCACACCGCCAGCCCCAAAACTGCACCAAACAGTGACACATTAAGGATGGAGAGGCTTTTCAACGATCATTCTTGGATTTTCTGAACCCCAAATGCGACAATTCTGATTATTAACGTAGCCTCGGAGGTAAAAATGGGCCTCATTACTGCAGATGATGTTTCGATGAAAATCCGGATTATTTTGATGCAGGACCCAATCAGCGAAGATACGACGTTTATGGGGATCGACGGGCTTGAGTTCTTGTGAACTGATCTTTAAAAGCCTTAAGACCTAAGTCTTTATTTAAAATACGGTGTAATGTCGTTTGTGGAATGTATAATGCCAAAGATCGCCGTTGAATCGACAAACCTGGATTTTCTTCAACACTACGGGCTATAGCAGCAATATTCTCAGTTGTTCTTGAGCAACGCACACGGTTTCGATTCTTCGCATCACTAACTTGTCTTAACAGCTCAAATTTGTCGACCAGTTTCACTATTGCCGGCCGAGAAGTTGCTTCACGACGACCAACATGTGCTTTAGTTTTGCGAACTGTGACTGCAAAATGTTCCCCATTTTTGTAGTGAATTTTAACAATTTCAATGCATTGTTGAAGCGTGTAATGTACCATTTTTAGTAATGGCGTAGTTTTTACTTCTTAAATATCAACAAATGACAGCTTCAAAATTGTCAGCTGCCCAAATAGCAGGCTATTCAAAATGAAACCTATTATTGGAAAACCCTGTATATATGAAATTTCCTCAGAGAAAAATACAAAAAAAGCTATCTTATCTCCATGATATTCAGCTCATATCATGAGGTGGTCGAGGTTACCTTAGTTTTATTATGGCCTACTTCTCCATATGTATGCCATGATCTCTAGTATTGGTGGTACAACACTTTATTTGGTATCATTTGATATACACAATGCCTGGAATTGAATTAAAAAAATATACTTTATCCCCATGATATGGAATTGCGGAACTTAGAGGTGCATTGTGTTAAAACAGGCTATGTGGCCATTTTTGCCTCTAGTAATGCTGGTACAACGCCTTATTTTTAATCATGTCATATACATACGCGCAATACAAGTCATAGATGGGATTAAAATAAACATACTTCATCCCTGCATGATATGGATTTGGAAAGCTCAGAGATCCTTTGTGTTACCATAGACTATCTAACCATATACACCAATAGTTACATGTGTCTCTAGTGATGGCGGTAAAACGTCTTATGCTTTATAATTTAATATATACACAAAATCTGTCATACACGGAATTAAAAACATATACTTTATCTCCAGAATATAGAACTGAAGAGCTATATACTTATAGACTTATCCCTAATAATGGCGGTACAACGCCTTACGTTTTATCAATTCAGATACACATAACAAAACAGCTATCTCATATATGGGTGGAATTGAAAAAATATAATTTATCCTCATTATATTAGATTTAGGAGCTCAGAATGAATTAGACATGTTCATTGCCTTTTCAATGGTTCAAATATGTTTTTTTTATAATAATACTTAATTTATGAGACTTTATTTAATTATTACTATAACTAATAGTTTGTTTAAGATGTATAGTTAAATAATAAATACCATATGTATTTTTAAATTAGAATTTATAAAACATTGTTTTTTTTGTATTTTGCAAAAAAAATTCCAATATATGTACTTGAACAGCAGATGAGTCCAATAAGACTAAAATGCTATCTTTTTTATCTTTTTATATTATATTATTATTAGTTACTAACCCATACATATTTTTAATTATTATGTTGTGTTACTAATTTCACTTCGGTACGGTTCACTATTTGTTTGAATATTTTTTGAAACATTAGAGGAACTATCAATTAAAATTAATTCATATGAAGCAAGAATAATAATAGAATTTGGTTCCTGAACATCAATAGGATAAATAAATAATAATAATCGCTGCGATGTTATTTCATGTACAACATCGGGGATCTTCATCAGATCTCTGATCTCGACATTGTACAGAGCTCGGTATGTAGTATGCACCACCTTCCTCGCGTTTTACGCCGTTAATCACACGCATGATTTTTCTCTCAAATCTAAAGAGCCATCTCTCGTACTCTACCGTCAGCGCCCAACTTTCACATCCAAACAAAACAACGAGCCTGATCAACGCATTGTAAAGCTTCAGCTTCACGGCACTTGATAAGTGTTTAGATTTTAGCAGTGGCCTTAGAGGATAGACAGCTCTACTGCCAGCCGCACTGTAATATACTCATCCACAATGTTATCGTGAGTGATAAGATAACCTAAATATTTAAACCTTCTCACTCCTTCAAACGTGTCCACCACTAAAATCTGGTTTGCCATTGCCCCTATATGGCAATGAGTCCAACAGAAGCTGAAAACTCTACAAGCGGATCAAGTATTTCTTTCACTCCGTTGGTATCCAGTCCAATCAAGAATTTGCATATGGAAGCACCTGATTGGACTGGCGATATAAGATGTTGCGTTGAGGTATTTCAGTTTAACGAATGATCTACTCCAACATGAGATTAAAGAGTATCGGAGACAGAGCATCTCCCTGCCGAACACTCGTGTTAACTGCAAAAATTGTCGATGGCCTATTCACAACTTTAACACAGCATTGAGACTGCGTCACTCTCATCCTACACAGTCGTACCAATTTTGTTAGCATTCCTAGGTATTCCAGGGCAGACCACAAACTCTCGGCCTGCCGGAAATCCAGGAACACCTGATGTACGGGGATGGATGTCTCATAATATTTAGATAGAATCACATCCGCAGCGAAAAGACCCATGTGAAGATGGCCCAAAATTCTATCCCAAAAAATAGCGATTTTAAACACTGGCAATACCAAAAAAAATATTACGAAATAATAAACTATCACGACAGATAAAATTTAAAAAACATAATTTATATGAAGAAAAAAATACTTCCATCAAAATTTTTAATAAAAAATAAAACAAAAATATTAATGCAAAAAAAATAATACTACTTTTAAATAAAAGAAGAGAATTTAAATTAAACTTAAAAGCGTTACAATAATTAGATTTCGATTTGAAATTATTCAAGAATTGCTGTAAAATTCTTAACGAATTTAAGAAGCAGATATACCAAAGAATCTATTTCAATAATCAAATATGGGGGAATCGGAGTTCTGGGGGGTCTACAATACCATTATATAACTACTATCACGGTTCAATGGAATATTTAATTAAGTTTTATTCCGTTTCGAAATTATTCGAGTACTGCAGTAGAATTTATTTACGAATTTATGGAGTAGATATACCAAAGAATCTATTTCAATAATCATATATGGGGGAATCGGAGTTCTGGGGGTCTACAATACCATTATATAACTACTATCACGATCCAATGGAATATTTAATTAAGTTTTATTCCGTTTCGAAATTATTCGAGTACTGCCGTAGAATTTATTAACGGTTTTATGGAGCAGATATACCATAGAACCTATTTCAATAATCAAATATGGGGGAATCGGAGTTCTGGGGGGTCTACAATACCATTATATAACTACTATCACGATCCAATGGAATATTTAATTAAGTTTTATTCCGTTTCGAAATTATTCGAGTACTGCCGTAGAATTTATTAACGAATTTATGGAGTAGATATACCATAGAACCTATTTCAATAATCAAATATGGGGGAATCGGAGTTCTGGGGGGTCTACAATACCATTATATAACTACTATCACGATCCAATGGAATATTTAATTAAGTTTTATTCCGTTTCGAAATTATTCGAGTACTACCGTAGAATTTATTAACGGTTTTATGGAGCAGATATACCATAGAACCTATTTCAATAATCAAATATGGGGGAATTGGAGTTCTGGGGGGTCTACAATACCATTATATAACTACTATCACGATCCAATGGAATATTTAATTAAGTTTTATTCGGTTTCGAAATTATTCGAGTACTGCCGTAGAATTTATTAACGGATTTAAGAAGCAGATATACCATAGAATCTATTTCAATAATCAAATATGGGGGAATCGGAATTCTGGGGGGTCTACAATACCATTATATAACTACTATCACGATCCAATGGAATATTTAATTACGTTTTATTCGGTTTCGAAATTATTCGAGTACTGCCGTAGAATTTATTAACGGTTTTATGGAGCAGATATACCACAGAACCTATTTCAATAATCAAATATGGGGGAATCGGAGTTCTGGGGGGTCTACAATACCATTATATAACTACTATCACGATCCAATGGAATATTTAATTAAGTTTTATTCGGTTTCGAAATTATTCGAGTACTGCCGTAGAATTTATTAACGGATTTAAGAAGCAGATATACCATAGAATCTATTTCAATAATCAAATATGGGGGAATCGGAGTTCTGGGGGGTCTACAATACCATTATATAACTACTATCACGATCCAATGGAATATTTAATTAAGTTTTATTCCGTTTCGAAATTATTCGAGTACTGCCGTAGAATTTATTAACGGATTTAAGAAGCAGATATACCATAGAATCTATTTCAATAATCAAATATGGGGGAATCGGAGTTCTGGGGGTCTACAATACCATTATATAACTACTATCACGGTTCAATGGAATATTTAATTAAGTTTTATTCCGTTTCGAAATTATTCGAGTACTGCCGTAGAATTTATTAACGAATTTATGGAGTAGATATACCATAGAACCTATTTCAATAATCAAATATGGGGGAATCGGAGTTCTGGGGGGTCTACAATACCATTATATAACTACTATCACGGTTCAATGGAATATTTAATTAAGTTTTATTCCGTTTCGAAATTATTCGAGTACTGCCGTAGAATTTATTAACGGTTTTGTGGAGCAGATATACCATAGAATCTATTTCAATAATCAAATATGGGGGAATCGGAGTTCTGGGGAGTCTACAATACCATTATATAACTACTATCACGGTTCAATGGAATATTTAATTAAGTTTTATTCCGTTTCGAAATTATTCGAGTAATACCGTAGAATTTATTAACGGATTTAAGAAGCAGATATACCATAGAATCTATTTCAATAATCAAATATGGGGGAATCGGAGTTCTGGGGAGTCTACAATACCATTATATAACTACTATCACGGTTCAATGGAATATTTAATTAAGTTTTATTCCGTTTCGAAATTATTCGAGTACTGCCGTAGAATTTATTAACGGTTTTATGGAGACATGACAGCTATTGGGAACTATATGATGATTTAAAAAATATGATAGTTAAAATACGCAATGACAATCATAAAGTGAAACCCCACTTAATATTTTACACAGAAAATTTAAAAAAAAATTGAAATTTAATATGGATTTTAATGGAAATAAATCTACTAATATTTGAATATTGTTGAATGACATTTAAAAAGAGCCTTGTTTAATATTAAGCAAAATAATAAATATAAAAAAATCTCAATATATTTCGACTTGCAAGGTCATCTATCTATGGGAGTTAAACTAAACTGAGTATAGTTAAATTCCTGAATATTAACCACCTAAAAATCGAAATATATTAATATTTATAAAATTAAATTTAAAAAATATTAAACAAGTGTTTCCGTTTTTTAGAAAAATGTTATTCAATTTATTTCCCCAAGTGCCAGCGGTCAAAAATGTTCACGTTATTAATAAATAGTGATAGTAGTTATATAATGGTATGGCAAAACTCCGATTCCATTGAACCGTGATAGTAGTTATATAATGGTATTGTAGACCCCCCAGAACTCCGATTCCCCCATATTTGATTATTGAAATAGGTTTTATGGTATATCTGCTCCATAAAACCGTTAATAAATTCTACGGCAGTACTCGAATAATTTCGAAACGGAATAAAACTTAATTAAATATTCCATTGGATCGTGATAGTAGTTATATAATGGTATTGTAGACCCCCCAGAACTCCGATTCCCCCATATTTGATTATTGAAATAGGTTCTATGGTATATCTGCTCCATAAAACCGTTAATAAATTCTACGGCAGTACTCAAATAATTTCGAAACGGAATAAAACTTAATTAAATATTCCATTGGATCGTGATAGTAGTTATATAATGGTATTGTAGACCCCCCAGAACTCCGATTCCCCCATATTTGATTATTGAAATAGGTTCTATGGTATATCTGATCCATAAAACCGTTAATAAATTCTACGGCAGTACTCGAATAATTTCGAAACGGAATAAAACTTAATTAAATATTTCATTGAACCGTGATAGTAGTTATATAATGGTATTGTAGACCCCCCAGAACTCCGATTCCCCCATATTTGATTATTGAAAAAGGTTCTATGGTATATCTGATCCATAAAACCGTTAATAAATTCTACGGCAGTACTCGAATAATTTCGAAACGGAATAAAACTTAATTAAATATTCCATTGAACCGTGATAGTAGTTATATAATGGTATTGTAGACCCCCCAGAACTCCGATTCCCCCATATTTGATTATTGACATAGGTTCTATGGTATATCTGCTCCATAAAACCGTTAATAAATTCTACGGCAGTACTCGAATAATTTCGAAACGGAATAAAACTTAATTAAATATTCCATTGGATCGTGATAGTAGTTATATAATGGTATTGTAGACCCCCCAGAACTCCGATTCCCCCATATTTGATTATTGACATAGGTTCTATGGTATATCTGCTCCATAAAACCGTTAATAAATTCTACGGCAGTACTCGAATAATTTCGAAACGGAATAAAACTTAATTAAATATTCCATTGAACCGTGATAGTAGTTATATAATGGTATTGTAGACCCCCCCAGAACTCCGATTCCCCCATATTTGATTATTGAAATAGGTTTTTTGGTATATCTGCCCCATAAAACCGTTAATAAATTCTACGGCAGTACTCGAATAATTTCGAAACGGAATAAAACTTAATTAAATATTCCATTGGATCGTGATAGTAGTTATATAATGGTATTGTAGACCCCCCAGAACTCCGATTCCCCCATATTTGATTATTGAAATAGGTTCTATGGTATATCTGCTCCATAAAACCGTTAATAAATTCTACGGCAGTACTCGAATAATTTCGAAACGGAATAAAACTTAATTAAATATTCCATTGAACCGTGATAGTAGTTATATAATGGTATTGTAGACCCCCCCAGAACTCCGATTCCCCCATATTTGATTATTGAAATAGGTTCTTTGGTATATCTGCCCCATAAAACCGTTAATAAATTCTACGGCAGTACTCGAATAATTTCGAAACGGAATAAAACTTAATTAAATATTCCATTGAACCGTGATAGTAGTTATATAATGGTATTGTAGACCCCCCAGAACTCCGATTCCCCCATATTTGATTATTGAAATAGGTTCTATGGTATATCTGCTCCATAAAACCGTTAATAAATTCTACGGCAGTACTCGAATAATTTCGAAACGGAATAAAACTTAATTAAATATTCCATTGAACCGTGATAGTAGTTATATAATGGTATTGTAGACCCCCCAGAACTCCGATTCCCCCATATTTGATTATTGAAATAGGTTCTATGGTATATCTGCTCCATAAAACCGTTAATAAATTCTACGGCAGTACTCGAATAATTTCGAAACGGAATAAAACTTAATTAAATATTCCATTGAACCGTGATAGTAGTTATATAATGGTATTGTAGACTCCCCAGAACTCCGATTCCCCCATATTTGATTATTGAAATAGATTCTATGGTATATCTGCTTCTTAAATCCGTTAATAAATTCTACGGCAGTACTCGAATAATTTCGAAACGGAATAAAACTTAACTAATTATTTGATTGCTCATAATTTTCATTTTAATTCATTGATTTTTTTTTTGGGCTGAGAGTAATAAATCGTATGTCATGATAGTTTTTTTATTATCGCGACAGTTTTTTTTTGGGCTGACTTAATAGAAACTATCGTGACAGTAATTTTTTCTGGGCTGAGAGTTAAAACTGTCACGACAGTTATATTTAGTATTGCCATCGCATTTTTTTGGGATGAAAATTGGGCTAACTTCACATACATTCAAAAGCCGGAAACACCTACATCCTTATCGTGTTGGACCAGTATTCAAGATTCGTGCTACTTAAACCATTACGAGACGCGACATCGCAGAAGGTCATAGACTACCTAGAAAGAGAAGTTTTCCCTTTGTACTCAGTGCCAGAACTGATCCACACCGACAATGGTAAACAGTTTATTTCCAAGGCATTCCAGTCTTTATTAGACCGGTATGGTGTTCGACATATGCGCACCCCAGTATATTCCCCACAAGCAAATGCATCAGAGCGCGTAAATAGATCTATCTTAGCAGCTATACGTGCTTACGTGGACGAAGATCACCAGACCTGGGATGTATATCTCCCGCAAATTGCAGGTGCACTACGGAACGCGGTGCATGCCTCTACAACATTCTCACCAGCGTATTTAGTATTTGGACAACATGTCATCACTCACGGTTCCCAATATAAGTTATTACGGTTACTGGGTAACCAGACACTGGCAACTTATTCAATCGAACACAAAACTGACCGGTTATCTTTGGCTCAGGAACAAGTCTTATTCCACCTGCGCCAATCATACAATAAGAATGCCCATCAGTATAATTTGCGATCTTCTGATCGTAAATTTGCAGTTGGACAGAAAGTGTATGTAAGAAATTTTGTCCAAAGTAATGCAGCTGAGAAGTTCTCTGCAAAACTAGCAAAAAAATTCTTGCCTGCTAAGGTTAGCAGACCAGTGGGCAAGGTTGCCTATGAACTAGTAGATAACAATGGTAGAGTGTTGGGTATCTATCACAGCAAAGATATCCGTACTTGATCTCTGCAAACGTCAATTTCATGAACTTTAGTAAATTGGAAAATATTAAATTAGGGATTAAATTTAAAAAAAAAAAAAAAGTAAAGTAAATTAGAATTCTAATTTCCATAAAATCAAAATCAAAAAAAATTAAAAAAAAAAAAAAAAAAAAAAATTTTCTAAATTAAATACAAATAGATGATAATAATAAATAAATGAATACCATTAATTTTCACATTATATATTAAAATAGTTGAGTTTTATGTTTTTTTTAAGTAAATATTTTTTTTTTGGGTTATGGGTTAGCATAGTTTCAAGAAGTAAGAACAACCAAAAATGTGGGGAAAGTTGTGTTTGGTTCTAGTGGGTTGGGCAGCAGTTGCAGTGGCCAATGATGATCTACAATATCAGGCTTTCAACTCTGAGCCGGGAATCTACTTTGCAGAGCTAGGACGTGCGGTAATTTCAACCAGTGATTGGAAGTTTATAGTGTACTATAACTTGACTAGCTACTGGCGAGAATGGGATAACCTTCAGGAAACAAGACATCGTCTACTAGGCACTGCGAGCAGTTGCTCCAACCGGTAACATATTTGATGAATAATATGGAAGACCACAACCAAATTCTCCGGGCCACCAAGAGTAGAGCTCGTCGTGCGCCATTGGACTTTGTTGGGAACCTGCTAGGAGACGTTTTCGGAGTATTGAACCAGCGGGATGCTCTCGAATACCATGAGCAAATTCAAGGACTCGCAAAGGGTACGTTGGAACTCCATAAGTTCATTCAGCAGCAAACCCATGTGCTTGATCTAACGACGAACATCATGCGTAAGGAAAAAGAAATGATTGACCAACACTATAAAATACTACACAATGATATAGATAGTGTAATCCTACATGAAGAGTTTATGGATGTCTTACTGCAGCTGTCTTCGGCAACATTCATATTTAAAGACACTCAAAGTGATTTGATAGATATTCTATCTGATGTGCACCATGGTAGAGCCAATATCAGATTGCTTCCGCCGTCACTGTTGGAGAAGCAGTTAAAGGAGCTGGAACACTTGATTCCAAGTACCACCAGTATTCCGGCCAACAAGAACCACTGGATACAAGTATACAAGCTCCTATCGACCAAAGCTGCGATCGTCCAGGACCAAGTGATATTTGAGGTCCGCCTTCCACTAACACAAAGGGAGGAGTTTCGACTTTTTAATATTATCCCAGTACCAACCAAACATGAAGGCAAGTTCATCTTTATCGAACCAGAGTTCCGACATGTACTGGTAAACGATCACCGTACATGGTATTACCCGCTATCAACGGATGCATTAAAAACGTGCGAAACATGGGAAGAGGGAACAGTAATCTGCACTCTCGAAGGGCCGATGCATAGCATGCAAACACCCGAGGCACACTGCGAAGTGGCGTTACTTGCACACGCCCAAACACTGCCACCGCAATGCCAGATAAGAGCAGTGCTACCAACCATGTATTTCCGTCAACTGCAGAATAACCAATGGGTGATGGTGTTACCTGAAGAAGCTGTATTTGACCTACACTGTCAACAACAAATACATCCAACAACATTGAAAGGAAGTGGAATCCTGACTTTAAAAGCTGGATGTTCATTAAGGGGGCGGTCAGTTCTGATTACCAGCCACTCTTCTTACGTCACTTCGACACAAGTTACTTTTGTACCCACATTCAACCTGTCATTTGAGGTCAAAACACAGACCAGGGCGATTATTGTGAGCTCAGACGACATAGACGAGGAGATATCAGGGCTAAGGCAAAGTATTTCTTCCATAAGGGAAAAAGAGTCTTGGTTGGGAGTGGACATTCATCACGTGAGTCACTATGCATCATCAATAGTATCGTGGTTGTTTATTCTCGTACTACTCATAGTAGCCCGCCGATACCGCACGTTCTGGAAAAATCTGGTTACAAAACAGACACATCGGGGCAGACCAGCGAGACAACAGTCACCCCAAAATGGTCCAGAGAACCTCGTGTAAAAAGAGAAGGCCAACTCCTGGCAACACAACAACACCCCAAACTTAGTTACACTTCTGTAGGCTAAGACTTAGAAAAAAAATTTTTTTAAATAGTATTAATATTAGGTACATAAAGCTAAGTAAATTTAAAAAGAAAGAAAAAAAAAACACTCATATAGTTGTAAAGAAAATTTATTAGTAATATTATTAATATTAAGAGAATCCAAAACAGAAACAATAAGTAAAAATAAAAAAAAAACACACAAACGAAAATATAGGTTCAAAATTTAAGTTAAAATTTAATTAAATTAAAAATCAAATCGTTTCGGTAGTGGTTATTAATTAGCCCGGCTTTGAGACTATCTCAGGTTGTGGGGCGTCCGCCACGTTGGGCAATTTAATCTGCTGACACTCTTTCTTTTTCCTCATACCAACAGAGCATGAGATCTCTTTCATCTCAGGGTTATTGGGTTTCCCCACGCTGTAACGGGATGAGTTCCTCTATCCCATTACAATCCCAATTCCCAACAATCACATTTCTCGCACATATTTCATACTTCTGTAGGTCAAGATATTTGACATACTTTTTTTTGTTTTAAATACATTACATTAATTGTAATAAGCGTGCGCGTAGTGCTCTAATTTCAAGCATTTTTTTTATGAAAAAAAATGAAATTTGATATTAAATGCATACAATTTTTTTTTATTTTGAAATAAAAATATATTCCAATTTTTTTTTTTTGCTTTCAGCAAAATTTATAAAAATTTCCAATGCATATGAAAACGTTTTTTTTGGGTGCATTAACTTTGGATGCCCTAAATTAAAGTTTTATAATTATATGCAAAACTTATATTAATCCCTCCCACCTGCAATTTATTGATTTCGGATTGGAAGAAATCATTCTATGTTTTCAAAAAAATGTGGAAATTTCCCGTTTTTTCTTGGTGGTGAAGAAAAATAATTTTCTTCGAGGGGAGTTCAAGTTTAGCCATCAAGTGGAACGGATCGCGGATCCGTAACGCGGGCAGTTTCGGTAAAAAGAGAGTTGAAGTTTAGCCATCAAGTGGAACGGATCGTGAATCCGTAACGCGGGCATTTTTTTTTGAGAAAAATAGAGTTTTTTTTTATTTTGCCGGATAGTTCGGGTGTGTTTTTGATTAGTTTATATATGTGTTTCATATACTTAATGTTATTGTTGTGGTTCTAAAATTTTGTGTTTTTTTGGTGTTAGATTTAAAGAAATTTGTTATTAAACATTAGTTCGTTAAGAGTTATTTTTTTTGGAATTAAATAGAAATTGTTTTGAGTGTAAATAAATATTAGAAAAAAAGTAATAAATAAGATCTTTTGTGAAAAAAAAAGAAATTGAACGGTGTAATCATTTACTTGTGTTTTTTTTTCCTGTGAGAAAATATAGTTCATCTGCATATAGTTCATCTCATGTGCATCTTATAATTTACTGTAATTGTGTGATTTGTGTAATTGTGTGATTTACCTTTAGGATATACCACTATATTATATTTCCTAGGATAAACCAAAAAGGTATGTGGGATATTTTTTTTTTGATTTTTTTTATAAATAGATATATGTTAAATAATAATGTTTAGATAAGTTAAGTTTTTTTTCCTCTGTTGTTCGCTCCGCTGCAAAGCAGGAGAATAACGTCTTGCGCGTTGATGATCCGATTTTTTTTTTTTCTCACGTATTTTTGTTAGTTTCTGTATACTGTAGTATACAGTCCAATGCAGTAATCTAGGTCCTATAAGTTACCACCACAACCCACGACCACCATTACCCCTACTAACTGAGCTACAGGCCAATGCCGCGGTGGACCAACTTATAGGACAAATTCTATGTGGCTGGGACATGTGCTTCAGCTACACAATATTGGCAACAATCCGTTCTCAACAAAAAATTGCATTGGCACTTGCTTCATCCGGTATTGCAGCTACATTATTGGATGGTGGCCGAACCGCACATTCAGCTTTGAAATTACCATTAAATGTGCAAACCGTAGCAACTCCTGTATGCAATATATCAAAAAATTCTGGAATGGCTAAAGTTTTGCAACAAACATCAATCATTTTATGGGATGAATGTCCAATGGCACATAAAAAATATTTGGAAGCATTGAATCGGACATTACAGGATTTACGGTGTAATCAACAGCTGTTTGGCGGTGTTTAATATTGCTATCTGGTGATTTTCGACAAACGCTGCCCGTCATTCCGAGATCAACTCCAGCCGATCAAATTAATGCATGTTTGAAAAGGACTTCTTTGTGGAGACATGTACAAAGGCTATCGCTTAATATAAATATGCGTGTTAGTCTTCAAAATGATCCATCGGCACGTGAGTTTTCGAAACAGTTGTTGAAGATTGGAGAGGGCAAAATTGCAAGTGATGTCAATGGGTTTCATCACGCTACCTAATAATTTTTGTACCATTTTACCATCAAAAAATGAATTGATTGATCGCGTTTTTCCAAATATTATTCAAAATTACAAAAATCATAATTGGTTGAGAGAACGCGCAATTTTGGCACCAAAAAATGTAAATGTGAATGAAATAAATTTTATAATTCAACAAAAGTTGCCAGGTGATGTGGTTACTTATAAATCAATCAATACTGCCATGAATGAAGAAGATGCAATCAATTATCCAGTCGAATTCTTGAATTCTTTGGAACCACCTGGTATGCCACCGCATTGCTTGAATTTAAAAGTTGGCTCATCAATCATTCTTCTTCGAAACCGCAATTCACCGAAGCTTTGCAATGGGACAAGACTTGCAGTTAAAAAATTAATGCCAAATTTGATTGAAGCAACAATACTAACTGGCACAGCACAAGGGGAAGATGTGTTGATACCGCGCATTCCATTAATTCCAACAGACATGCCATTTGATTTCAAACGCTTGCAATTTCCCGTCCGATTATCTTTTGCTATAACCGTGAATAAAGCGCAAGGCCAAACGCTGCAGGTGTGTGGAGTTAATTTGGAAGATCCGTGCTTCTCTCATGGGCAATTATATGTCACATCTGCCAGAGTGGGAGCACCAAAAAATTTATTCATTTATGCACCGCAAAACAAAATTAAAAATGTTGTGCATACCATTGTATTAAATTAATTTTTTTTCCTTTTTTTTTCAAAATAAAACTAAAGTTTTTTTAATAAAACAAAATTAAATTAAATTTAAGTCTTTTTGTATTTGGGTGCAGCGAAGCGCGCCGGGTCCCGCTAGTTATAATATATATTTATAGTTATGTGAAAAATTCACCATTATGAATGTTATTTATTAATAATATTATTATATTATCTCGTTTTCACTTCTAATATTTTTCTTCTTTAGGATCACAAAAGAATACTTTGTTAAAGCCTAGTACACCAAGATTTAATTAATAATTTTAAATTTATTTATATATTTATTGAATTATTATTTCCTATTAACTTTAATAATTTAAAGGCTTCACAAAAAATGTTATCTTCCGGCTTAACAACTTAAAATCGAACCAACTTCTCAACATAAAGTAATCGTAGTAATTCTCGCGTGCATCCAAATTTATTTCTATTTATAGCAAAAAAAATTGTCATAAAATCATCCCACCTAAAAATTTGAGAACGGGATCATTTCGTATATTTTCCCTTCAATTTCTTAAATAAACAGATAGTGAAAATAACCACTATATAAAAAAAAATATCCATATTCAGGGGTTTCAAATCACCTCAACCTTGGAGCGATTGACGCACAGTCGATCGTTACAACACGTGGGGATGACTCACACCCAAGAGAAGAGGATGTCTCAAAAGCAAGGCATTCCTCGCAAATCCTATATATATGAATTGAATTTTAAATAAAATAAAACTGTGCTAAATCTTTATATCCTTTAAGTGATAGACTCCCATCGGTTGTCCCTCGGTATTTACAATTTCATAAGCTACTTTTCATATATCCCTTCTCCTATTTAGGTGCTAGTTTTGCTGCATATTGATCGGAAGCTTTACTTTGAGTAAACAATTTGTCCAATTTCTAACCGTGGTTGCCTTCCTCTTAAGTCAAATCGACTGTTATTTTTCTTGGCCGCCTCGGCCAGGTTCTTTTTGACTTGTTCGTATAGTTTAAAAAAAAATTCTGGTTTATGATCAATGACGAATTCGGTGCCGGCATATTCATAAACTTGCTTCAATATTTTAAAAGTTGATCCGTGTAATATTGTATGCTGCCCAAACACAAGGAAGCTGGGAGAAAATTTAGATGAGTGATGCAAGGAATTCCGAAGAGCATGAGTAACAGCGCTTAATTGAATATCCCATAATCTTTGATCATTTTTCATATAGGAGCGTAATGCGGAAAGAAGCGTACGGTTAACTCGCTCGGAAGCGTTCGCTTGTGGCGAGTATTTAGCTGTAAAAATATGACGAACTCCGTATTTCTCACACAAATCCTTAACGATATTAGCTTCAAATTGCCTCCCATTTGTAACGCGCCCATTAATGGTTTTATTTTAGGCTGTACCCTCAGCCCCACGTTGGGCGCCACTTTGTAGCTGAGGCACATGCCCCAGCCACATAGAATTTGTCCTATAAGTTGGTCCACTGCGGCATTGACCTGTAGCTCAGTTAATAGGGGTAATGGTGGTCGTGGGTTGTGGTGGTAACTTATAGGACCTAGATTACCGCATTGGACTGTATACAAAAGCATCCAGAAACTAAAAAAAATACCGTTTAGTAAGAAAAAAAATCCGATCATCAACGCGCAAGACATGTAATTCTCCTGCTTTGCAGCGGAGAGTACAACCGAGGAAAAAAACTTAACTTATCTAAAAATTATGATTTAAACATATATCTATTTATCAAAAAAATCAAAAAAATCCCACATACCTTTGGTGTATCCTAAAAAATATATATAGTGGTGTATCCTAAAATTGCAGCAGGTAAATCACACAATCACAGTAAATTATAAGATGCACATATAGAACTATATTTTCTCACAAAAAAAAACACAAGTAAATGATTACACAATTGAATATCTCTATTTAGTATTTATCGGTTTTATTTAAATTTAAACACTTTTTTCTATATAGATACAAAAAAATAACTCGTACAAAACTAATGTTTAATAACAAATTTCTTTAAATCTAACACCAAAAAAAAACACAAAATTTTAGAACCACAACAATAACAATAAGTATTTGAAACACATATATAAACTAATCACGACAAACCCGAACTATCCGGCAAAATAAAACTGTCCCGCGTTATGGATCCGCGATCTCTTCCGCTTAGTGGACAAACTTTAACTCTTTTTTTCAAAAACTGCCCGCATTACGGATTCGCGATCCGTTCCGCTTGATGGACAGACTAGCACTCTCTTCTTTACAAAAACTGCCCGCGTTACGGATCCGCGATCCGTTCCGCTTGATTGACAGACTAGAACTCCATCTGAAGAAAATTATTTTTCTTCACCACCTAAAAAAAAACAGGGAAATTTTCACATTTTAAAAACATAGAATGATTTCTTCCAATCCGAAATCAATAAATTGCAGGTGGGAGGGATTAATATAAGTTTTGCATATAATTATAAAACTTTAATTTAGGGCATCCAAAGTTAATGCACCCAAAAAAAACGTTTTCATATGCATTGGAAATTTTTATAAATTTTGCAGAAAGCAAAAAAAAATTGGAATATATTTTTATTTCAAAATAAAAAAATTGTATGCACTTAATATCAAATTTCATTTTTTTTCATAAAAAAAAATGCTTGAAATTAGAGCACTACGCGCACGCTTATTACAATTAATGTAATATATTTAAAACAACAAAAAAAAAATATGTCAAATATCTTGACCTACAGAAGTATGAAATATGTGCGAGAAATGTGAGTGTTGGGAATTGGGATTGTAATGGGATAGAGGAACTCATCCCGTTACAGCGTGGGGAAACCCAATAACCCTGAGATGAAAGAGATCTCATGCTCTGTTGGTATGAGGAAAAAGAAAGAGTGTCAGCAGATTAAATTGCCCAACGTGGCGGACGCCCCACAACCTGAGATAGTCTCAAAGCCGGGCTAATTAATAACCACTACCGAAACGAATTGATTTTTAATTTAATTAAATTTCAACTTAAATTTTGAACCTATATTTTCGTTTGTGTGTTTTTTTTTATTTTTACTTATTGTTTTTGTTTTGGATTCTCTTAATATTAATATTATTACTAATAAATTTTCTTTACAACTATATGAGTGTTATTTTACTCTAAATTTACAAAACCATAAATTTAAAAAAAATTAACAATTTTCAATACTAAACTAAATGAAGGTGCGGTTGGGGCTGATTTGTACACATGATTGATTTTTTTAAATGTGGACGATGAATATTTTATAACATCTGACAGTAATGTTTGATCATCAGATTTGTTTGTTTCATCCTATCTGCTTTGCTGCTATTTTCATTGGGATATTTTATCGCCTGACTGATGAAACCGAGGATGAAGACGATGATTTTACTAGCGGTTGTTGTTGGTGTTGGAGTTTTGGCTTCCATATGGCTTTCCGTAATGTTTTTTCTTCTTCTTTTTTTTCAAAGTTCACGGTAGGTACTGTACTAGTTTTATTATTATTACTTGGCGGTTTAACTGATTTTTGGTTTGTTGCGACAAGCTCTGGCATTTTGAGTATTGTGCTTATCTACAATTTTTAATTGGACTGGTTGCTTCTGCTTGTATGATAAGTCAACTGCCTGGTTGTCTTGTATCCTTTCAACATCACCATTGGATAAATTTATATTTTTACATTCTCCTCATTATCGTTTTCACCGTTGAATTCATCTTGAAGATGATCATATATCTTCGATCAGTTCACTTCCTTCTTCATTTTCTTTTTCATCGTAACTAAATATTATGTTTATCGTTGGTAATAAGACATATATATTTATTTGGTGTAAATACACTTTATTTTTAACTTATTATCGTTGATGTGAACAATTACGCTCAGTAATCTCGAATGATCAGTCTCGAACATGCTATTCACAATTCCATAACATACCTGTAGTATACGATCGATGAAACTGCTGTTTATGTGTTAGTTTGAATTACAGTGATTGTATACATTACAGTAACCGTAATCGTTTTCTTTATATTTAACTCTACTGATGCTAACGCATCGGACTGTTGGAGTTGTCAACTGCTGTGATATTGTTGAAATCACTTCATCTGGTTTCGTAACGTACATTTTCTTCGTTAACAATTTAATATGCGCCTTTTTAATATGCGCCATTTTATATGCGCCTTTTTAAGGTGGCAACAAAAAAAAAAAAAAAAAAAATACGCGGTAGTTTCAAATTAAACGCTCATGGATTGTATTCTTAGGATTTAATATAGTATTATCTCGAATTTCTTCTGGTTCAGCTTTATCTCCAATCGTCGTCAAATTCAGCGACCACTCGATGTCATCATCTCCTTTGTTATCCTCTTCTTCTATATCAGCTTCATCTGATGTTCCTCGTCTATCTAATCTTCATCATCATCCCCTTCATCATCATCATTTATCCGTGTCATCTAAATTATATATAATCCCTAATGATGAAACAGGTTTTTCATCTTGTTCATGCTTACGTTGGCGTCTAACCCCATGAAGACACTATACAGTGCTCCCCACATGATCCGTATACTAAATTTAATTTTAGAAAAATACATTTCTTTAGTATTTATTTTTTTATAATTTTAATCTCATGGCAATTTCGGGATATTAATTTACTTTACCTTTAAAATTTTGATTTGAGAACGTATTTTAAT
The DNA here is from genome assembly GCA_951394425.1 of Tipula unca. Taxonomy (NCBI): domain Eukaryota; kingdom Metazoa; phylum Arthropoda; class Insecta; order Diptera; family Tipulidae; genus Tipula; species Tipula unca. The sequence goes on from OX596381.1 coordinate 223,078,559, forward strand.
TCTTTTATAATTATTGTATGTTTAAGAAAATAATTATTATTTTTTTTAAATCAATTTTATGGATTCATTTAACATTATGTTTCTCTGCACACAAGTTTATGATAATATGTATATGCATTCCACTATTTAAAAGTAGGTATATTTAATTCATAATTTAATAATTTTGTAAAATTTTGGAAAAAAAAATTTATAATTTACAAAACTAAATGAAATTAATTTATGTAGATGAAAGAATTTTTATATAATAATATAATGTTTATTTCTAATTTAAAAATTTTCCTCTCGTTGCTCCCCACTGGTCCACAAAAAAAAAACTATCCCGCGGTTGGGATCAAATAAGGATAGGAAAAGGTATGTGTGAAAAACCGAAATGGTAATGAAAATTTATTCATTGACCCGATCTCGCAATGAGCATTCAAAACCTACTACCAGTAAGTGAGCCTCATTGCTACAGTGTCAATTTCTCTAACATTCCATTAATGAATTTAATGGTCATGAATAACACCCTTGTCCTTGTTTCCACAACTCCGGATTCAAATTCCTTTCAGGAAGACACGGGCTGTGCAAATAACAAGTTGTACGCTATCCATGAAAACAACTATTTAATTCTTATGTCCTCTTGACAGAAAAAATAATTGTTCCTTCTACCATTAACGCTATAGCGCGCCGGCTATTGCTCTTTGAATTTCTTTAGGTCATTGATGCTTTCAGTAACTAACTGATGAGTCAAGCTCGCAGTCACGCCCATCCACTAAACAGAACGAACGCTTGCCCATTAGTTACCTATTTACACCCTGGATGTCACTAAAACTACAGGTGAACTGGCAAACCCATCCCTAAGGATGACAATTTTAAAAAAAAATAATGAAGTGAAAAATCGCAAACTTAATTATAACCTTTTAAGAAATTCTACACAAATTTATTTGGTTGACCAGCTGGCACTTACTTATGTCAGCCTTAGTCAATCTATTTCAGAGGAAATTTCGATTTCGAAATTCGACCTAGTATACGGAATGATGGTCAGATTGCCTGAGAATGTGCAGCCCTTTATACCCCCGATTGCTTTTTCGGCAAGAAAGGGATAGTGCACATTACACCCGGGATCGCATCATTCACCCTTGCTAGAATCGAACGGCAAGACCGACGGTTATACTAGTACGAAAACCGTACACCAACTATTTGGGAAAAAGAAAGAATTGTCTCAATTTCAAAACATGATAGTAAGATTTTAAACTAAACCAGCTTCTATGTGCTGACCGTAAATCACCTTACTATTATGATTCAACTGAACTGTTCCATTCCGTTTTCCTTGGGTAGGAGCTTGTCGAATGGTTCAATCCAGCTTAATTTGAAATTGAAACATTTACATACCAAAAAAAATATGTGAAGAGAAAAAAAAAAAAATGTATTTAATTATTTCTATTTTTAATTCAGACCGTTGTTATTTGGTCCCTGTATTTGGGCGCCACTTTGTAACGCGCCCATTAATGGTTTTATTTTAGGCTGTACCCTCAGCCCCACGTTGGGCGCCACTTTGTAGCTGAGGCACATGCCCCAGCCACATAGAATTTGTCCTATAAGTTGGTCCACCGCGGCATTGACCTGTAGCTCAGTTAGTAGGGGTAATGGTGGTCGTGGGTTGTGGTGGTAACTTATAGGACCTAGATTACCGCATTGGACTGTATACAAAAGCATACAGAAACTAAAAAAAATACCGTTTAGTAAGAAAAAAAAATCGGATCATCAACGCGCAAGACATGTAATTCTCCTGCTTTGCAGCGGAGAGTACAACCGAGGAAAAAAACTTAACTTATCTAAACATTATGATTTAAACATATATCTATTTATCAAAAAAATCAAAAAAATCCCACATACCTTTGGTGTATCCTAAAAAATATATATAGTGGTGTATCCTAAAATTGCAGCAGGTAAATCACACAATCACAGTAAATTATAAGATGCACATATAGAACTATATTTTCTCACAATAAAAAACACAAGTAAATGATTACACAATTGAATATCTCTATTTAGTATTTATCGGTTTTATTTAAATTTAAACACTTTTTTCAATATATGTAGATACAAAAAAATAACTCGTACAAAACTAATGTTTAATAACAAATTTCTTTAAATCTGACACCAAAAAAAAACACAAAATTTTAGAACCACAACAATAACAATAAGTATTTGAAACACATATATAAACTAATCACGACAAACCCGAACTATCCGGCAAAATAAAACTGTCCCGCGTTATGGATCCGCGATCTCTTCCGCTTAGTGGACAAACTTTAACTCTTTTTTTCAAAAACTGCCCGCATTACGGATTCGCGATCCGTTCCGCTTGATGGACAGACTAGCACTCTCTTCTTTACAAAAACTGCCCGCGTTACGGATCCGCGATCCGTTCCGCTTGATTGACAGACTAGAACTCCATCTGAAGAAAATTATTTTTCTTCACCACCTAAAAAAAAACGGGGAAATTTCCACATTTTAAAAACATAGAATGATTTCTTCCAATCCGAAATCAATAAATTGCAGGTGGGAGGAATTAATATAAGTTTTGCATATAATTATAAAACTTTAATTTAGGGCATCCAAAGTTAATGCACCCAAAAAAAACGTTTTCATATGCATTGGAAATTTTTATAAATTTTGCAGAAAGCAAAAAAATTGGAATATATTTTTATTTCAAAATAAAAAAATTGTATGCACTTAATATCAAATTTCATTTTTTTTCATAAAAAAAAATGCTTGAAATTAGAGCACTACGCGCACGCTTATTACAATTAATGTAATGTATTTAAAACAACAAAAAAAAAATATGTCAAATATGTCACCTACAGAAGTATGAAATATGTGCGAGAAATGTGAGTGTTGGGAATTGGGATTGTAATGGGATAGAGGAACTCATCCCGTTACACATTATCCGTCAAAATCACTTCTGGAACCCCGAACATTAGAAATATTTGATCCTCAAGGAATCTTACAACTTCAATGGCTGTAGCTTGTCGCACTGCTTGTGTTAGTACAAATTTGGAAAAATGGTCGACCGCTATTAGAATGGAAGTGTTTCCATTTCGTGTACGAGGGTACGGACCCAAAAAATCCAAATAGATTCTTTGCCAGGGTCGGAAAGTATTTGGTAGGATGCGCAAATGAGGATGACTTTGATAGTTGACTGCTTTATTACACTTATAGATCTCACATGAATTTATGAAGATTTTCACATCACTGATGATCGTGGGCCAATAAAAATATCGTTTCAAGACTTCAATTGTTTTGCTAATTCCCAAGTGAGCAACTGTTTGTGGACAATGCGCCGACTCAACTAAAGAAGACCGCAAATTTTCCGGAATTAACAGTTTTAGATCAAGAACGTCCATCTGTAGCGAAGAGTCCTGATTTTGAGTTAGATTGATATAAACTAATCCATTTATTATCGTTAGATTTCCTTTCGTCGTGTTCTGCTAAATTTCTTTTACAATCTGTTGATATTCGTAGGAACTAAACGCTGGTGAGTTAATGTCGATATTCATCGGGAGTTGTTCAACAAAAAGAGAGTTCACATAAATGCGAGAGAGTGCGTCTGGCACTGCGTTCTGATTACCCATATGATACTGGATTTCAAAATCGAAAGAACTTCAAGCTCCAACGAGCGAGTCTACCGGTTATATCCTTTAGCGACATCAACTACGTCAAGCTAGCATGATCCGTAGTCACTGTGAACGATTGTCCTTCCACATAAGCCCTAAATTTTTTTTATCGCGAGAACGACTGCCAGGCACTCTAGTTCCGTCACGCTATAATTTCGTTGGGCCGCGTTGAGCTTTTGCGACATGTAACAAATTGGTTATCCTTGTTTCTTCAGTCCATTGGAATTTTTTGCCTTTCCGCAATAAGTTGGTTAATGGTGTCGAGATCACTGATTAACCATTAATAAACCGACGATACCATCCCGAGACGCCCAAAAATCTTTTTACTTGCCCCACATTTTGCGGTACTGGAAACTCTGTAACGGCCTTCACCTTGTCCCGTTTAGGCCTCAGACCTCCCTCACCCACAACATAACCGAGATATTCGATTTCTTTCATTAAAAATTGACTTTTCTCCACGTTGATGGCCAATCCGGCTTTCGCTAGACGAACCGCAACATCTGACAATAACGACAGATGCTCTTCAAAGGTGGATGTTGTGATTAACAGATCATCAAGATACACGAACACTCGGTCATGTGGGTGGTAAGTGATAACTTTATGCATCAACAGGCACATAGTTTGCGGCGCATTACAGAGTCCAAAGGGCATGACTTTAAATTGATATAAGGGTCGCCCCGGAACGGTAAATGCGGTTTTCTCTTTGAAACTGGGATCCAAAGGAATTTGCCAGAAGGCATCTTTTAAATCCAAGCTAGATATAAAAGTTGTTTTGTCTAGTCTACTCAGCAATCCGTCTATAATAGGTAATGGGTATGCGTCCTTCTTTTTAATTAATCACACGCATGATTTTTCTCTCAAATGTAAAGAGCCATCTCTCGTACTCTACCGTCAGCGCCCAACTTTCACATCCAAACAAAACAACGAGCCTGATCAACGCATTGTAAAGCTTCAGCTTCACGGCACTTGATAAGTGTTTAGATTTTAGCAGTGGCCTTAGAGGATAGACAGCTCTACTGCCAGCCGCACTGTAATATACTCATCCACAATGTTATCGTGAGTGATAAGATAACCCAAATATTTAAACCTTCTCACTCCTTCAAACGTGTCCACCACTAAAATCTGGTTTGCCATTGCCCCTATATGGCAATGAGTCCAACAGAAGCTGAAAACTCTACAAGCGGATCAAGTATTTCTTTCACTCCGTTGGTATCCAGTCCAATCAAGAATTTGCATATGGAAGCACCTGATTGGACTGGCGATATAAGATGTTGCGTTGAGGTATTTCAGTTTAACGAATGATCTACTCCAACATGAGATTAAAGAGTATCGGAGACAGAGCATCTCCCTGCCGAACACTCGTGTTAACTGCAAAAATTGTCGATGGCCTATTCACAACTTTAACACAGCATTGAGACTGCGTCACTCTCATCCTACACAGTCGTACCAATTTTGTTAGCATTCCTAGGTATTCCAGGGCAGACCACAAACTCTCGGCCTGCCGGAAATCCAGGAACACCTGATGTACGGGGATGGATGTCTCATAATATTTAGATAGAATCATATCCGCAGCGAAAAGACCTGATCAGTTGTAACAGAACCGTTAGCAAGCTATCGGTTGTTAGCAGAAATTACGCACTTAGAGGCTTTGGGGTGGTCATCTTGGCCTGGCTAAGGCTCAGGGTACTGGGGTGGGGTTTCCCAAGGCACAACTACGTCTTGTTAGCCTATATTTTAGCAAATTATCGGTATTATAAATGTAAAAAATAAAATAAAATAAAATAAAATAAATCTTAACTTACTCCGTCATGGATTTTGATGCTGTGTGTTGAGTGATGAATGTACTCCGAAACGCTGCTTTTATATTACAGTGTATTTGTTGTGTGATACACCGTACAATACACAACATTTAAACGATGACTTTGACAATAATCAGTTGATAAGTTATAAGTTATAATATATATTGTACCTTGTGTTATGTAAAATTATATTTAGTTATAATTGTATATATTTGCTATAATGATTTTTAATTTAGATTTCAATTTTAGGTGTAGTTTTAGTATAAACTTTTTATTTTTGATTTTTATATAAGTTTTTTTTTTTTTTCAGTATACCAAATATTTTCTTATTTTTAACACAAAACTTAATTCGTCCTTGACCATAGCAATATTAATTAATGTGATTCGATAAACCACCATTTTTAGATAATAAACTAGATTTCACTTTCAATAAAAATTAACACATTTTTCTTGTCGAATGTTCACTTATCTATACTATATTATACATATGTATATAAGAATTAAAACTTAAATTATAATATATATTTATAGTTATGTGAAAAATTCACCATTATGAATGTTATTTATTAATAATATTATTATATTATCTCGTTTTCACTTCTAATATTTTTCTTCTTTAGGATCACAAAAGAATACTTTGTTAAAGTCTAGTACACCAAGATTTAATCAATAATTTTAAGTCTATATATATAAAATATTGTTTCAATTCATTGTAACCGCATCACGCAAAAACCACCGAACCGATTTCAGCGAAAATTTTAGGGGACGTTTGTATTTATGTGTAGATGGTTAATGTGATCTAAATGTGGTCTAAATCAGTCGAGCCGTTCGTGAGTTGTTAAAGATTTTTAATAAATCATTTATATGATTTCAATTGATTTTTGTAAATAATGCCATCTGTGTTACGGATGAAAAAATTACTAAAAATTTACTAAATGCGAACAAGTAGATAAAAAAATCAGCGACATAATTTAAATTTAACCGTTTATCACAGAACATTTTTGTTTTGACATAAAAAAATCGAAATAACAAAAATCAATTATTTTCAATCAAAATCAATTATTGGCATTCATCGTGTTTGGTGAATCATTTAATAATTTTGATAATTTTCCATTGGTATTTCCAAGTTTGTTTTTGTACTTTTATTTTTGATGCAAATTCAACAAAATTTCAATAAAGTCACAGTCCAACAAGAAAATAACGTGTCTTTAATTTACAAAACTGCGTAAAATTCAACCAACCATATTGTTGGCCATCCAGTGTTCTCACACATTTTGGTAAGTACTACGCAAGGCAAGGTAAGTTCATCGCAACAGAAAACTGCAGATTCGAAGTGATAATTCTATTTTTTTTGTACATTTCCAGTAAATTTTCATCGATTATAGTGAATTTCAGTTTGCCGTGCTCATTTCTGATTGAACAATTTACATTTGCCGGTGAGTGTTGTTTTTTTTTCGTATTTTCCAGACGATTAAGGTTATGTGGTGTGTGTGTGTGTGTGTGTTTTTTTTTTTTTTTTTTTTTTTTTTTTTTTTTTGTGGGGTTGGGTAACGTGTGGAAAATCTTCGGAAGACGATGCGTCGGTGGGACAAACACCTCAGCAACAGTGGCGGATTCCTACCACCTAAAAACCACACACCCGCCGCTTTCACATCCTCCATGCGGAACTATCGTTAGACATTACTTCACATGGAGGTGACCAGCCATTTGACTCATTGTTCTCCCTGTAGCGCCTCAATCTTGGATTGAGTTTGTCACCGCTATCAAATCACGGCATGTTGTTCTGCTCTTGCACGCTCTAGGCGCCTCAGCTCATTCAGTACGACTGTCGCCATATGGCTTACAGCATTCCATCCTTCCTCAGAGTCAAGCATTAGTTGCACTATGTTTTCTGGTGTTGGACGCTGCCCTAGGACAGCTGACAGTTCCCTTCGAATATCCTCAAATCGTGGGCATTGGAAAAAAATGTGCTCCACATCTTCTTGTATACCTCTGCAAGCAGGACAATCTGGAGTATCAGCGTGCTTGAACCTGCATAGGTATGCACCAAAACAGCCATGTCCACTTATCAGTTGCGTCAGGTAGTGGTTAACTTCGCCGTGTTGCCTATTTAGCCATTTTTCAATGGATGGTATGAGACGGTAAGTCCAGCGACCCTTTTCCGAACAATCCCATCGTCTTTGCCATTCTATCATTGTTGAGGCGCGTTCTAGTGCTCTGCTTCCTGGTTGTACACGATTGGGGTACCATTTCTTCCTCTCCCTCGCAAGGAGTTCAATTGGGATCATTCCCGCAATAACGAGTGCCGCGTCAGTAGATACTGTGCGGAAGGCACAAGTCACTCTGAGTGCACTTAGGCGATACATCGATACCAATTTACGTCTATATGTTTCGAAGTCCATCGCATCACCCCATACAGGCGATCCATAGAGAATGATGGAGGTTACGACGTTTGCCAGCAGCATTCTACGACATTGTCTAGACCCTCCAGTGTTCGGCATGATACGGGAGAGAGCTGCAGACACACTGGCAGCTTTCCTGCTCACTATCTTTATGTGCTCCTTAAAGTTTAAACGCGCATCTATTTCCACACCCAGATATCGTAATGAATGCTGTGAGTGGGTTAAGATTCCACCTACATCAATTGTTACGGTTTCTTTCACCTTCCTACTGGTAACTAGAACTGCTTCGGTTTTATGATCAGCAAGTTCAAGCCCACATGTCATCAACCACCTTTTTATGATTATGATTGTCAACCTACTTATTTCTGTTATTTCATCTATAGTTTTTGCAACCACTACGACTGCAACATCATCAGCAAAACCTACGATTTCCACATCATCAGGTACACGGAGCCTTAGGATACCATCGTACATGATATTCCACAGTAGCGGCCCCAATACAGATCCTTGGGGTACACCACCCGAAACATTGTATGTCTTCACACCGTCATCCGTGTCATACGTCAGCATTCTATCATTAAAATAGTCAGCGATGATACTTCTTAGGTACACTGGTACTTGTAACGTCTGCAGTGCATTTAGAATACAGCTCCATTTGGCCGAGTTGAATGCGTTCTTAACATCCAAGGTGACAACGGCACAGTACTTTTTTGAGCCTCCTTTCCATCTTTTCCCATCTGTGGCGTTCTTGGCTATTTGGACGACGTGTTGGATGGCGTCTATCGTCGATCGAGCCTTCCGAAACCCGTACTGCCTCTCAGCAAGATCTCCAGCGTTCTCCACAGCTTTCTCTAGTCGGCTGTATATGATTCTCTCCAGCACTTTGCCAGACGTATCCAGCATGCATAATGGTCTGTAGGAGGATGGTTCACCCGGCTGGTTCCTGTTTTTTTTCAACAGGACCAGACGCTGTCTCTTCCATCGTTTAGGGAATACTCCCTCTCTGAGACAGGAATTGTATAGTTCCTTAAATTCATCCGGTCTGGTTTGTATTGCAACCTTTAGTGCAATATTAGGGATATTGTCAGGCCCAGGAGCCTTTGAATTCCCAAAACGTTGACACGCCTTCGTGAGCTCTTCTGTTGATATCGGCGGTATTTCTTCCATGCCAGGTACTCGGATCACGTCAGGGATCACATCATCTTGCTGCGGAAATAGAGCAGTCACAATTCTACGTAGTATCGCTGGGCAGGTGGGCGGCGATTCATTTGCCTTTTTAAGCTTTTTCATAACGATTTTGTAGGGTCTCCCCCATGGATCACGATCCACTTCTTCGCATAGCTCTTTCCAGCATTGGCGTTTCCTTACTTTAATGGCCTGCTTAAATTTATTACGGGCATCCAGGTAATTTTGGTGCAGGCTAGGATAGGTCTCTGTACCCCAAGCACGTTGGTGTTTCCTCCTTGCATTAAGGCATTTCCGTCGCAATTGTGCAATCTGCTCAGTCCACCAGTATGCTGGTGGACGACGACTGTCTAGCCGCCTTTCTACCATAGATGCACTGCAGGCGTTGGTGATCATGTTCATAATCTGTCCCGCTTTTGCATTGGCACATCCCGAGAGGCCCGGTTTCTCCAATGATAGCATAAATAAGTCCTCTTCAAACGTATTTGCTTTCCAGCCTGCAGATTTCCTTATATGTTTTTTCTGATTACCTTCCCTAGCCAGTTTTATTTCGAAGAGTATGGCTTGGTGGTCACTATGCGTGTAGTGCTCACTGACTTCCCATTTGGTCAACACTCTCAACAAGCAGCTGCTACCGAATGTAAGGTCAATTACGGAGGAGGAGCCACCTTTGCGAAACGTCGGTGTATCACCAGTGTTGAACAACACAACGTCTATGGAAGAAAATGCCTCGAGCAGTGCTGTTCCTCTTCTATTCGTTTCTTTACTGCCCCATTCAGTTGCCCAGGCATTGAAATCACCAGCAATGATAACAGGGCTACGCGTTCGCGCATCGGCGACCAGTTGGTCCAGGAAGTATTCAAACTCCTCAATTGTAGCGCTAGGTGGTGCATAGCAGCTATAGATTTGTAAGCCGTCAACATCTGCTCGTACGAATCCTGCGGTGGAATTACTGCTGTTCTCCTGCATGGTCCGTCTGCTACAGGTCCATATGGCAGCTTTACCAGTTTGATCAGTTGCCCAATTGCATCGCTCCATATTTTTGTGCTGTTCGCACAAAATGGCGACATCTACTCTTGTTTCATGCACTGTTTGGGCTAGTACTTCCTGTGCAACTTCACAGTGATTTAGGTTGAGCTGGACAAACTTCATTGTCGTCGTGCTCTTCTAAGTGCCAACATGTAGGCCGTGCACCGGCCACTCCCTGCTATATGATTATGGTTCGTCCTTCGCTGGCAAAGCATACAACTCGCTTCTTCCTTGCATTCTTTTACTTTGTGGCCATTTCTTCCGCATTTGTAGCAGAGGCCAGAACGATCAACATCACTTTTACATGACTTGGCCATATGTCCATACTGCCAGCATTTGAAGCACCTTAAAGGTAACGTTTTTTCACGTATACGACAGATCACCCATCCAATTCGCACTTTCCCTTCATTTTTCATCACTTTGGCTGTCGAGGTTGGTACAGTCACCACTGCTGTTTGGGTGCCTCTATAAGCAGCTCTCAGCGACTTGATACATTCTATCGGGAGGTCTTTCGCACCCTCAAACTTGGATGTGATCGCCTCATGTATCTCTTCCTTTGTTGTGGTCTCATCAATATCTTTAATTTCGACTACAACCTCGTCAATCTGCGTAAGTGTTTGGATTTGTGCATCACTACCAAGAGCGTGTTCTATTGCACTTTGAAATCCAAGTTCCTTGGGATGTACATCTTTCTCTAACTCTAGAAGAAGATCGCCTTTTTCGGTTCTACGAATCCGAGCTACCTTACCAGAGAGGTCATTAAGATTTGGGTCCCCTTTCAATTTTTTTAGCATATCCGCATACGACATTGCTCCAGTTTGGGTAATTTTAATAGCATCAGGACGATGCCGCGGAATTCTTTCACGTGGTTTCCTCTTTTTTTTCTCCACCACCTGCCAGCCAGGGTCCCTTACATTATCAGGCTTGTTGGGTTCATCTATGCCTGGGTTTGGATTTAGGCTCTTAGTTCCCAGTGCTGGGGTTTCGCCAGCTCTCTTCTGTTTCCCTTTCTTTTGTGCATGGTCATTGGGTGAGTCTTGTTTCGACCTCCTCCTTTTGCTATTGGTTGCGGTCGTTATTTCACTATCCAACAGAACAGTTTCCTCATTATTTCTCTGGTTAGATATGGTTGGGGAAGTTTGGGTCTCACAGCACACAGTTATTTGCTTAGCCAATTTCGCAATTGTCTGCGTTGTCCGACGCTCGTCTTTCCCTCCACCCTGTGCATGTTCGACATACAGATTTTTGATTGACGTGACCAGCTTCTTAATTTCATGGTGCACGTTATTCCTTCCTCTGATGTACTCGCAGAGGCGATCAATTTTCGCACCCATCCGAGTAAGAGGATCCGGCTCATAAACATCCGACAGTGAATCAGACGTTTCATCGTCTACAGTCCTTGGACGGAACGTCGCAGGCGATCGGGGAGGCCTACTGCTTTTTTGGAATGGCCTCGGTAAAGTGTTTTCCTCCGGCCCTGTAAGCTCAGAGAACGACAGGGACATCTTCTTTTGGATGTTTGGAGGCGATCTCTGGAACATATGGCTTTTCCTAAATGGATCTATGTTCCCGGCACCTGTCACATACACAGGTACTTCTCGTTTCGAAAGTATAAACTGGCTTACAGCTCCCGTTTCTTCTTCAGAAAGACTTCCAACACTTGTAGTTCTATGAACTTCAGTAGCCAAGTTTCCCACTACTGAAGCACTGCGGTCGATGGATAACGACGGCTGGGAGCCCGCTTGCTCACTCCCGGAAGCCGCCGGCACTAAGGTAATCACCCTTTGCGCCGTAAACGAGTTTTCATTTCTCTCACTCATTTTTGGTTTCTTATTCGGGGTAGCCTTCCCCTATCAGTTTCTGTCCACGGATGGTATTTTATTTCCCACCTACCCGCCGGCATGCCGGTTAGGGCCTTCCCCTATCCGCAACCTGGGGACGCGCCCGATGGGAGATCCTGCCACTCCCCACAGGTGTGTGTGTGTGTGTGTGTGTGTGTGTGTGTGTGTGTGTGTGTGTGTGTGTGTGTGTGTGTGCGTGTGTGTGTGTGTGTGTGCGTGTGTGCGTGTGTGTGTGTGTGTGTGTATGTGTGTGTGTGTGTGTGTGTGTGTGTGTGTGTGTGTGTGTGTGTGTGTGTGTGTGTGTGTGTGTGTGTGTGTGTGTGTTTTTTTGTTTGTTTTTTGTGGGGTTGGGTAACGTGTGGAAAATCTTCGGAAGACGATGCATCGGTGGGACAAACCCCTCAGCAATAGTGGCGGATTCCTACCACCTAAAAACCACGTGTGTGTGTGTGTGTGTGAACCTTTGCTTTGAACACTGAACATTGGCTTTGATAACTTTTACTACACATTAATACAAATGCATTACAATTATAATATGTTTAGATTTGCTAATTAATATGCCTGGAAGAAAGCGATCAAATCTTGGGAGACGTACCCGTCGCACGAATTCCGTATCAGCACATAGACGAACACATACTGCAGAGCAGCGTCAGGAAAGCATTGACCAGCAAGCAGAGCGAAGCACATCTCCTGATAACCAAGAGCCTGTAAATCGGCGGAGACGCACTTCAATTCGAACCATACGACAAATGGAACGTGCGGCTTTTAACTATGACAGCACCGCTGATTACAGTATGCATGCTTATATTGGCCACATGAATGTACAATGTGTGCATTGCAAAGCATTGAAATATCTTAACGAAACTCCTGGCATGTGCTGTGCTGGCGGGAAAGTGAAACTGCCAGTATTGGAACCACCACCAGATCCTTTACATTCGTTGATCTATGATAATTCACCGGAGTCGAAGCATTTCCTATCAAATATTCGAAAATACAATTCATGCTTCCAAATGACATCTTTTGGAGCTACGAATATTATAAGAGATGGATTTATGCCGACTTTCAAGGTGATTACAGCTAATGGAATAAATTCCGATCCATCATGTACATATATTTCGCAAACTTTACAGATTCAAGGCCAGATATATCATAGAGGTGGGGCATTGTTACCATTTCCAGATGCTGATCATCAGTTTTTACAAATATATTTCGTTGGTAATGAGGATCAGGAATTGGATCAACGCTGTGCAATTGCTCGGAATGTAAGAAGAGAAATTGTTCTTCGTCTGCAAAGATTTTTCCATGAGTATAATGCATTGGTGGATTTGTTTAAAACGGCACTGGATCGGATGCCCTCCGATGACTACACAATTATTATCAGCGCCGATAGAACACCAATCGGAGAACATGCCCGGAGATTCAATGCTCCAACTGTTGATGAAGTAGCAATCGTAATAGTTGGTGAACAAACTCGGCCAAGGGATATTATTTTGTTCCGAAGAAATGAGCAATTAAAACGCATTTCCGAACTACACCGTTGTTATGATGCATTGCAATATCCGATTTTATATTGGAGAGGTGCTGAAGCTTATCATATCAACATACCAATGATAAATCCAACAACTGGTACAAAAATTATGATTTTTGATTATTTTCTTTTGTAATCTTTGAGTAATATTTCAAATTTATTAATCGAACATTTTTGATTCTTTGCAGGTCAAGAAACTAACAAAAAAGTTAGTGCGATGAATTTTTATTCATATCGATTGATGATTCGTGATCAACAAGACAATTACATTTTGCGATGCAATCAACTGTGTCATCAATATATTGTTGACATGTATGCCAAAATCGAAACTGAACGATTGAATTTTATTCGTCACAATCAAGCCCGATTGAGATCGGAAGAATATATACAATTACGTGATGCGATAAGGAACGATGTAAATGTGAGTGATATTGGCCGCTTCACTATATATTACCATCATCATATATCGGTAGTCCACGTCACATGCATGAGTATACGCAGAATGCGATGTCTTATGTTCGTTACTACGGCAGACCAGATTTATTTATTACATTTACTTGCAATCTAAAGTGGACTGATGTGGCTGATTGTTTGTTTGACGGTCAAGTACCAACCGATCGTCACGATATAACAGCGCGTGTATTCAACCAAAAATTAAAAAAATTAATGGATTTAATTGTTAAACTTCGTGTATTTGGAGAAGTGCGCTGCTATATGTATACAATTGAGTGGCAAAAAAGAGGTTTGCCGCACGCACACATTTTGATATGGTTAGTACAAAAAATCACACCTGATATGATTGATAGTGTCATATCGGCCGAAATTCCTGATCAAACCATCGATCCAGGATTATTCGGAGTTGTTACGAAAAATATGATACACGGCCCGTGTGGTGAAATAAATCCAAATTCACCATGCATGGTTGATGGAAAATGCTCAAAGCGGTTTCCCAAACAATTGATCGCTGACACCATTCATGGTGACGATGGATATCCATTGTATCGACGACGATCAACTCAAGATAATGGTAAATCGACCATTATTAAAAGCCGAGGCCAAGACTTTGAAGTTGATAATTGTTGGATAGAACCTTATTCGCCAATATTGTCAAAAATTTACAATGCACACATCAATGTCGAATATTGCAATTCAGTTAAATCTATCAAATATATTTGCAAGTATGTCAATAAGGGCAGCGATATGGCAGTTTTCGGAGTGGCTGATGAAAATCGAACTGATGAAATTTTGCAGTATCAAATGGGGCGATACATTAGCACCAATGAAGCAGTGTGGCGAATTTTATCATTTCCCATCCATGACAGGCATCCCGTTGTTGTGCATTTGGCAGTTCATCTTGAAAATGGCCAACGTGTTTATTTTACCGATGCAAATGCTGCACAAAGAGCAGTTCAGCAGCCAGAAACTACACTAACAGCATTTTTCAAGTTATGTGAATCGGATGAATTTGCACGAACATTACTGTATTCTGAAGTGCCTCAGTACTTCACTTGGAATGCATCAACAAAAAAATTTCAACGGCGCAAGCAATGAACACCTGTCGATGGTTATTCCGGTGTTTTTTCAACGGATACTTTGGGACGCATTTACACAGTTAGTCCAAATAATGTTGAATGTTTTTATTTACGGTTGTTGTTGGTTAACGTACGTGGGCCACCGTCATTTCAAGATTTGCGAACTGTTGGTGGTGAATTGTGTGCAACATATCGCGATGCATGCCAGCGATTGCATTTGCTTGAAGATGATACCCATTGGGATGCTACGCTTCATGCTGCTGCAATTACAGCTCCACCAGTAAGGGGTGCCTCCAAAAGTTGCCAGGTGATGTGGTTACTTATAAATCAATCGATACTGCCATGAATGAAGAAGATGCAATCAATTATCCAGTCGAATTCTTGAATTCTTTGGAACCACCTGGTATGCCACCGCATTGCTTGAATTTAAAAGTTGGCTCATCAATCATTCTTCTTCGAAACCTCAATTCATCGAAGCTTTGCAATGGGACAAGACTTGCAGTTAAAAAATTAATGCCAAATTTGATTGAAGCAACAATACTAACTGGCACAGCAAAAGGGAAAGATGTGTTGATACCGCGCATTCCATTAATTCCAACAGACATGCCATTTGATTTCAAACGCTTGCAATTTCCAGTCCGATTATCTTTTGCTATAACCGTGAATAAAGCGCAAGGCCAAACGCTGCAGGTGTGTGGAGTTAATTTGGAAGATCCGTGCTTCTCTCATGGGCAATTATATGTCGCATCTTCCAGAGTGGGAGCACCAAAAAATTTATTCATTTATGCACCGCAAAACAAAATTAAAAATGTTGTGCATACCATTGTATTAAATTAATTTTTATTTCTTTTTTTTTCAAAATAAAACTAAAGTTTTTTTAATAAAACAAAATCAAATTAAATTTAAGTTTCTTTTTGTATTTGGGTGCAGCGAAGCGCGCCGGGTCCCGCTAGTTTATTTATATATTTATTGAATTATTATTTCCTATTAACTTTAATAATTTAAAGGCTTCACAAAAAATGTTATCTTCCGGCTTAACAACTTAAAATCATAAAGTAATCGTAGTAATTCTCGCGTGCATCCAAATTTATTTCTATTTATAGCAAAAAAAATTGTCATAAAATCATCCCACCTAAAAATTTGAGAACGGGATCATTTCGTACATTTTCCCTTCAATTTCTTAAATAAACAGATAGTGAAAATAACCACTATATAAAAAAAAATATCCATATTCAGGGGTTTCAAATCACCTCAACCTTGGAGCGATTGACGCACAGTCGATCGTTACAACACGTGGGGATGACTCACACCCAACAGAAGAGGATGTCTCAAAAGCCAGGCATTCCTCGCAAATCCTATATATATGAATTGAATTTTAAATAAAATAAAACTGTGCTAAATCTTTATATCCTTTAAGTGATAGACTCCCATCGGTTGTCCCTCGGTATTTACAATTTCATAAGCTACTTTTCCGACAACCTTTGAGAAATATCCCTTCTCCTATTTAGGTGCTAGTTTTGCTGCATATTGATCGGAAGCTTTCCTTTGAGTAAAGTTCTTGACATAAACAATTTGTCCAATTTCTAACCGTGGTTGCCTTGCTCTTAAGTCAAATCGACTGTTATTTTTCTTGGCCGCCTCGGCCAGGTTCTTTTTGACTTGTTCGTAGGGTTTAAAAAAATTTTCTGGTTTATGATCAATGACGAATTCGGTGCCGGCATATTCATAAACTTGCTTCAATATTTTAAAAGTTGATCCGTGTAATATTGTATGCTGCCCAAACACAAGGAAGCTAGGAGAAAATTTAGATGAGTGATGCAAGGAATTCCGAAGAGCATGAGTAACAGCGCTTAATTGAATATCCCATAATCTTTGATCATTTTTCATATAGGAGCGTAATGCGGAAAGAAGCGTACGGTTAACTCGCTCGGAAGCGTTCGCTTGTGGCGAGTATTTAGCTGTAAAAATATGACGAACTCCGTATTTCTCACACAAATCCTTAACGATATTAGCTTCAAATTGCCTCCCATTATCCGTCAAAATCACTTCTGGAACCCCGAACATTAGAAATATTTGATCCTCAAGGAATCTTACAACTTCAATGGCTGTAGCTTGTCGCACTGCTTGTGTTAGTACAAATTTGGAAAAATGATCGACCGCTATTAGAATGGAAGTGTTTCCATTTCGTGTACGAGGGTACAGACCCAAAAAATCCAAATAGATTCTTTGCCAGGGTCGGGAGGTATTTGGTAGGGTGCGCAAATGAGGATGACTTTGATAGTTGACTGCTTTATTACACTTATAGATCTCACATGAATTTAATAAAAATATCGTTTCAAGACTTCAATTGTTTTGCTAATTCCCAAGTGAGCAACTGTTTGTGGACAATGCGCCGACTCAACTAAAGAAGACCGCAAATTTTCCGGAATTAACAGTTTTAGATCAAGAACGTCCATCTGTAGCGAAGAGTCCTGATTTTGAGTTAGATTGATATAAACTAATCCATTTATTATCGTTAGTATTCCTTTCGTCGTGTTTTGCTAAATTTCTTTTACAATCTGTTGATATTCGTAGGAACTAAACGCTGGTGAGTTAATGTCGATATTCATCGGGAGTTGTTCAACAGAAAGAGAGTTCACATAAATGCGAGAGAGTGCGTCTGGCACTGCGTTCTGATTACCCATACGATACTGGATTTCAAAATCGAAAGATTGTAACTTCAAGCTCCAACGAGCGAGTCTACCGGTTATATCCTTTAGCGACATCAACCACGTCAAGCTAGCATGATCCGTAGTCACTGTGAACGATTGTCCTTCCACATAAGCCCTAAATTTTTTGTATCGCGAGAACGGCTGCCAGGCACTCTAGTTCCGTCACGCTATAATTTCGTTGGGCCGCGTTGAGCTTTTGCGACATGTAACAAATTGGTTATCCTTGTTTCTTCAGTCCATTGGAATTTTTTGCCTTTCCGCAATAAGTTGGTTAATGGTGTCGAGATCACTGATTAACCATTAATAAACCGACGATACCATCCCGAGACGCCCAAAAATCTTTTTACTTGCCCCACATTTTGCGGTACTGGAAACTCTGTAACGGCCTTCACCTTTTCCCGGTTAGGCCTCAGACCTCCCTCACCCACAACATAACCGAGATATTCGATTTCTTTCATTAAAAATTGACTTTTCTCCACGTTGATGGCCAATCCGGCTTTCGCTAGACGAACCGCAACATCTGACAATAACGACAGATGCTCTTCAAAGGTGGATGTTGTGATTAACAGATCATCAAGATACACGAACACTCGGTCATGTGGGTGGTAAGTGATAACTTTATGCATCAACAGGCACATAGTTTGCGGCGCATTACAGAGTCCAAAGGGCATGACTTTAAATTGATATAAGGGTCGCCCCGGAACGGTAAATGCGGTTTTCTCTTTGAACTTGGATCCAAAGGAATTTGCCAGAAGGCATCTTTTAAATCCAAGCTAGATATAAAAGTTGTTTTGTCTAGTCTACTCAGCAATCCGTCTATAATAGGTAATGGGTATGCGTCCTTCTTTTTCCCATTAACTCTTTATACACAGGTCAGTGGGGAGCACCAAGAGCTGTTACTCTCCTCAATCACATCTAATGATAGCATACGATCAAGTTCTATATACATGTCATTCAGCACTGCCGGTGACCGAGAATAATAGCGCTGTTTAACTGGAGCCGCATCCCCTATAAATGGGATTTAGCATTTGTCTGGGAGGCACATGGCACGAAACTGTTGCCTCTCTTTTGGTATCTTTTTCGTCATCAGTCATCATCTAAATTTAATAAAAAAATTTAATTATAAATGTAATTAAATATGGATAATTTCGTAATTCATATACTTGTTTCGCTATAATATGTTCTAAAAATAAGAATAAATTTTTGGATGATTATGCTTAAATTACGATACTTTATACAGTTAAAGTGAGGTATACTAAAAAAAATAGATTATTTTATATACATGAGGATGAAGTTGATAATGTTCTAATAACAGCCGATTATTTATTTTTTTCTCTTTATATTAAACATTAAATTAATCCCTGCCTTGGGAATCTGGATGCTAACAAATTTATCGACAATATCAGGTAAGAGTATGGAAAATATTTGCGCCAGATTATGAATTGAGATTAAACAAAAACTACTGAACTGACAAATGAGTCTACGAAAACTGTTTGTAAAACGGATGAATTTGATCTTGTTAGACCGCTAGAAATGAAACATGGATACAGGAAACAGAAACAGCAACCGGTGGGGAAAGGATCCAAGACACGGAGTAACTTACCATAAGCAACTGTGATGCCACTTACCACACTTCATCCTCACTTTACTGATTTAACAGTTCATACCAAATGATTCAGAAAAAAAAATCCAGAAATAATCATTCCACATTATCACCAAAAAAAATTAAAAATAAAAACTCAATCTTGTCTAGTAAGAACTATTCGTACTATTTAATTGTACCCAAAAGAACAAAAATACAAAATACAGAAAATTAACATTATCAACAAAACTAATAACAAATTTTTGATCGATCAACTAAACTAAATTTATGTATGCCTATATTTTAGCAAATTACCGGTATTACAAATAAACTACGGATTAACCGATCATTAAAATTTCAAAATGTTATTACAAATATGTAATTTGCTAAATTCGCATACTATCTTAATATTATAAAAAAAAAAAATAAAAAGGTTGAATTTCATGTAAAAAAAATAAAATAAAATAAAATAAAATAAATCTTAACTTAATACGTCATGGATTTTGATGCTGTGTGTCGAGTGATGAATGTTCTCCGAAACGCTGCATTATATTAGAGTGTATTTGTTGTGTGATACACCGTACAATACGCTGCTTTTATATTAGAGTGTATTTGTTGTGTGATACACCGTACAATACACAACATTTAAACGATGACGTTAACAATAACCAATTGATGTTTATAAGTTATTATGTAAAATTATATTTAGTTATAATTGTATATATTTGCTATAATGATTTTTAATTTAGATTTCAATTTTAGGTGTAGTTTTAGTATTAACTTTTTATTTTTGATTTTTATGTAAGTTTTTTTTTCAGCATACCAAATATTTTCTTATTTTTAACACAAAACTTAATTCGTCCTTGACCATAGCAATATTAATTAATGTGATTCGATAAACCACCATTTTTAGATAACAAACTAGATTTCACTTTCAATAAAAATTAACACATTTTTCTTGTCGAATGTTCACTTATCTATACTATATTATACAAATGTATAAGAATTAAAACTTAAATTATAATATATATTTATAACTATGTGAAAAATTCACCATTATGAATATTATTTATTAATAATATTATTATATTATCTCGTTTTCACTTCTAATATTTTTCTTCTTTAGGATCACAAAAGAATACTTTATTAAAGTCTAGTTCACCAAGATTTAATTAATAATTTTAAATTTATTTATATATTTATTGAATTATTATTTCCTATTAACTTTAATAATTTAAAGGCTTCACAAAAAATGTTATCTTCCGGCTTAACAACTTAAAATCTATAACCAACTTCTCAACATAAAATAATCGTAGTAATTCTCGCGTGCATCCAAATTTATTTCTAATTATAGCAAAAAAAAATTGTCATAAAATCATCCCACCCAAAAATTTGAGAACATTTCACAAATCACCTCAACCTTGGAGTGAAACGCACCGTCGATCGTTACACAGTGATTGATCGATTCGGACGAAATGCTCCTTGATAGTCACCAACCAGACCTTCCGATAGAGGGGTGATTCTATCCAATATAATGTAGGATAGTAAATTGTATTCTATCCAAAGGAGAGCTATACCGCGATATTTCTCTCACTTCAAGTGGACTCCCTTCTTGAAGATGGGACATATCGCGGCCACTTTCCTTGTCAGGTATAACTTTGGCTCGCTATACTAATCGAATAAGGCCGAAAAGACAGTTCCACAAAGCATCCTCTTCAAATATCAAGAGCTCCGAATTAATGCAGTCCACTCCAGGTGAGCGGCTTCGTTTCCATCTCTGCATGGCCTTAGTGAATTCATCATGTGATGGATCCTCAGTGCAAATCTCCGCAATTTGTATTAGAGGTGGCTCAACAACAGTCTGTGACGCATGATGAACATCAAGCAGGTCGGAAGTGTCGGAAGTACGGACCAATGTTTTCACACAAGTCGGCCTGATTTCTGCCAGCTCTCGCATTAAAGTCCCTAATTATACCATTCTTACATCGTGTTCGGGTAAAGATTCGGGAACACAGCGAACCGCATGGAACGTTTGGACTGTGAAGGTCTAATAAATGAAGATCAAAAGAAAAAATATCAGGATCCAATGTTTTCACACAAGTCGGCCTGATTTCTGCCAGCACTCGCATTAAAGTCCCTAATTATACCATTCTTACATCGTGTTCGGGTAAAGATTCGGGAACACAGCGAACCGCATGGAACGTTTCGACTGTGAAGGTCTAATAAATGAAGATCAAAAGAAAAAATATCAGGATCTTGTCAGCGACTACATTGAGGATGTTACCTTCCAGTCTGACTGAGTGAAGGGAGGTCTGTCTGAGTGGTGAACTGACAACTTCATTTGTCAGTGCTGCTCAACAGACTTTAGGTATAGTGAAAGTCAGACCCAAAAATGATTGGTTTGATGACGAGTGTCATCTTGCAGTTGAGCAACAAAATATAGCCCATAGTAAAGTGCAACAATGTCTCACAATCGCGAGGAATACAAGGCTGCTCTAGCTAAGCGGATTTGTAGATGGACGAAGCGTGAATAGTGAAGGCCGAGGTTCTGAAAGTACAACAACTCAGCAAAGAGCGCAGTTCACGTAATTTCTTTAAAGGAATTACTGGACTGTACCATACTTTCAGGCCCGGGTCAACCGCCATTCGGGATCGGGATGGAAACCTCTGTGTCAACGTCAACGAAGTACTCGATGCTTGGGGTGGACAGTTTATCGACCTGCGTGGTGTTCATCATGCGTCCCAGACTGTTGTGGAGCCACCCATAATACAGACTGCGGAGATTTGTATTGAGGATCCACCCCATGAGGAATTCACTAAGACCATGTAGAGATTTTTTATAAAAATAACGAGAACTTTCATTTTGTGATATTTGTATTAAAATTATTTTTTATTTTAAGGAAATATTTTCGAGCTTCCCTCTTCGTTAACTTTTTTAAATATTCCAATCCATGTGGCGAACCAAAGGTGTGCCTGACGGATGGAAAGTGGCCGTGATATGCCCCATCTTCAAGAAGGAAGGCCGCTTGAAGTGTGAGAATTATCGCTTGAAGTAGATTAATAGACTTATATATCAATGAATCTGACTCTCACTAAATGCTAAGTAGGACATTACCACTGATTGATAAGATTATTATAAGTTTAGTTATGTATCTATGGTTCTATAGTTCTCACTAGATGCTATGTCTGACTTTACCACTGATACGTTTCAGTTGAGTTATTTATTAATTAATTATTTAGTTAATTTTATCATTTATAATAATATTTCAAGTATTTTTAGACTAAAGCCCAAAATTATTTAGATCCATAATAATAGAAAATGAATACATATATTTTAAAATATTTATCAAAGCACGAAATTTCAATGATGTTCCCCAAATTCCGAAAATTGTTTCACATCTCATCAAAAACTAGTCAGACTCGTTCCTGTAAAGAAATACCAATAGACCATCGCATAAAATACTAATCGTTATCATCTGAACCAAACAATCACCCACCATGGTTATAATAATATAAAATATCAATATGCGTTTTGTATCATACAAGAGAGAGAGAGAGAGAGAGAGAGAGAGAGAGAGAAGTGATAATGAACCAAAAAAAAGATTTCTTCGTCGAACGTCTTTCACTTTATGGTCTCCAGTTATGTTTATCTGATATAAAAAATTGTAAATAAAAATTGTGTCTTAGTCAAATGTGATGATTTTTCAAGATGAGAAGACGACGACCAATTTATTTCATTTAAAGATTTTTCGTTTCTAAATTAAATATTTATTATTTAGATATTATAAATTAGAATATCAAATATTGAATCGAAGAACAAAGTAATTTTTAAACAAATCTAAGAAACATAATTTTTTATTTGGTTATTTACTTAAAATTGTTTATTTATTTATACGAGTTTGGTTTACATAAAATTAAACCCGATCAAATTGGATTAGTTATAGCATAGCCCCAGTCCGATTAGATTATTCACGTATGTATGCTAAGTTAGCATATTTTTTGATATATTGATCTTAACATCAGAACAACATAAGTAAATGTTCTTATGCCAGAGTGATGACTTTTGATGATCTAAGCTCGTTACCATTATTAAAAAAATTCAAAATTTCAGCAAATCTTATTAGTAAAACAAAACTACATTACATATAACAAATACGAAATGCTTTTCATTTATTAGAACATTAAGTCTTTGCAAGTCTTTAAATTAAATTTTTCTATAAAACCTTTTTCTTTTATAATAATTAATTAATTAATTAATCTTTCTATAATGATCGAAAACTACAAATAATACCAAGATACCGTAGACCGTCAAATATCATATTTCATGTGATTAAAAATTAAATCCCAAAAAACAAGTAACGTGTTTAATAAACTTATAATATAATATCAAATTTGTATCTTACCTTATAGTATTCAGGTTGTTGTTGTGCTTCGGCTGTTGATGCTGTTATTGCATGCATTGTTTATAACTGCGGTTGTCTCGCTAAACGGAAAAAATAAGAACGAAACAAACGTTTTTCTGTGTCTGGTGTTTTGTCGAGCCCAAATTAAAATAGTAAACTTGAAATAAAATTGTCTCTTTGTGTTCATATTTAAAAAAAAAGTCTGTTTTATTTATAGGTTTTGAAATTTAATTATCGTTTAGTTTCTTACCTGAACATGTAAATATTATTTTAATTTTTTTTTCTTGAATCGAGTGGACAAAGATTACTTTATAATGTCGCATAAGATTAGTTGAGTTGTATATTATTAGAGAGACTTTAAGAAAATACAGAATATGCTTAAGTTATACAGAATATGGTTACGTTGTTTGATGGTCACGAAAAATAGGAAAGGGGTAAGATATCTGCCAGTGATGAGGTTAGCGCAACATTGTTTGTGTATCCTTCCTAACTTGTATATATCATAAGATTAATATTATATAATTAATCTGTTGCGCGGAATAAAATAAAGAAAATGAATGAATTAAGTTTACTATTTTTCCTGAAACTCAAATAATAGAACATCAAATTTCAGTTTTTCGAGAAATTACCTATTTCTGACAGCTAATACTGAGGAAGTAATCTTATTATTTTAATAAGCAACAATCCTTACTGATAATGTATTGAATAGAAAATTGTACGATTTTAAAAATTTAATCTATGTTATTTAACAAAATTTAATTTTTAATTATTATTATTGTTATTCCGGTTTTTAACGGCCATTACGGGTTTCTTACTGTGTCAACAATCTGCCTCCAGCGGTTTCGATTCTGAGAAATACTGTCTTAGACAATCTGAAAAAGCCAAGTGTGTTCTCTACATCGTGGAGCCATCGTCGTCTGCAGCCTCTGCGCCTACCATATGGTGGCTCTTCTTTCAGATATCGCTGCAATTTATAATTAATTATGTTAAAATAAAAATATGAATGTATGTATGTATATATGTATATAATATGTAATTAAAACTAATATTCAGGTGGAACTGCTTGGAATGAATTAGAAAAAACAACAATAAAATCGAATGATATCGAATTGTATAATTTTACACTTTCCGAAATTCAGTTTTTTCAATTTTACACTTTCCGAAAGTCGTTCTACGGAGTATAAAGTATAATTTTCAAAAACGATGATTTCATTTTAAAATTCGAGCAACCCACTACAATTTACCAATTTTATTGTTATTATTATCATCTTTATTTCAAATATAATATACTTATGTATATATTTATAAAGAGTAGTCCAGGAAGTAAACTTTTTATTTTAAATTTTAGTATATACATATATAGGCACCGATTAAGCATGAAAGAAAACACCCATCAAATGGCCGCCATAGTTTTGTTGGCACGCTCTTGCTGTTTTGATGAAATGTTTGATAACATTTCGCACATTTGCTGATCACTTTCTCCAATGATGCGTCGAAGTCCATGTTTCAAATCATTTATTGTTATGACGAAGAAAATATTAAAATTTTATTATTTCATATTGTTTATAATTTTTTAAAAATATTAACACGATTTATTAAATTAAATAAATAAAACATTAAACAAATTTAATATTTAAAAATTACATATATAAGTTCTTTTAAGTTGTGATATTTATATTCATTCTTCATCAGCTTTTCAGTATACCAGTTTAATGAGACTAGATTTGCTCGTTTTTGAAAATAAAATTTTTATACGGTGATGTTCAGGTAGAAACTTCAAACAAAGATAACATGTACAGGAAGTAACTAACACCCACACAATGTCAATTTTAAATCGAATTTTGAACAATAGCCGTGTTTCTTGACGTTTGATCTGATCCGGATCAGATCATATATGCTTTCCTTTCATTTGTATAGCTGCGTTTCATGAAATCAACACAAAAATTGTATTATTTTTTGTTTTTAGGTTATTATATTGATCCTATTAGCATTTTGGTTCAAAACGTAGATAGAAAAACAAAAAAACAAATTTTTTTTATGTTTATTTCATGAAACGCAGCTATACAAATGAAAGGAAAGCAGATATGATAAACAAAAAAACAAAATTTTTTTATGTTTATTACATGAAACGCAGCTATACAAATGAAAGGAAAGGAGATATGATCTGATCCGGATCAGATCAAACGTCAAGAAATACGGCTAATATTTATGCATTGAAAAACACACATACACCGATTTCGATACAAACATGTAAATTTTGTATAGACTAAAAAAGGGAGACATGATGAACCGTATTCAAGAATACGAAATACGAAACGACAAATTACTACTCAACGAAAAATTTTACACAAAAAATAAACATCATAAAATAATGAAATATGAAACGTCATCGATTCACTAAAAACATCACCGTATATAAATTTTATTTTCAAAACGAACAAAACTATAGCCTTATAGTATACTGAAAAAACTGATAGAGGATGACTTATCCAAAACCGTTCTATAAGCTTTGAACGTGGCGCATATTTGAAATAAAGATAAGTTACTTTAGACAAATTGTGGAGCTACAGAAATTAATAAGCGGTATAAAATAATTTACGCAACTTGCATTTTCTTTACGTAGTTAATTTGAAAATAATGTGTTACTCTAATTTTCCTACTAAAAGTATAATTGTATATCATCAATGCTAATCAACTATAAGTCCGTACTTTCCTTTCAAATTCATGTTTGCAGCTTGCACTCAGAAGGGAGAATTTTTACGTGTTTTAGTAAAATGTGGAACCCAGTCCGAGGCTATATATATATATGTATATGCAAATCACGCAAAATCGCACACACTTTTTACTACTGCTGTGATACACTTCTTAATTATTTTTTTTAGGTTTGAAATTATTATTTTTGAATAAAACTAAATTCTGTTTTTGCATTTTAATTTTTATATTTTCTTCCTTTTTTTGTGATAACTTTTGTTTTATATTTTTAATATTGATTTCGGAAACTTATTCCTTCTTCAGTTATTAATATTACTATTACTATTCAATAGTAATAATAATATTCATAACTGAAGAAGCAAAAAGGAATAAAATAAGAGGAATGAATTTCGAAATCGAAATAAAAAATAAAAAAATTATCGCAATAAAAGGGCAAAAATATAAAAATTAAAATACAAAAATAAAATTTAGTTTTATCCAAAAATAATTAATTACTTTATCGGTTTTGTTTAAACGTGATGCATTGGATACGCCGAGACTAAATACTTTGCATACCTTAGTTTAAGTTCGATTTGAACATGGAGGCTTTGTTTATTAAGATGATACTTTACAATTTGTATTATTATTAATACCATTACAACGAATGTCCCTTTCCTTTGAATTAATATTTTATTTTGCGTTTTTAAGGCCATTCAGTTAACGAGATTTAAATACAGTTAATGCCCTAAAAACATATATACGGTGTTTAGGCTATAGCAATAACATTTTTCGTTTACACGTATACCTTTACTCGTACATTAAAAAGCTTAATTTCAACAAATAAATGCGCTTTTATGTCGGAAAATTACATACTTGTTCGTTTTCATACTTGTTATATACCTACGTATCATATAATGTGCGTTTTGCTTCTTGTTTTATTACTGTTATTTTTGTAGTTCTTGACTCGATTCAATTCAATTCCACCAAATGAACTAATAAAAAATGACAATTTAATATCAAAATAAATCATTTATTATATATTTTTAATATATAATAAATGTATTATTAAGTATTTATCATATATTTTTATTTAACTGAGGCTACAATATACATGTGGTGGTAGTGTGTTTTTTGAGTTGGAGAATATTAAGGAAAGCTATATTTATATATGTGAAACCTATATATATATATATATATATATATATATATATATATATATATATATATATATATATATATATATATATATATATATATATATATATATATATATATATATATATATATATATATATATATATATATATATATATATATATATATATATATATATATATATATATATATATATATATATATATATATATATATATATATATATATATATATATATATATATATATATATAGAATGAATTGCAGAGAATGAAACAAAACCGCTCACCTGGAGTGAACTGCATTAATTCGGAGCTCTTGATATTCGGAGGGGATACTTTGTGGAACTGTCTTTTCGACCTTATTCGATTAGTATGGCGAACCGAAGTTATGCCTGACGAATGGAAAGTGGCCGCGATATGCCCCACCTTCAAGAAGGGAGACCGCTTGAAGTGTGAGAATTATCGCGGTACAGCTCACCTTTGCACAGCATACAAGTTACTGTCATACATTGTATTGGATAGAATCACTCCTCTGGCGGAGGGCTTGGTTGGTGACTATCAGGGAGGATTTCGTCCGAATCGATCAGTCACTGATCAGGTCTTTTCGCTGCGGATGATTCTATCTAAATATTATGAGACATCCATCTCCGTACATCAGGTTTTCCTGGATTTCCGGCAGGCCTACGACTCGATCAATCGAGAGAGTTTGTGGTCTGCCCTGGAATACCTAGGAATGCCAACAAAATTGGTACGACTGTGTAGGATGACAGTGACGCAGTCTCAATGCTGTGTTAAAGTTGAGAACAGGCTATCGACAATTTTTGCAGTTAACTCGGGTGTTCGGCAGGGAGATGCTCTGTCCCCGTTACTCTTTAATCTCATGTTGGAGTACATCTTTCGTAAAACTGAAACACCTCAGCGCAACATCTTATATCGCCAGTCCAATCAAGAACTTGCATATGCAGATAACATATGCGTGGTTGGACTGAATAGCAACGGAGTGAAAGAAATACTTGATCCGCTTGTAGAGTTTTCGGCTTCTGTTGGACTCCAGATCAATGAGTCCAAAACGAAATACCTGATCTCTGGTTTTAGAGACAATGGCACACCAGATTTTAGTAGTGGCCACCACACGTTTGAGGGAGTGAGGAGGTTCAAATATTTGGGCTCTCTTATCACTCACGATAACAGTGTGGGTGAGGATATTAAAGTGCGGCTGGCAGCTGGCAGTCGTTCTTTGTATCCTCTAAGGCCACTGCTAAAATCTAAACACTTATCAAGTGCCGTGAAGCTGAAGCTTTACAAAGCGTTGATCAGGCCCGTTGTTATGTTTGGATGTGAAAGTTGGGCGCTGACGGATGAGTACGAGAGATGGCTCCTTACATTTGAGAGAAGAATCATGCGTGTGATTTACGGCCCTAAACGCGAAATAGATGGTACATACCGAGCTCTGTACAATTTCGAGATCAGAGATCTGATGAAGATCCCCGATATTGTACATGAAGTTAGATCTCAGCGAGTACGCTGGCTCGGTCACGTTCTGCGTGCTGATCCGGAACGAATTGTGCAGCGATCTCTGAAAGGAGAGCCACCATATGGTAGGCGCAGAGGTCGTTGCAGGCGACGATGGCTCCACGATGTAGAGAACGACTTGGCCTCTTCAGATTGTCTAAGACAGTATGAAGACCAAGCTCAGGATCGAAACCGTTGGAGCCAGATTGTTGATTCAGTAAGGGGCCAGTAATGGCCTTTAACACTGTTATTATTATTATTATATATATATATATATATATATATATATATATATATATATATATATATATATATATATATATATATATATATATATATATATATACATATATATACATATGACAAATACAGTTTTATTTAAATGTAGATATATTTAAAACATTATACAATATATATATATATATATATATATATATATATATATATATATATATATATATATATATATATATATATATATATATATATACCTATATATATATATATATATATATATATATATATATATATATATATATATATATATATATATATATATATATATATATATATATATATATATATATATATATTTATATATATATGTATATATATATATATATATATATATATATATATATATATATATATATATATATATATATATATATATATATATATATATATCGCAATTTTTTCGTATTACTAATACTCACGAATCGGATAGTATATTTTTATCTGGATTCATATAAAATCGATTTTTGTAAATCAATAAATATAACATCATATAATCTATATTGTTCGTTAAATCACAGTCTCCACACACCATTGTATATAAGTACATACACATACATATATAATTTACCAGATTGGGTGGTCACCTGCCCTGAAATAAATATATAAAATCAAGATCACTTAACTGAATTGTTATTTTAAAACAATTTTTTCCTTGTTGTTTATGAACAATTTTACACGATGATTTTCAAGAAGTATATAAAATACATAATAATATCTCTCGTGTTGGTGGTCTAGGTGTGAAGCTGTCTTGGGGGAATCAAGTTGGTACTTGTTGCCAGCTCCGTATCTTGCAGCTTCCACAAGTGTGCGTGTTACCTCCCCGTGGTGACTACCGGGCAACTAGTCCACCATGTTTTTATGTGGTGTACTAGGCGAAAACACGACGCGAAACAACTGGGCCGGGTTAAGGTGTCAACCGTACCGTGCTGATAACCGGCCAGGTTGGGGGCCCAGTCTAAAAATAGCCCAGCTTCTAACGGTGTATACTTGGCGCCCTCCGGATACTTGACGCCCTCCGGATCATGTACCCTTACCTGTGTATTGCGGATCTCTGCACAGGTGGACCTCTTTTCTCCGCTACTCGTGGGAGCTATTATGGCAGAAAATTTAAAAACAAAAGAGACCGGTGCTCTTAAAAAACCGGAAACCAGTGCTGTGGAGACATCGGCCTTCAGGCCCTTCAACGAGGTGCTAAAGGAGCACCTGATCATGGCAGTCGTGGATAGGGCTCAAGAAGATGGGAACATTACGGCCCTTAACTGGAGGAAGGTGGAAAAGGCCTTAACCACCATCTTCCTAAAAATTATGAGGGAGAACCCAGGACCTGCTCCGTCTTGCCGAGACGGAGGATGGCACCGGAATCACGTCAAACTGACTGCCTGTGCCGATGAAAGGTCGGTGACCCTCTACAAATAGGCGATCGGCAGCCTGGGCGAAGTCTGGCCGGGGTCGAAATTAGAAGTGGTGACTAGGGAAGAAATTCCCTGCAGGCCAAGGGTGCGAGCCTGGATCCCTGCTGAGCCTAGTGATCCAAGGGAGATCTTGGAAATGTTGAAAATCAGCAATCCGGATCTGCCAACGGCCACCTGGAAGGTTGCCAGGTTTGAAGAGGTAAAGGCGGAAGCAGATCACAGATCGGCCGTCATTATCATCGACAGAGAATCCGTGGGTGCTTTGGCAAAATCTGGAGGCCTGATCAGCTATGGATTTGGAGCGATTACGCTCAAAATTTATAAGCGCGATGAGGCTGACAGATCTGGGGCGCCTGCAGCAAAGGGGTAAACCACTTGTGGTGTCCCGCCTGGTGTTGGTGACCCAGAAGTCCGCAGCATCCCGGAGGATGCACAGGAGACACTATCCCTGGACTCGGAGATTTCGAGATCATTGGGACTAAGCTGTGCGCATCTAACGGACGAATCGATGTCATAGGAGTCTGACTCAACAGTGGTGGAGGGAAGTAATAACTAATGCTTAAGATCCTTCAGATCAACCTCCATCACTTTAAAGCCGCCTCGGCGGCCCTTCTTCTAAAAATGGAATCTGCATCCATTGATGTGGTTCTGGTCCAGGAACCTTGGGTCAATGGTGACCGGGTGCTGGCTCTCAGAACTCCCAAATATAAAATACTACATGCGAAAAATGAAGGTAAGATACGTTCTTGCATTCTTGCTAGAAATAATCTGAATATTTTTATACTACTGAATTACAGCAACGCTGATGTAGTGATGACTAGCATCGAGATGGATGGGCAAAATCTCTGGCTAATATCGGCCTACCTACCATACTAGGAGGAAAATATACCACCAGGTAGGTTGGGCAGTGCAATAATGGAGGCTCGAAAACGAAAGGTAGGAGTCATCATGGGTAGTGATGCTAATGCGCATCACTCAATTTGGGGGAGTACGGACATAAACAGGCAAGGTGAGTTACTCCTTGATTTTATTTTAAGTACGAACCTAAATATATGTAATATCTGGTGTAAGCCAACCTTCATTACTAAAAATAGACAGGAAGTGTTGGACATCACACTTGCCTCGGATTTTATTAAGGAGAGGGTATTGAACTGGAAAGAGTCCGAAGACCATTCCTTTTCTGACCATTGTTATCTCCAGCACGAAGTGGGTACAAAACCTACTAGCAAACTACCCTTCAGAAATAGGAGGAAAACTGATTGGGATTGTTTCAGAACCATTCTGGGTAACTTATTACCGGTATCGGTTCCAAACCCTTCTGCATCTACACAGGAGCTTGATGCTCTAGTAACCAAGCTATCTGTTGCTTTTAACAAGGCCATGTTAGGTGCATGTCCTATCAGTAGGCCCTTGGGTAAATTTTGGCCACCCTGGTGGTCGAGAGAACTCCAAGGTACTCGTATGACATGCAGGAGACTGTTCAAGAAAGCGAGGAACACAAATGCTGCTGCAGATTGGGACTATTATAAAGAAGTCCTCAAAACCTATAAGTACGAGCTGAGAGCACCCAAAACGAGGGCCTGGAAGCTCTACTGTGGCAATATACAGGAGTCCTCGGAGGCGGCCAGGCTACGCAAAGTACTATGTTCTAGTCCTTCCATCCCGAGTTATCTACAACGTCCGGATGGTTCATGGACTACATGTAGTGAGGAATCCCTGGAGCTATTACTAGAAACGCATTTTCCGGAGTGCTCGGTACTAGCTCCGGAGAGACCCATGATAAATAGGGGTATAGACTCCCTAAGTCATATAGTAAAAAGGCGGAATATCCCATGACCAATAAACAGCTTTAAGCCATACAAGTCGGCAGGACCTGAGGGTATTATCCCAGCGGATATCCAGGGAACTATTGACTTAACCCTATCCTGGCTGGAAGTTATCTTCAAAGGCAGCCTAGAACTTTGTCACATTCCTAGAAAGTGGACTGAAGTAAAAGTAATATTTATACCTAAAGCGGGAGAAAGCTCTCATTGCTATCCCAAAGACTTTAGGCCTATAAGCTTATCTTCTTTTCTGTTGAAAACACTGGAAAGGCTAATAGAGGCTTACATTAGAGGCTCAATAAAGCCGGGCGAGCTGTCGGGATCTCAACACGCGTACTGTAAGGGACGATCGGTGGAAACAGCTCTCCACTCCCTTATAGGTCCGATTGAGAAATTACTTGAATAAAAGGAATATTCAATGGTGACCTTCTTGGATATAGAGGGGGCATTTAGCAACGTCAGAGGGGGGGGGGGGGCAATCACTCGGGCAGTTGCGTGTCTGGGGGTAGACGCGTCACTCAGGGGCTGGATAGATCATATGCTTAGAAGCAGGATCGTGACAGCTTATCTGCGTGGGACGTCTGCCGGCAGATACGTGAGCAGAGGGACACCTCAAGGTGGGGTTCTATCCCCCCTTCTTTGGAACTTGGTCATAAATGCCCTGTTACTAAACCTGGAAGGGCAAGGCTTCAAGGCCGTTGCTTGGATGACGTTGCTATTGCGGTCTTCGGTAAATATCCTAGTACGCTGAGTGAGCGCATGCAATGCGCGCTTGGCTACCTCTCTGAATGGGCACGCGGCTGCGGACTGAACGCAAACCCACAGAAAACGGATCTGGTCCTCTTTACCAGGAAGCACAAACTTCCTCAGTGTGATCCGCCGACATTAAATGGTACTCGCTTGATCTTTACGGATAGAGCAAAATACCTCGGACTACTTTTGGACAGCAAGCTAAGCTGGTAACCAAACATCGTAGAGGGAGTAAAGAAAGCTACTATAGCGCTCTACTCCTGCAAAAATGCCATTATAAAGAGATAGGGTATGGAGCCCCACATAGTATACTGGCTCTACGTCTCAGTGGTCAAACCTATACTGCTGTATGGGGTTGTCGTCTGGTGGCCAGCGTTAAAAGTTATGGCCAACCTTAAACTATTGATGAAAGTCCAAAGAACGGCCTGCTTGTGTATAAGTGGGGCTCTCAGGAGCACACCTACTCAAGCTCTGGAGATTCTCTTTCATCTTACTCTCTTGGATATTGCGGCCGAGCAGCTTGGCTCAAATCCATATCTATGTGGACCTGTAATAATGCAGGGCACTCATCTATCCTATGCAACAGGGGTATTCCGGAAGCTACCGACTACGGTATCTCTTTGCCATCTGTTGAGATTAAATTCCAGACTGAGTTTCCCACCAGAGAGGACTGGTTGAACAAAACCGTTAGGCACAATGAGGCCCTAAGCTTCTTCACGGATGGCTCAAAAAGGGATGGTGGGGTTGGCTGCGGGGTATTCTGTGAGGCACTAGGGGTTAACCTCTCTTTTCGTCTTCCCGACTTTTGCAGCGTTTTTCAAGCTGAACTGACCGCGATAATGGCAGTCATGGACTGGTTGAAGTATAATGTAATATCTACGAGGGATATTCGCATTTTTACGGACAGCCTGGCTGCTATTAAAATGCTACAATCATACTCCCTGACGTCGAAGGTAGCCCAGAACTGTCTAGCATCTTTAAATAAGATGCCTGATCAGTTCAACATCCGCTTGACGTGGATGCCTGGGCACTTCAATATCGCAGGAAATGAAATGGCAGATGAGTTGGCCCGCAAGGGTACAGCACGCCTAATAACCCAAAGCAGGCGGGATATAAAGATACCGCTTGCTTCATGCAAACTGCTGCTTCAGGAA
This sequence comes from Tipula unca, assembly GCA_951394425.1. Taxonomy (NCBI): domain Eukaryota; kingdom Metazoa; phylum Arthropoda; class Insecta; order Diptera; family Tipulidae; genus Tipula; species Tipula unca. The sequence continues at coordinate 223,113,025 of OX596381.1, forward strand.
GAAGCCATAAAAGAAACGAACGTCAGATGGTCTAAAGCCAGTTCGTGTGTAACAACCAGGCAGATCTGGCCTGGACTTGACCGGTCCAGATCAGGCCAACGGATATCGCTTCGACGGCAACATATTGGTATGGTCGTGGGAGCTATAACGGGACATTGTCTCATTGGGATACATGCAAGCAGACTGGGTGTCCCAGCCCATGACTTCTGCCGCAGCTGTGGTGATGAGGAGGAGGAGGAAAATGTGCTCCATCTGCTTTGCACCTGCCCTAGTCAACATCTGCTTTGCACCTGCCCTAGTCAAGCGTACAGCAGAACAAAATTTATGGGAACTTCCCCTTTGAACGACCTCTCGGATCTTAGTAAAATCGAGATCCGGGACCTTAAACGCTTCTTGGTAAGCTCAGGACGGTTTAGCGAGTGAAGAGGAGGAAACTCGAATGTGGTACAGCTACGGACCAATTTTGTGTCTATGCTAGTCCTTTAGGACAGCCACCCTTACCTAACCTAACCCATCTCTCGTGTTATACCTCTCGCGTACGATAAAGCTATAAAAAAAATCAAAAAGAAATTATCGATGTTCATTTCATTTTGCACATATTTTCTTTACATAGTCGTATTATGTGTTTGGGTTTAATTATACGGCGCGGCTATATTATATTGTATGTTAGTCAGGCTACTTATAGTACCATATATTCGTAATTAGTTTATTCCAAACAATATTACAACATCACTTGACATTTAAATTTATCAATAATATGTCGTCACAGTAAATAATTGTATAAAAATGCTAGATTACATTAATTAGTATTTCAAGAAAAAAGAAAAAATTTAAGAATTTAAAAATAAGTATAACTCACCTACACATCAAATTATAAATTCAGTTCACATTATGCATATCAACTGAATATCGTCAAATGATCTTATCGCTGATGACTAAAACCGCGAGTTGATGATCATTTTATTTTTATTGCTCTGTTCCCAAAAAATTAAATCTGGCGATCACCGTACGGTTTATGCATATAATATGTGCATACTTAACAGATTTTATAAAACACAAACATATCACGTATTTGAAGAAATAATATAACAAGAAAGCTAAAATAGTAATTACATTCTGAGAATCTTCTTTCACAATTTAAATTTATACTTGACAAATAGATTATACGTGAATAGTTATTTATAAGATACGCAATTAACAATAGTAAACTGTTTAATAAATTGCGGTCGTCGCGGAAGAAACGTCTGTTTATATTTACGTGTGTCGATTGCGATGAGCATTATGTGCACAAAAAAGGGGAATTTTTTTTTAAAACAGTTAGATTACTAATGGACTGTATTATATTAAATAAATCCGCCCATTTTTTAGACTGCGTAGTTTTGAGTCGTAATATTAGTCTGTAGAGAAAAAAAAATTATTGTGTGGTTCACAAGTAAAATATATCAGGCAGAGCATCATGATCGAATACATAAATCCTGGTGATAAAATTTTGATATTCATATATAACATTTCAATATAACTTAATTCCGATATTATAATTATAATTATAATCATAATTATCGTTTAACTAGAAAAAAGTTAATCAAACATATTATACTGGTTTTACATCTTATAAATAATATAACAGCAGAATAAGTAGTATAATAGTATTATACTATCCACCATATATGGGTTTACACATAGACCTGATATGAGATGAATACAGTATACAACAAAAATAATGGGTAAAACTAAAACCTATATACTGTGTGGACTGAGAAAGAAAATTTAATTTAATTAATTTTTGTTTTTTAAATTTTAATTTAATCCTTGTGAATTTTAAATTCGAATTTTGAAAATCAAATTGAAAATTGTGATATAAGGTTGGTATGTAGAATAATTTTATGGCATATATTAAATTTTATTTTCAGATTCGATATCTAAATAAAAATTTTTCACACATATGCGATTTTTAAATAACTAATCATTTTATAAACTGCTAGTGTTAGAAATGGAAACGTTATATAAATCATTCTAACGATTTAATCAGCATCATTGTTGAAGTCATAAAACATATATTTATTTCTAAATACCCAAACTCCCGATCATTTGGAAAATCCCATTAGTATTTAAGGTGAGTTCGCGAGGCCGGATATTTATACCCTAGCTATTTACATCGATCACAAGAAACGATATCAGGATCTAGTCAGCGACAACATTAAAGGAGCCAATTACCAGTCTGACTGCGTGAACTCTGTCTGGGGGGTACTGAAAACTTCGGTTGTCAGTGCTGCTCAACAGACTTTAGGTATAGTGAAAGTCAGACCCAAGAATGATTGGTTTGATGACGAGTGTCGTCTTGTAGTTGAGCAACAAAATATAGCCCATAGTGAAGTGCAACAACGTCTCACAATCGCGAGGAAAAACAAGGCTGCTCTGGCGAGAAGGGCAGCTAAGCGGATTTGTAGACGGAAGAAGCGAGAATGGTGGAAGGCCGAGGTTCTGAAAGTACAACAACTCAGCAATGAGCGCAGTTCACGTAATTTCTTTATACGAATTACTGGATTGCACCATACTTTCAGGCCTTCGTCAACCGCCATTCGGGACCGGGATGGAAACGTCTGTGTCAACATCGACGCAGTACTTGACGCATGGAGTGGACACTTTATAGAGCTGCTTGATGTTCATCATGCGTCACAGACTGTTGTTGAGCCACCTCTAAGACAGACTGCGGAGATTTGCACTGAGGATCCAACCCATGAGGAATTCACTAAGGCCATGCAGCGATTGAAACGAAACCGCTCACCTGGAGTGGACTGCATTAATTCGGAGCTCTTGATATTCGGAGGGGATGATTCTTTGTGGAACTGTCTTTTCGACCTTATTCGATTAGTATGGCGAACCGAAGTTATGCCTGACGAATGGAAAGTGGCCGCGATATGCCCCATCTTCAAGAAGGGAGACCGCTTGAAGTGTGAGAATTATCGCGGTATAGCTCTCCTTTGCACATCATACAAGTTACTGTCATACATTGTATTGGATAGAATCACTCCTCTGGCGGAGGGCTTGGTTGGTGACTATCAAGGAGGATTTCGTCCGAATCGATCAGTCACTGATCAGGTCTTTTCGCTGCGGATGATTCTATCTAAATATTATGATACATCCGTCTCCGTACATCAGGAGTTCCTGGATTTCCGGCAGGCCTACGACTCGATCAATCGAGAGAGTTTGTGGTCTGCCCTGGAATACCTAGGAATGCCAACAAAATTGGTACGACTGTGTAGGATGACAGTGACGCAGTCTCAATGCTGTGTTAAGGTTGAGAACAGGCTATCGAAAATTTTTGCAGTTAACTCGGGTGTTCGGCAGGGAGATGCTCTGTCCCCGATACTCTTTAATCTCATGTTGGAGTACATCTTTCGTAAAACTGAAACACCTCAGCGCAACATCGTATATCGCCAGTCCAATCAAGTGCTTGCATATGCAGATGACATATGCGTGATTGGACTGAATAGCAACGGAGTGAAAGAAATACTTGATCCGCTTGTAGAGTTTTCAGCTTCAGTTGGACTCCAGATCAATGAGTCCAAAACGAAATACCTGATCTCTGGTTTTAGAGACAATGGCACTCCAGATTTTAGTAGTGGCCACCACACGTTTGAGGGAGTGAGGAGGTTCAAATATTTGGGCTCTCTTATCACTCACGATAACAGTGTGGGTGAGGATATTAAAGTGCGGCTGGCAGCTGGCAGTCGTTCTTTGTATCCTCTAAGGCCACTGCTAAAATCTAAACACTTATCAAGTGCCGTGAAGCTGAAGCTTTACAAAGCGTTGATCAGACCCGTTGTTATGTTTGGATGTGAAAGTTGGGCGCTGACGGATGAGTACGAGAGATGGCTCCTTACATTTGAGAGAAGAATCATGCGTGTGATTTACGGCCCTAAACGCGAAATAGATGGTACATACCGAGCTCTGTACAATTTCGAGATCAGAGATCTGATGAAGATCCCCGATATTGTACATGAAGTTAGATCCCAGCGAGTGCGCTGGCTCGGTCACGTTCTGCGCGCTGATCCGGAACGAATTGTGCAGCGATCTCTGAAAGGAGAGCCACCATATGGTAGGCGCAGAGATCGTTGCAGGCGACGATGGCTCCACGATGTAGAGAACGACTTGGCCTCTTCAGATTGTCTTAGACAGTATGAAGACCAAGCTCAGGATCGAAACCGTTGGAGCCAAATTGTTGATTCAGTAAGGGGCCAGTAATGGCCTTTAACACTGTTTATTATTATTATTATTATTTACATCGTGGTATGAAGTTAGAAACTCAAGAGTTTTGCTCAAAAATGGTCTAATTTTGGTTGTTGTTTTATTTGTCAAACTAGATTATACGTGAATAGTTATTTATAAGATACGCAATTAACAATAGTAAACTGTTTAATAAATTGCGGTTGTCGCGGAAGAAACGTCTGTTTATATTTACGTGTGTCGATTGCGATGAGCATTATGTGCACAAAAAAGGGGAATTTTTTTTTAAAACAGTTAGATTACTAATGGACTATTATATTAAATAAATCCGCCCATTTTTTAGACTGCGTAGTTTTGAGTCGTAATATTAGTCTGTAGAGAAAAAAAATTATTGTGTGGTTCACGAGTAAAATATATCAGGCAGAGCATCATGATCGAATACCTAAATCCTGGTGATAAAATTTTGATATTCATATAACATTTCAATATAACTTAATTCCGATATTATAATTATAATCATAATTATCGTTTAACTAGAAAAAAGTTAATCAAACATATTATACTGGTTTTACATCGTATAAATAATATAACAGCAGAATAAGTATAGTATAATAGTATTATACTATCCACCATATATGGGTTTACACATAGACCTGTGGTCTAATTCTGTAAAAACAAGATAATGCGAAAAAACGAAACATTGAAAAAGTTTACACAAAAAAAATTTACACAATTTCTATCTTATTTAGGTTAAATGGTATTCTATAAAACAAAGTAGTCAGCGTGTAAATTTTTTCTTGCTGAATAATTTTATCGTGTCTAAAACCACTTTCCCGTTTTGTTAGTGTTTCATTTCATAATATAATATAAAGAGTAACAAGGACAAACATGGTTTTTTTGTTCGGCACTAGCCCGAGTTCTTCGTGAAATTTTAGTTTTAAATTTTAAAGTTTTATCCGTGAAAACGAACTACACAAGATAAATTGTATGTGTAGTTTATTGACGTTTAATATCTTACCGATTTTTTAATTTATCTTGGTGTAAAGTTATAGAATACCATTTTGGTATGAAAACGTGTAAAGTACTCGTTTTCGCGTTTTCACGTTATCTTATTCGTTATAGAATTAGGCTACTGATATGAAATGAATACAGTATACAACAAAAATAATGGGTAAAACTAAAACCTATATACTGTGTGGACTGAGAAAGAAAATTTAATTTAATTAATTTTTGTTTTTTAAATTTTAATTTAATCCTTGTGAATTTTAAATTCGAATTTTGAAAATCAAATTGAAAATTGTGATATAAGGTTGGTATGTAGAATAATTTTATGGCATATATTAAATTTTATTTTCAGATTCGATATCTAAATAAAAAATTTTCACACATATGCGATTTTTAAATAACTAATCATTTTATAAACTGCTAGTGTTAGAAATGGAAACGTTATATAAATCATTCTAACGATTTAATCAGCATCATTGTTGAAGTCATAAAACATATATTTATTTCTATATACCCAAACTCCCGATCATTTGGAAAATCCCATTAGTATTTAAGGTGAGTTCGCGAGGCCGGATATTTATACCCTAGCTATTTACATCGTGGTATGAAGTTAGAAACTTAAGAGTTTTGCTCAAAAATGGTCTAATTTTGGTTGTTGTTTTATTATTAATGATAATTATTAACATAATTGATAAAATTCCTCTAGATTATGGATTCTTTAATTTATGGATTCTTAAATAGGAGCTATATTTTAATAAAGACAGACACGTTTTATTACAATTTTCACAAACGAACATTATAGTGCATATGGAATTACAAGTAAAATAACTAATATTAAAAGGATCACCATAATGTTTCCACCAAGTCAATAAATCCTAATTGAAAAATGTATTTTGCATTATATAGCTAAAATGTACAAACACGAGGATTACCTAACCTTAAATTTAATAAATTGCTTAAACGTACATACCTGTTAACAATTTTCCTTACTAATTTTATTTTCCAGTGACACTTCTTCACTTATTTTATTAGTAATTTAATTTCAAAAACGAAATTTTATAAATTTTAATAAAACCTGTTAATCTTTTAAGTTTATTTTGATACCATACATGACGACACATCTGCTTTCTACAAACTGCATAAAACTAATGAGAAGTATGATTACTAATTAAGTAAGATAGTTGTATATATGATATAAAAAATTGATAAAAAAGAAAAGGAAAGTATTAATATATGTATGAAAATTACATGAAAATCATGTAAATTTAATTACAAAAGAATATACATTTACACACTTTTTCTTGCACTTTTTAATTTATGTTTAAAAATAAATGATATGTCCTGTAATATTATACAACAATAATAAAATGAGCATTTTTTACGATAATTTTAACTGAAACTACATAGTAAATTTAAAAGTAAATTAATTGTACATACTTAAATGATGTTTATTTACATTATTTTGAAATAAATTTCAACTGAAACCAGAAAAATATAGCAAACCTTAAATTTCAAATTTTTGGGCTAGTACCTTAAATTTCAATTTTTGTTGAAAATTGCAGAAAAAATGTATTGTATTATTAAACAAAATTTAAATAAAAAAACTGACATTGTGTAATTTTACGTAAAATTAGCGCTTTTGTCAACAAAGGTGTGTAAAAACCACGTTGAAAATTACATTTTTTTTTACTGTGTAGCAAGCACATCCCCTCACAAACAGATACATTTGGAAACATGGATCCATCCTCGCAAAACATCCCGCAGCCAAATTGGCCACATGTTAATTTCAAAAGGACGAACTCAGGTTGTGCAGGATGTGAGAACTTATCGGTCAACAACCAAATACGTAGGCAGCGATCATTATTTGGTCGCTGCAAACATACGGTGGAAGTTTTCGTACAAGTCTGGGAACACAGCGAAGCGCATGGAACGTTTCGACTGTGAAGGTCTAATAATTGAAGATCAAAAGAAACGATGTCAGGATCTTGTCAGCGATAACATTGAGGGAGCTAATTACCAGTCTGACTGTGTGAACTCTGTCTGGGAGGTACTGAAAACTTCGGTTGTCAGTGCTGCTTAATAGACTTTAGGTATAGTGAAAGTCACACCCAAAAATGATTGATATGATGACGAGTGTCGTCTTGCAGTTGAGCACCAAAATATAGCCCATAGTGAAGTGTAACAACGTCTCACAATCGCGAGGAAAAACAAGGCTACTCTTACTAGGAGGGCAGCTAAGCGGATTTGTAAACAGAAAAAGGGAGAATGGTGGAAGGCCGAGGTTCTGAAAGTACAACAACTCAGCATAATGAGCGCAGTCCAGTTGCACCATACTTTCAAACCTGCGTCAACTGCCATTCGAGACCAGCAGGGCCCCTATTTGTGAATTCGAATTCGACCAAACGAACGACGTTTTCGAACGATTGGTATTTGTGAATTCGAAAACGTACAATAAATCAACGAAAACGTGTTACTATGAAACGAAATGAAAAAACCTAAAACGAACACAAATTTCCCTTATCGCGCAATTCGTTTTCGACTAAAAATTGTACGATCATGAACGAATTTCTATTCGTTATACATTTTGTTGACGAACCCATATAAAAGGATTTGATATTTTAAAATTCAACTAAATAAAAATGGCAACCGGTGCTATATTATATGTATAAATATATTATAATACATGTGTACATAATGTACTTATGTATATATACTTATATAGTATTTACATTATATATAAAATATAATTTTTATACATATTATGTATTTGCCATATAATCTAATATTTCTATACATACACAAAATATACTATAATTGTTAATATTTTTTTTTGTGAGGACAATAATAATTTCATAACAAAAATAAACAGAAATAATGTAACAAAAACATAGTTTTAATAAATTTTATTGTTTGTACATATTTATAAATTTGGGAAATGAAAAATTACAATATTTTAACAACAGTGATGCGTATTGTTGTTGAATTCCAAAACAATAAACTAAACGTCAAAATTCAATCAAAGTTTATATTTTTCATGTACGTGTAACCATTAAAAAAAAATTTCCTTTTTCATTTTGTGACAGTGTATAGTTCTATTTACGATCGATTCAAAAATACCAATTCAAATTCGAAACGAATCTATCATTCGAAACGAATTGCAATTCGAAACGGATTCACAAATAGGGGTGCAGGATGGAAACCTCTGTGTCAACATCGACGCAGTACTCGACACATGGAATGGACAGTTTACCGACCTGCTTGGTGTTCATCATGCGTCACAGACTGTAGTTGAGCCACCTCAAATACAGACTGCAGAGATTTGCATTGAGGATCTATTCCATGAGGAATTCACTAAGGCCATGCAGAGACTAAAACGAAGCCGCTCACCTGGGGTGGACTGCATTAGTTCGGAGCTCTTGATATTCGGAGGGGCTATTTTGTGGAACTGTCTTTTCGACCTTATTCGATTAGTATGGCGAACCGAAGAAATACCTGACGAATGGAAATCCCCATCTTCAAGAAGGGAGACCGCTTGAAGTGTGAGAATTATCGCGGTATAGCTCTCCTTTGCACAACATGCAAGTAACTGTCCTACGTTATATTGGACAGAATCACCCCTCTAGAGGAGGGTCTGGTTGGTGACAAGGAGGTTTTTTCGCTGCGGATGAGTCTATCTAATTATTATGAAACTTCCATCCGCGTGCATCAGGTGTTCCTGGATTTCCGGCAGGCCTATGACTCGATCAATCGAGAAAGTCTGTGGTCTACGCTGGAATATCTAGTTATCCCAACAAAAATGGCACGATTGTGTAGAATGACAGTGACGCAGTCTCAATACTGTGTTAAAGTTGAGAACAGGCTATCGAGAATTTTTGCAGTTAGCTCGGGTGTTCGGCAGGGAGATGCTCTGTCCCCGATACTCTTTAATCTCATGTTGGAGTACATCTTTCGTAAAACTGAAACACCTCAGCGCAACATCTTATATCGCCAGTTCAATCCGGTGCTTGCATATGCAGACGACATATGCGTGATTGAACTGAATAGCAACGGAGTGAAGGAAATAATTGATCCGTTTGTAGAGTTTTCAGCTTTTGTTGGACTCCAGATCAATGAGTCAAAAACGAAATACATGATATCTGGTTACAGGGACAATGGCACATTAGATTTTAGTAGTGGCCACTACACGTTTGAAGGAGTGAAGATGTTCAAATATTTGGGCTCTTTTATTACTTACGATAAAAGTGAGGGTGAGGATATTAAATCCTCTAAGGCCACTGCTAAAATTTAAACACCTATCAAGTGCCGTGAAACTGAAGCTTTACAAAGCGTTGATCAGGCCCGTTGTTGTGTTTGGATGTGAAATTGGCCGCTGACGAATGAGTACAAGTGATGGCTCTTTACATTTGAGAGAAGAATCATATGCGTGTTATTTACGGCTCAAAAAGCGAAATAGATGGTGTAACGGTCGCCTGTCAACAACCGTTACCACCCTGTCCAATTCAACCTTACCTACAAACACAATTTTGAGGCCAATACCTCCACTTTTTTTGTTGACAAAAATATTGTGTAAATAAAGCAAATTCATGGTATGTTATTCACCTGTGAAAATACTATAAACCATAGTGTGTTATTCACTCATGGAAATATGCATACCCATGTAAAATCGGTAACAATTACGAAATAACTTTACGTTATGAAATTGTTATTGGGATCAATATATTTCTTTTACAACGTTTTTGCAACGTTTGTAAAAATTAATTTTTTTTTTTAAACACAAGTCAAGTGGTTTTTGATAGAGTGCATTTTTATGCGTTTTCTTTTGTTTTCCCTCTCACTCTATCAACCCACCAAATTGGTATAAATACCAAAAATTTTCTTACTTGTGATGAAGAGTTGAATTTTGTCCGTGCTACGGGTCAGAACCATCCGGTTTTGGCCGTGGTACGGAACAGATACAGATAGAGAGTTTTTTTGATTCGACTTTTGGGGCTGTAATTAGGCGGAGGATTAAATTAAAAACTAAAAACAAATAATTGGAAAATAGTAAATTAAAAACGAAATATAAGTTTTTTGTTTATTTTTTTTGAAGTGAGACAAGTAAAAGCAGAATTTCGGTAAGTATAGAATTCAACGCCATTTCATCTACTAACTTTAAACGGCACAATTGGTGACGGGTCTGCCAGTGGTCCCTAACAGGACGGAAGAAAGTATAGCGTACGCTTCGTCTTCCCTTCTGCTGGCAACGCGTTACCAATATATACATACTTACTAACCACTGAGTGGGCAGACGTAGCGTCTACCACTCGCACAAATCTGTTTTCTTTTCTTTATTTTTCTCCTCCATTACCCATCATGGTAATGGATTGGCACTAAGCCCCTATTGAACGACAATGGTCGATCACGCTATGGGCTCCACAAAGTATTTGTGGGTCCGAAATTTCCCAGAAACCTATCTCCCTTTTTATGCTTTGGCCATACACACGCGGTTAATCTAGGTCTTATACGTTGACACCGAAACCCACAACCAATATACCCCTACCGACCTGAGCTACAGGTTAATGCCGCGGTGTTCAACGTCTAGGACAACTTCTATGTAGCTGGGGCCGGAGTAAAATCCAGCCTTTGTTACAATGGCACATACCGAGCTCTGTACAATATCGAGATCAGAAATCTGATGAAGATCCCCGATATTGTGCATGAAATAAGGTCTCCATATGGTAGGCGCAGAGCTTCGTTAAGGAGACGATGGCTCCACGGTGTAGAGAATGGCTTATTCTGGTTGTCTAGGACAGTATGAAGACCAAGCCCAGGATCGAAACCGTTGGAGCCAGATTGTTGACGCAGCAAGGGGCCAGTAATGGCCTTTAAACACTGTTTTATTATTATTATTTGTATCGCACATCTGCCGAACAAACTAGCAACAATTGTAGCAAACTCAATTATTTATTACCATTTAAACAATACGTTCGCTGAGATCCTTTAAATCACGATTAAATTACCAATGAGTGATTGCAAAGTTCATTACAATTATCTCTTAAAAATATATGTAAGAAAACGATGATTGTCTTGAGTTGTAGTTGTTGTAACTTATATACAAGGAATACGATTTTTGCTATTCTACAATCGTATTAATTTGAATAATAAAAGTAATTGATCCGTTACAAGACCAAAGAACCAAAGCATATTATACAAACAAGTGTATACATGCATAGTACATACATACACAAGTAAAAGAACTATATTATATATATATATATATATATATATATATATATATATATATATATATATATATATATATATATATATATATATATATATATATATATATATATATATATATATATATATATATATATATATATATATATATATATATATATATATATATATATATATATATTTATATATCATATATACATACATAGAAATATAAGACTAAGAGATTATTGGACTGTATATATATATATATATATATATATATATATATATATATATATATATATATATATATATATATATATATATATATTTATATATCATATATACATACATAGAAATATAAGACTAAGAGATTATTGGACTGTAAGATATTTCTTTTCGGGTTGTTTAAAATTTTGTATATACATTATGTATATAGAAGATTGAACTATCATGTAATTTTCTTTTTAATATAAATTCTATTGTATTGATATATAGAGTTTGTATATAAATAAAGAAATAGTAGAACTCTCAGATATTTTATATTTCTCACTACAAGCACAAAGGAGAATATATTATATTCTTATATTATTATATATATTATATATTCTCCTTTGTGCTACAAGTTTAAAAAAAAAATTCAATTATATTTCGTTTCTATAATATTGATAGCTCTATATGGCCTGATTCGAATCATTGATAGTCATTCAAGACGAACTTCTGGTAAAATTGTGTTATATGATAATTGCGGACACTCTGAAAGATAATACTCAATACATCGTCGTCCACATCTAGAGGTTTTCATAAAACCATAAAAAAAATTTATAATTGTAAAAATTAAAATTGTTGACTTGTTAAACAAATAAAGTACAATAGTTTTTTTTTTATTTTGAATTGAATAACAGAATTAAAAATCTTAAAACTTCAAGTAACACATCTTACGTATGTACATGAGAAGATGAACGAAACAAATTTAAAATTATAAGAAACTCTTAACTCTTTAGAATAAATTCGAGCTGAAATCAAATTTTCTTAAATTTTATTTCTTACGAGTTATTTAGTTTTTATTTTAGGTGCATTTTTTTATTAACAGAGCTTCAAGTTCTATAAGAACATCGGGAATAATACTGGGAAATTTTATTTAGTTTAACCAATTTAATTTAAGTTCTATTTATTTGAATAAATTTCAACTTCTAACAATGCCTCTATATTACAAGCCATGACACAAGATTTTGATGTAGTATGGGTGTAGGGCTATTCGTTTCTTTTTTTATATGAAATGATGAAATTTACTATGGGATTTTTCTATAGGCAGATTTTGGAAGGCTTTTATCTTCTAGTTATAGTGCAATTTATATTTCAATTTTCTATGAGACAAGTAAAATTTATCTGAAAACAGTTTGAGATAGTTATAAATTCAAATTGATAAAATTTTAATTGATAATTTTTAGTTTTTGTAAAACTACTTTTTTTCAAACAGTTTGTTTTCGTTTTTTGTTTTGCTTATAAGAAATCGATTGCCGATTTTGTACGAACCATTTAAACGAGCATTTGATTTTTTTAGTGTAATGACTAATGATTTGTCTTCTTTTTGCTTTGACGTAGGGTGATACTTTTTTTTTATTTCGTGTTGATGCAATTTTTGGTTTATTTTGAGGATTGGGGTGAAAGCATATGTATGTAAATAGCGAATTTTCAAATTATGATAAGTATAATCAAATTAATATATTTACATATATGTATATATATATAGTTTGTGTATTATTTTAATTAAAATTTATTTAGTACATATCGTTATTTTGTACATACAATTTTTACTTTTATTCGTGAAGAAATCGATTTCGTTAATTTTTAATTAGATATTTTCCCGATCTAAACCACGGGTTACAAGATTATCTGACAGCGAATCATCGATATGCCACATTTATTTTACTCCTACAATACCACGGTCCACGGCTCTCCATGATTACGCTTGACATGCTTAAAATCTTTCCCATAAGCACCTTCCGCAATTAAGTACAATATATTTTTATATCTGGAAATTTGGAACGACATAAGGGCGGTATTCTGGTATTTAAATATTTTTGGCGTGACATTTCCGCTAGGAGTATTTATATTCCAATTTTACCAATTAACTTACCAAACTAAAACCAAAAAACAGTTAAAACAAGATATGCAGTTGCATTCAATATATTGTCAAACAATAATATTACAAGAAACATAAGTTAACAATTAATAAAATCTGTAAGAACGTCAATCGGTACCAGTTATACATATATACTCGTAATGTACAAAATAGACAGTAAGTTTTAATTAAGATAATACATAAATTATGCGCTTAATATTTGTATGTATGTACTTAACTTAAATTATCCCCATTTCCGACATTTACATACTTTCACTGCAATCTTCAAAACAATAAGAAACTGAAAATTTCATCAACTCGAAATAAAAAACAGTTATCACCCTGTGTCACAACAAAAAAAAACAAATCATTACAAAAAAAAAAATCAAATGCTCGTTTAAATGGTTCGTACCAAATCGGCACACGATTTGTTATAAACAAAACAAAAAACGAAAACAAACTGTTCAGAAAAAAGTAGTTTTACAAAAACTAAAAATTATCAATTAAAACTATATCAATTTGAATTTATAACTATCTCAAGCTCTTCTCAGATAAATTTTACTTATCTCATAGAAAATTGAAAATAAAAATTGCATTATAACTAGAAGATAAAAGCCTTCCAAAATCTGCCTATAGAAAAATCCCATAGTAAATTTCATCATTTCATATAAAAAAAAGAAACGAATAGCCCTACACCCATACTAATGATTTGATTTTTTTTTACTTGTGTCGAGGCCTATAATATAGAGGCATTGCTTCTAACTATATTATTTGACGTCTATTGTGGAATAATACAGGTATTAAGCATAAAACAATGAAAAATATTTGCTTAAAATATTTCCTTTAAAAATTTCCCATTTTTTACGAGTTCGTGTACTATGAATTTATCGCGAACTTGAAAAAACCAATGTTTTATCAAGAAAATATGTAGTTTACCATTAAATGTAGCTTATTTATTGATAAAAAATTAAATTCATTTGGATTTTACTGAAAAATTGAGAAAATTCTTATCCAGAACTTCATTCCAATAAGAAAATTTTTGAATTAAAAAACACGACTTTTGCTTGCTTCCCAAATAAACGGTGTTATTTATACAGGTCAGTTTTCAAATTTACAACACTTTTTCCAGCGACAGCCAATTTGACAGGTTATTACACCTGATTTGTGCACAGTTTGGTTTACCATTTCACCATGAGTAGATTTACGCCAGAACAACGCTTGCAAATTTTGCAAATTTATTTCGAAAATGGTTGTTTAGTCTATATTTCGCGCCACAATATTTTATTCAGCGATGAGGTTCATTTTTAGTTGAATAAATATGTACAAAATAGACAGTAAGTTTTAATTAAGATAATACATAAATTATGCGCTTAATATTTGTATGTATGTACTTAACTTAAATTATCCCCGTTTCCGACATTTACATACTTTCACTGCAATCTTCAAAACAATAAGAAACTGAAAATTTCATCAACTCGAAATAAAAAACAGTTATCACCCTGTGTCACAACAAAAAAAAAACAAATCATTACATAAAAAAATAATCAAATGCTCGTTTAAATGGTTCGTACCAAATCGGCACACGATTTGTTATAAACAAAACAAAAAACGAAAACAAACTGTTCAGAAAAAAGTAGTTTTACAAAAACTAAAAATTATCAATTAAAACTATATCAATTTGAATTTATAACTATCTCAAGCTCTTCTCAGATAAATTTTACTTATCTCATAGAAAATTGAAAATAAAAATTGCATTATAACTAGAAGATAAAAGCCTTCCAAAATCTGCCTATAGAAAAATCCCATAGTAAATTTCATCATTTCATATAAAAAAAAAGAAACGAATAGCCCTACACCCATACTAATGATTTGATTTTTTTTTACTTGTGTCGAGGCCTATAATATAGAGGCATTGCTTCTAACTATATTATTTGACGTCTATTGTGGAATAATACAGGTATTAAGCATAAAACAATGAAAAATATTTGCTTAAAATATTTCCTTTAAAAATTTCCCATTTTTTACGAGTTCGTGTACTATGAATTTATCGCGAACTTGAAAAAACCAATGTTTTATCAAGAAAATATGTAGTTTACCATTAAATGTAGCTTATTTATTGATAAAAAATTAAATTCATTTGGATTTTACTGAAAAATTGAGAAAATTCTTATCCAGAACTTCATTCCAATAAGAAAATTTTTGAATTAAAAAACACGACTTTTGCTTGCTTCCCAAATAAACGGTGTTATTTATACAGGTCAGTTTTCAAATTTACAACACTTTTTCCAGCGACAGCCAATTTGACAGGTTACATCTGATTTGTGCACAGTTTGGTTTACCATTTCACCATGAGTAGATTTACGCCAGAACAACGCTTGCAAATTTTGCAAATTTATTTCGAAAATGGTTGTTTAGTCTATATTTCGCGCCACAATATTTTATTCAGCGATGAGGTTCATTTTTAGTTGAATAAATACGTTGCAGTGCTACTTCAAGCAAAAATAAAGCCAATACCAGCTATTACGATTACCATGATTTGTATATGTTTAATTACATTTTAAAGTTCTATATATCTATAAAACAGCACCATACATCTATGTTCTATCTGAGCTTAATAATAAAACCATCCATGTACAAAATGAGCTTAAACTTTGGTATCAAAAAAGACAAACAAATCTCTCTTCATAACTTTTGTATGGAGATATCGGGTTACTTTAATCATAGAGTATTACATAAGAGTAGTAACTTTCATATATTAAAATGGCAAACAACTTTATAAACAGCTCACTGTAAAATAATTGTGTGGCTATTTTAACAAAAAGAGACCATAACAATTGTATAACTGTTATTATTTATAAAAAATTATATATAAACCGAAAAATAAGATCCCAGTAGGCCTAGTTTGTATGTATTTTTACATGACAAAATCAAAACAATAAAATTATCAATCCCGGTTTGTAATACCACCATAATAGTCTAGTCTAAATAAACATATTTACATTTATTTTAGAATTGAGGGAAACCTGCACTTTATTGCGTTAAAAATATTTAATTGCTGGATTCATTCACAATTTTATTATTTTGATTTTGCAATGTAAAATACATAAAAAGTAGGCCTACTAGGATATTATTTTTCAATTTATAAAGACTTTTTATAAATAAGGATAGTTACACAATTGTTATGGTCTCTTTTCGTTAAAATAGCCATATAATAATTATACAGTGAGTGACTTTTCGATTCATATACCATTTTAATATATGAAAGTTACTACTCTTATGTAATTCTCTATGCTTTAATGACAAAATAGTAGGAGATTTGGGAAAAATGAACGGGTTTCACTTTGACTATCTCTCGATATTGGAGAACCATGCTGTGCCATCTGGGCTAATAATAGGTCGAGGATTTATTTACCATCACGATGGTGAATCAACACTCCCATCCAATGTGTGTAAGGAATATCTGCAGCAATAATATCGCCACTGAAAGCTAATATTAATGGTTTAACCGTCACACTCGCCTGATCTGAACCCATCGAGCTGTTGTGCGATCAATACCTCGATTTTGTTGCCTTTTTGAGACTATGAGACTGATAAATATTTTGTGTACGTACACTGTGTAGAGTATTAAATATTGTTATTGCGTGTTGTCATTTTTTGTATGTGTATTTGTTTTGAGAGTGTACAATAAGCATCAAAAATTATCGAATCGGTATAAATCGGTAAAAAAAAACAAAAATAATACAAACATTTTTGGGGCTTATGTCGATTTTCTTTGGTTTTACAAAAAATATCAATTATTTTCTTGCCAATCGAAAACGAAAAATAATTGTAATTTTTTGTCTTTGTGTTGGTATTTTGACATTTTGTTTTCTGTCAGTTTAATGTGAATTTCATGTGAATGAAATAAATATAATGAATCATTTTGTGTTTTATTTATTATAATCTATCTATGTATTATTTTAATTTATTTGTAATATTTTTGCTTTAAATTTTAAAAACTAGAAGCAATTCGATTGCGTTTTACTTCGCCCAAATGCTTCAATACATTGCCAGTTACATTTTCTCCCGAGTTATCAGTTGAATCATTTTGTTCTGTCGATTTTATCTGCTGATCTTGTGTACGATCTGAGGTAATGTTTGATGCCTCATCCCATAAATCGCCACTGTCAATGCAGACTACCTCGTCAACAAAATTATGGACAACTATTATGGACAAATTATTATAACCACACAGCAAGAAAACCATTGAATTGACATAAAAATTGCGAGGCGTCTATTTGTCATATTTGACATTTCTATTTTTCAATGTAGCGGTAGTAGATTATAGAAAAAATCATGATTTGAAAAAATTGATTATACATCAAAAAATAATCAATTATTTTCGCCAAAGAAAAATGAAATCCTGAAAAATATCAATTATTTGTCAAAATAATCAATTATTTTTGACCAAAGAAAATCGACATTACACTCCATTTTCTCCTGCTATTGCGATGGAGAATTGACGTTTATGTCATTAGTATAGTACATAAATTATTATGTTTACTTATTATCCTATTATGATATTTTTGCATCCGAAAGCTTTTGAATTTTTGTCAAAATAAAATATAAACAAATTGAACAGCGCATGCGCCCCAATACACACATACTCACTAATATTACTATTTTCCGGTAATTTTTACTCTCCTAGTCCAAAGCCATCTTAATAAATCAAGCCTCCATGTTCAAAACGAACTTTTATTAGTGAGTCTAAAATGACAAAAATAATCGCTCTCTTCATACATTTTATATGGAGAGACATGATTTTCGTTTATAGAAATATTTAAATGAAAAGTAACTCAAAATTGTAATTTTTTGAAATCAATTGAAACTATAAACATTGGTTTTCACCTGACTTGAAGGATTTTTCCGTGGGGTTTTCCATTTTATTGTATTAATTAAAGGAAAATAAAATACTTTATTCTCTAATAAAGCTCAAATAGAAATATAATAAAAATTTGTAAGAAAGGGACATTGTGTACATAACCAACAAAATAATTTATTCCCATCAAACAAATAAACCAAAAGAAGAAAACATCAATGTTTTTTTTTTAAATGGAACAAACATAATGATCATAAAACAACGCAAAAAACGAGAAAAAATATATGAACACAATTTTTTACTTCATAGCAACAACAAAAAGTAATCGTATAAAAAATAATATTGTGAGCGTGATCAAATTGTCCCTCTCCTAATCCTAATTGACATATTGTATATTTGTATATAAATTATGTAACCTTTTGTAACCTTCAAAACAAAACACAACATTTTATCATTTATTTGATCGATACGATCAATATTTTTATTTTGGTTTAATGAGAAATTTCCCAGCGTTTATCCGATTAATCTCCTAAATTTTAATTTATCGTAGTTATCATAATTTTTATCCATATTTTTCGATGTTTAGATTTTGAATCGAACTATTTTATTTCTGTGTTGGAGTGAATGCAGTATATTGAAAGAGAGTTTAGAATATATCAGATATATATTTGTATAAAAATTTAAAAGCGCAAATAAATTAAATTAATGTCAATTTTATAATCATAAAAATTATGTTTAATTAATATAATTTCGAAAAATAACCCTGGCCATCACCTAATTCAATTCTTTATCTATTACTTTATGTAATAAAATATTAAAAGCTCTCACTATTAATAGTTGAACAATTCAAAATAAGTTTGTATGTTTTGCCATGGGATTGCATATACTTCTTTGAATTTTACACATTTTTTGGTTAACTAAAAAAAGCTCGTTTGAAAATATCGCTCAACATGGAGGCTTTATATGTTAAGATGGCTTTGCCTAGTCCCATAGTCTCAAAAAGGCGACAAAATCGAGGTACAGTTAGATCGAGATCTTCGGGAAGCATACTAAATATCTGCCGGGGATATGTTACATAAACTAAAAAATGCATGGAATAACATATCTTCTGAACAATTGAATAAATTAAGAGAGAATTTATTCTTAACTTTAAAATCGACCGCATTGTAACTTGAAAATTTTCCTATTTGATACTCCATTTTCGAAAATAACTGTTCCTTAACATGTCCCTTATAAGACTTTATAAGACCTTGTCCTTTATAAGATCTATTTTATTTAAAGTGAGAATTTTTGTTAGTAGTTAATCCAACGAAAGATTTTAACCACAATATTTTTGTGATTTATGAATTATTTTGTACCGTGGCCATGGCTATACTAGCATAAATATATAATATGTTATGTTACCATATTTATTGTTATAGTTAATATTTACGAGAGTGTACTACTCTAGTTGATATAATTGTTTACCATTCCATAATCTAATTGAAGGGGATAACATTATCACAAATTTTACCTACGTGCGAATTGAAAAAAAAAAAATTTTGATCAGAATTTATTCATAATATACATTTAAGTATTCCAATTCCCATTACCCAACATGCAAACCGTGTTCAACCCATCATTCAACGTTTCAACGTCCTCATCCCCATCTCTCGTTCCTCATATTGCTAATTCTAATGTTGTATTCACGATCATATCACAGTTCTACGTCTAAATTCTAGACACACCGGGCATGAATTCACTTCAGCCCCGCTAATTTTATTATCTTCCTTTTAGTAAAATTATGTTTTATATATGTATGTACATATGTATTTATATTTTTAGAAATGTAATTATAAAGATGGATTTCGATTATAATTATCTTCATTTATACGAGTACTTTAATGAAAAAACTTAGTTTTCATCTTTATATACCTTGTAAATCCCTTCCGTAATATAGCCTACTATATTAGATATTATTTAAAATTAGACCGTATGATATGTTTGTTACACTATTGACGATTGGAGCATCACGGATTCCACGTAGCGAAATTTATTAAAATAAAACTATCTATCCATTGACGTTTAAAAACACACAGCCACCTTATTTCGAATACAAAAACAACAACACAAACTTCAAATACATAGATCGTTCTTTTAAATAATAATTTTTTCCGCGAGAGGAGCTTAGCCTACTTTTACAATCGTCAATTGATTTTGCTGTTCAACCAATTTTTGTTGTTTCTATTATTATAATATAATATAATATCATGATCTCTTTGATACGATCCCTATCATCACCTTTCCTCGTTTATACAACGATATACTCGTAAAACATAATAGAATGGTTTTGGTTTCATCATTCTATTACCCCTAATTGTATTTTTCTTTTATATTCATTAGACGTGTTTATTTTTATATCGTATCTTTTACTTCCTTATGGTCACCCAGGTTGATAATATGATTTTTTATTGTTTTTGGTTTACCTATACACTAATGGATACGTTTGATCACATTTACTTACGCGGTGGCAAGGAACCTCTCAGTATACCATAGTTGCTTACTTTAATTAAGACGTTGAGAATGATCAGTTCCTTTATCCTTCTGAATTCATGCTAACAAAATGTAGTTGGTTACATTTGCTTCGTTTTTTTATTAACAGAACTTCGAGTCCTAAATAGAACATCGGGAATAATACTGGGAAATTTTATTTAATTAAACCAATATATTTGATTTATGTTCAATTTGAACAATTTCAACTTTTAACAATATTTTTTGCCATTTATTGTCAAATAATTCAGGTATTAATTTCCTTTTAAAATTTCCATTTTTTGTGAGTTCGTTTACTATTTTATCTGCTGCGTTTTCTATTAACAGAACTTCAAGTTCTATATAGAACATTAGGAATAATACTGGGAATTTAATCAATATAGTTTATTTAAGTTCTAAAAATTTTACTTTTTACAATGTTTTTTAGTTTATTATCAAATAAAATAGGTATTCAGTTAGATACAATGAAAAATATTTGTTCTAAAATATTTCCCTGTAAAATTTTCCTTTTGTTCTAAAATATTTCCCTGTAAAATTTTCCTTTTTTTTTCGAGTTCGTGTACTAAGATTTTATCGAGAACTTGAAAAAAAAACATTGTTTTATCCAGAACATTGAAAAATAAAGTTAAATTTAATTGTATGTTGATAATATTGAATTAAAATATGTAGTTTAACATTAAATGAATCAAATTTATTGATAAAAAATTAAATTCAATTGGATTTTACTGGAAAAACGAGAAAATTGTTATCCAGAACTTCATTCGAACTCGAAAATTTTTGAATAAAAAAACACGACTATCGAGAACTTCAAAAAAACATTGTTTTATCCAGAACATTGAAAAATAAAGTTAAATTTGATTTTATTTGGATAACAGTGAACTAAAATGTGTAGTTTAACATTATATGTATCATATTTATTGATAAAACATTAAATTCTTTTGGATTTTACCGAAAAAACGAGAAAATTTGTATCCAACTGTTTGTATCAACCTCATTCGAATTCGAAAATTTTTCAATAAAAAACCTCGACTATTGAATACAAAAAGAAAATGATAAGTGCCATTGTTTGTATGCGTATAACATAAATACGTTGTGTTCAGCAAGCCCATATAAATTATCTACTATCGTGACTATTATTGTTAACTTACTAACTAAAACTATTTATTGACATTCATATATGAAATCTATTTAGTTTATGATAAACTGATAAACGAGTTACCAAACAAAAAGTGTATCTACTAGTATATAGTATGTCAATTTTTATCTTATTTACACATAATTAACTACAATTCACTATCTCACCTTATGAATTTGTCAATAAGTGATTTTGTATTATACTGAGGTAGGGCGTATTTACAAACAATAACGAAATAAGTTTTTCATATGAGATAAAGTACCTTCAATTATTTTATATATTGGTGTTGTTTATGTTATACATATTGCAAAATTTTAGCACACATTAATCGGTTACCTGTCAATATATTTTGTGTATGTACCAAATTATAAATGTAATGTTTGCTATGTAATATTATACACAAAAATTTCAATTAGTACGCGGTTATCTATAGAGTGTATATAGATGCATAGAGACAAGCTGCACCACATATATTTTTAATTTTAAATCGGATATGGTTGGAAATTTTAACACTAAAATTAAAGGAAATGCCGTTATTTTGTAATTTAAACTTGATTGATAGTTGGCTGGAACTGAACTTTTCAAGCTTTTATAACCGCAAATTCGTGTTATGTTCGCTTGTTGGTTTGTGTTTTTCAAGTTTGCTTATATCAAACATTTTAACAAAACCAGAAATTCTGCATGTTGTCTCTAATTCTATAATTTCGCTGTGCAGCGGAAAGCCATACTATATAAAATCTTGAAAGTAAACCTTGTACACTATTTTATTTGCTGTTTATTTTCAGGGATCTATTTTTTTAAATTTAATCAAACAAATAATATGACATAACCTAACGTCATTATATAGAGGAGTTGAATAACTCAGTTTCGTTTTGCATTCGGTTGCCAACTCTCTGATTCGCTTCGCCCGGAGCATGGCAAAAAAAATGTAATCATTATTTTTTTTTTGAATTTTATAAATTGAAACACAATTATTCTGGTTCTGCGTCACTCTCTTATTGTGATATTTTCCCTATTAAAAATTTAAATTTTGATCGTTTCGAATGTTAGTCATTTGTCAAATTTCTAACAAACACTAGAGTGTTTAACAGAAGTAAAGTGACAAAATCAAAACAATATATATAAAATCTTTATACTGATATTAGTACACGAATAAACAACAAAAGTATTAAAATTGAAAATTGTTTGAATAAAAAAAAATAACGTTTATTCTTATCACATTAGTTACAAAAAGTTTTTTAATCCATTTATCACATAAATAATACATAAAAATTGTTTGTACGTAAAAATATAAAAAATAGTTTTATACATACGAGTATAATCAAGAAATAATATAAATAAGTTATTATATCACTTTTTAAAATTATAATTTGATTGGCATTGGGCTTTTTGTACAAGTTTTACCGGTTCTGGCGCTTTTTCGTATGAGATAAAGTACCTTCAATTATTTTATATATTGGTGTTGTTTATGTTATACATATTGCAAAATTTTAGCACACATTAATCGGTTACCTGTCAATATATTTTGTGTATGTACCAAATTATAAATGTAATGTTTGCTATGTAATATTATACACAAAAATTTCAATTAGTACGCGGTTATCTATAGAGTGTATATAGATGCATAGAGACAAGCTGCACCACATATATTTTTAATTTTAAATCGGATATGGTTGGAAATTTTAACACTAAAATTAAAGGAAATGCCGTTATTTTGTAATTTAAACTTGATTGATAGTTGGCTGGAACTGAACTTTTCAAGCTTTTATAACCGCAAATTCGTGTTATGTTCGCTTGTTGGTTTGTGTTTTTCAAGTTTGCTTATATCAAACATTTTAACAAAACCAGAAATTCTGCATGTTGTCTCTAATTCTATAATTTCGCTGTGCAGCGGAAAGCCATACTATATAAAATCTTGAAAGTAAACCTTGTACACTATTTTATTTGCTGTTTATTTTCAGGGATCTATTTTTTTAAATTTAATCAAACAAATAATATGACATAACCTAACGTCATTATATAGAGGAGTTGAATAACTCAGTTTCGTTTTGCATTCGGTTGCCAACTCTCTGATTCGCTTCGCCCGGAGCATGGCAAAAAAAATGTAATCATTATTTTTTTTTTGAATTTTATAAATTGAAACACAATTATTCTGGTTCTGCGTCACTCTCTTATTGTGATATTTTCCCTATTAAAAATTTAAATTTTGATCGTTTCGAATGTTAGTCATTTGTCAAATTTCTAACAAACACTAGAGTGTTTAACAGAAGTAAAGTGACAAAATCAAAACAATATATATAAAATCTTTATACTGATATTAGTACACGAATAAACAACAAAAGTATTAAAATTGAAAATTGTTTGAATAAAAAAAAATAACGTTTATTCTTATCACATTAGTTACAAAAAGTTTTTTAATCCATTTATCACATAAATAATACATAAAAATTGTTTGTACGTAAAAATATAAAAAATAGTTTTATACATACGAGTATAATCAAGAAATAATATAAATAAGTTATTATATCACTTTTTAAAATTATAATTTGATTGGCATTGAGCTTTTTGTACAAGTTTTACCGGTTCTGGCGCATTTAAAAACTTTAAAAATTGCAGACAGTTATCATATCATAATATATACGAATATATAATTCTGCTTTGACCAGCTGTACTCGTGTTCTATTGCGGCCATCTCTACAAACTGATTCTATAATAGAGAAAATTCTCTCCACGCACGCATTACTAATGGGAATGCTTAAAGCCTTAGATACAATGGCTTTCGTATCAATTAAATTATCTAATTTTTGGAATGTTGCAACCCATAACCCTTCGGTAGAGGTTTTCTTCGTTCTTTCAAATATCCAGTAGTTTATTGATGTCATTAATCTCATCATGCAGCCGATCTTCATCAATATTTAATATTTTGCCTCCTTTACAGGTATCATCGAAATTTAATATTTTTTGCGTCATCAAAACTAAAAATCTGTTTTATGTATTTTAACTCCTCTGAATAAGCTACCTTAGCTTCTGATATAAATTTGGTTTGTTTATGTGATTATAAATATTTAATGCAATTTCGGAGTTTGGCACCAAAAAAATTGTCGTTTATTTGCGTATCTATAATTTATAATTAAAATGTTGCATTACGCCGTCCAGTTCAGTAGACGTAACGTTATTTTTTCCAAAACTAAAATCGACTCACACAAAATATTCGGGAAATGTGAGACAAAATATATGAATAAAGCACGTTTATGGTTGGTTTCGTCAAATCATCCACAATTTTGTTTTCCTGTTCTTTAAATACATTCCATTATTCAATTATAGACTTTTCTAGCGTCAAATTATCAAAAACTAATCGTCGTTTGAGTTTTTGAACTTTAATAATATGACAACTAAATTGAAAAGTAACTTCGCGGGGAAACTTTTGGTTAACCGCCCGTTAGCCATTAGTTAGAAACAAGTTCACAAAGAATGAATACTCGAGTCCGCTTCTAGGACTTATTTATATCTCAATATCACATAAAATGATATAGGCATGCACTTATCTGTGAAGATTTAATTATGTTTTAATGTTAATTTGTTAATTAAGTGTTCGATTATCAGTCGAATCCAGTTAATCGCGAATTCCAATCTTATTTTAATGTTTTTGAATTTTCGTTAATTGTATTATTTAAATTTTCATCAATTTGGCTATACTTGATGCAATGCAATAAACTCAATTTAAACTGCGAAGAATGGTGTTGAAGAGGTTTTTAACGTACATATATAACAATTTCCCTTGATTCAAAAATTCAGAGAAAATAAAAACCACAGTAAATATCTGGGACTAGGTAGGTATCTATAGCTACAACAGCGGTGCAATGCGAGAGCGCTTCACGGGTACAATACCACAGCACTTCACGATAGTTAGAAATTTACAAATGCAGCTTAGAATCGTTCATTACATTTAGTTGTATTTACTGACTTTATAAGATCTATGATGGTCCCGGGATATGTATCATGTATCATCTGAGATATTAGACATTATATAGTACCATTTGTTCCATATTGGTGATAAATTCCGTCTTTAGCATGACAATGCAAGACCAACCAATATATCTTGTGCAAATATGAAGCGCGATTGACCGGGAACAAATAATTCGATTAATTTTCTTAGAGCCGAAGCCGTCGCTGTCAATCTGGATTCCCATAAATGGAGTACACGTGTTATTGATCGCGACTGATATACATTTTTTATTTTTTTGTTGTTTTCTTAAAATCCACCTCTCTGTCTATTGGCTATTTTTTGGTCCATTAAGAACAAAATAATTACTCTTTTTTGAAATTCGTTAGTATTTGTATACCGTATCTAAATAAATTATCTGCAATCAAGTGATTTTATTTGAATGAATAACTGTTCAAAAAATTCTGCGGAGTAATGGGAGGGTAGCGATTAGTACCACAACGCGGGAGAGTAGCGATTAGTACCACAACGCATAGGCCGCTCCTATAGTTCCAACATAATTAACGAATGACTATAATTAACGGATCCGCTCACCTGTGGGTGGACTGCATTAATTCGGAGCTCTTAATATTCGGTGGAACTGCCTTTTCGACCTTATTCGATTACTATATGGCGAGGCGAAGTCATGTCTGACGAACGGAAAGTGGCCGCGATATGCTACATCTTTACCGCTTGAAGTGTGAAAATTATCGCGGTATAGCTCTCATTTGCACAGCATACAAGTTACTGACCTATATTATATTGGATATAATCACTCCTATTGCGGAGAACTTAGCTGGTGACTATTAAGAGATGCCAGGTACTTGCATATGCAGGAATGAAGAAAATACTTGATCTGTTTGTAGAGTTTTCAGCTTCTGTTGGACTCCAGTAGCCTAATTCTATAACGAATAAGATAACGTGAAAACGCGAAAACGAGTACTTTACACGTTTTCACACCAAAATGGTATTCTATAACTTTACACCAAGATAAATTAAAAAATTTATCTTGTGTAGTTCGTTTTCACGGATAAAACTTTAAAATTTAAAACTAAAATTTCACGAAGAAGGCGGGCTAGTGCCGAACAAAAAAACCATGTTTGTCCTTGTTACTCTTTATATTATATTATGAAATGAAACACTAACAAAACGTCAAAGTGGTTTTAGACACGATAAAATTATTCAGCAAGTAAAAATTTACACGCTGACTACTTTGTTTTATAGAATACCATTTAATAATGGTATAAGAATAAGATAGAAATTGTGTAAATTTTTTTTGTGTAAACTTTTTCAATGTTTCGTTTTTTCACATTATCTTGTTTTTACAGAATTAGACCACTGGTCAATGAATCCAAAGCAAAATACATGATTTCTGATAGGGACAATGGCATACCAGATTTTAGTAGTGGTCACTACACGTGTGAAGGAGTGAGGAGGATCAAATATTTGGGCTTTCTTATCACTTATGATAACAGTATAGATGGCGATATTAAAGAGTGGCTCACAGCAGGCAGTCGTGGTTTGTATTGTCTAAGGCCAATGCTAAAATCTAAACACCTATATAAAGTGCCGTGAAGCTCAAGCTTTAGAAAGTTTGACGCTGACGGACAAGTAAGAGACATGGCTTCTTACATTTGAAAGAAGTCACGCGTGTGCCCAAAACGCGAAGTAGATGGTACATAAACTGAACTTTGTACAATATCGAGATCAAAGATTTGATGATCACGTTCGGCGTGCGGAACGAATTGTGCAGCGATCTCTGAAACGAGAGCTTCCATATGGTAGGCGCAGGTCATCGCAGGCGACGATGTCTCCATGGTGTAGAGAACGACTTGGCTTCTTCAGATTGTCTAGTATAAAGACCAGGCTCAGGATCGAAACCGATGGAGCTATGGTTATTGACTCAATAAGGAGCCAGTAATGACCTTTGAAAACTGTTTTAATAATGATAACGTTGGCATTTAATTTTTAATTTAAGCTGAATTGATTTTGTTGAATTGGGAGGTGTTGATCAATCTATTTGAATATATTCGTGCAAAGAAACTAGCGTTTTGTTGCTTCGTTATAAAATAGGATTCTAGAAAGATCATTCATCTGAAATTTAAGAATCATTGAAATATTCACTCTGAAATTTAAATCGCAGTTTATTTGTTGCAACTTATCAACATTTAATTCAACGTGGTTAATAAATTGCATTATCTTTAATAACTTATAATTCATAATATTTAAATCAAAAATTTGTTTTATTCTTTATATAGTTATATTTATTCGCTTGTTGTATACATTACACATATACATACATACATAATTAATTTTAAATTAATCATATATTAATGTTGCCATATTTATTTTATTCACTGTATATTACATAAAAACATAAAATAAAACAAAAGTTTTTTTAAAATTATTATAGTAAGCAACAAACTACACAAAAAGTGATAATAGGAAATATCCATATTAACTTAATTACTAAACTATAGTTTAAACCCAAGCTGAACGGATATTAAATACGAGTTATGCAATCGAATGTATGTTTAAGCAACTGCAATACTTATACAATTTTGATACACATTTTTATTTCGTTTTAAGTTATAATAAATAAACAGCCCAACAATTTTTTCTCTATCTTTATTCTCATCAATGCTACCAGTCGTTTATTGGTTAATAACACTTAACTAAATATGAGTTTCATAAAAATAAATAAAACAACTAATTTTTCGTGCAACATTAAAAACCCGTAAAACAACTACACAGAATTTTGGTGAATTATATCCAAAATTATATCCACACACATTATCAATAACTATTTTTACATACTGACTGGCTGGAACAGCGTTGCTGAGGCTCTAGCTCTAAAAACGAGATTAACAAGATTTTAAGTAATAGTGTTTTCAACTTTTGGAAATAGAAGTGCAATTCTAAGAATGTTTTGAATCTTTTTCACAACAAGAGATCCGATATATTCCAAAACCATCTATTGCCATAAGGATGGCAACCAACACTAATATAACATTATATATAAACGAACTACAAACTTGATTTATATTTTGTGAATTTAGTTCTTCTTACAAGTAAATAAATGTTTATAAAATATAAGACAGTTTCCAATTTTTGTGGTTTATCGACATTTTTGGATAATTAAATTCCCATTTTACTCCTATAATAATGATATAATATTGTATGTTTCAAATTTTAGCTGCTTTGGAAGCTCAAATAAATATAATATTAAATGGCGTTTTCATCTAAAGAATACAAAATTTTGGCGATGTTTTGAAATTTTAAATGACGAACTTGCATAGTACTAAATAAACATTATAATTTTAAAACCACAATGATTTATTACATCAAAATAAGAGATAGCTTTTATGTTTCTAAGTGATTTTTGTTCATAGCTTTTTCTGTTTTGTCCAAACTTAAATAAAGTGAATCACATATTCGTAAATGAGTAGTAGTAGTATATTTGAAATTTAATTTACCACAAAATATGACGAATTAATTTTAATAATAATAAATTATTTTGTTAATAATTTTATTTCTGTTCTCTCAATAATTTTTTGAGGTAGTTTTATTCTTTTCGTCTGAATCATCACTCGGAATCTGAATCCTCACTCGGAACGATTTTCCATATTTTCGTATTTCATCTATTCTATTGTGTCTTTGATTAAATTTCAGTTTGGAATATTCTAAGATCATGTGATCGTTATTCTATTCTTTGTTAATAAAAATAAAAACAAAAAATAACCACATTTGTAATAACACAGGGTGTTTCCAATTACTGGTATTGCATCTAAAAAGTGTAGAGTATTAAATTCTAAAGAAACAAATGTTCTAAGAAACCTTTTCAAATTCGTTACCGTTATAACGGATGAAATCTAAAATAGATCCTACACTATTTTGTTTTATTTTCTCAAAAACGAACTAATAAAATTGATTTTTCTTTCACTATTCAGCTCAGCATTCAATTTACTTTACCGTGAAAATTAGTTTTTGATACTGTTTGTCTGATAAAGTTACTAAAAATTAATCTAGTAGCAAATATATATATAAAATAATCTCATAGACATTTGATGTTTCTTATTAATTATTTAAAAACTGAGGTTATTAACATAACCTTTTATATTTTAATTGATAAACTCCATTTTTTAAACATAACAGTAAAATATGGAGAAAGAGTAATGAACTATTTTTTAAGTTATGAGTGGCTGTTTAAAAAATTTATTATTATTGTGTATAAAATTATTATCATACTGATATTTTAGTTAGTATCGAAAAAATTTCACAGCATGTTTGGCTAATTATTTAAAAAAAATTGTTTTAATTCTTTGGATGTGCATATGTATATGTATTAGATCAATAAATAATGGGAAATTACATAAATATTAAAAAAAAACTTGTGTGACTTGTGTGAAAACATAGGTCCGTACTCCCGACACGAAACTGCGACCGATAATGGTGAGAGAATGATGTACTTTGCGGTTGCTCATGATCTTAGAGTAGCAAGCACATTCTTCCCTCACAAACACATACATCTTGAGACATGGACACATCCTCGCGGAACTTCCCGCAGCCAAATTGACCATGTGTTAGTTTCTAAAGGACGGGCTCAGGTTGTGCAGGATGTGAGAACTTATCGGTCAGCAACCAAATACGTAGGCAGCGATCATCATTTGGTCGCTGCAAAGCTACGATGGAAGTTTTCGTACAAGTCTGGGAACACAGCGAAACGCATGGTACGTTTCGACTGTGAAGGTCTGATAAATGAAGATCAAAAGAAACGATATCAGGATATTGTCAGCGACAACATTAATGAAGCTAATTACCAGTCTGACTGCGTGAACTCTGTCTGGGGGGTACTGAAAACTTCGGTTGTCAGTGCTGCTCAACAGACTTTAGGTATAGTGAAAGTCAGACCCAAGAATGATTGGTTTGATGACGAGTGTCGTCTTGCAGTTGAGCAACAAAATATAGCCCATAATGAAGTGCAACAACGTCTCACAATCGCGAGGAAAAACAAGGCTGCTCTTGCAAGAAGGGCAGCTAAGCGGATTTGTAGACGGAAGAAGCGAGAATGGTGGAAGGCCGAGGTTCTGAAAGTACAACAACTCAGTAATGAGCGCAGTTCGCGTAATCTCTTTAAAGGAATTACTGGACTGAACCATACTTTCAGGCCTACGTCAACCGCCATTCGGGACCGGGATGGAAACCTCTGTGTCAACATCGACGCAGTACTTGACGCATGGAGTGGACACTTTACTGACCTGCTTGATGTCCATCATTCGTCACAGACTGTTGTTGAGCCACCTCTAATACAGACTGCGGAGATTTGCACTGAGGAGCCATCCCATGAGGAATTCACTAAAGCCATGCAGAGATTGAAACGAAACCGTGCACCTGGAGTGGACTGCATTAATTCGGAGCTCTTGATATTCGGAGGGGATACTTTGTTGAACTGTCTTTTCGACCTTATTCGATTAGTATGGCGAACCGAAGTTATGCCTGACGAATGGAAAGTGGCCGCGATATGCCCCATCTTCAAGAAGGGAGACCGCTTGAAGTGTGAGAATTATCGCGGTATAGCTCTCCTTTGCACAGCTTACAAGTTACTGTCATACATTGTATTGGATAGAATCACTCCTCTGGCGGAGGGCTTGGTTGGTGACTATCAAGGAGGATTTCGTCCGAATCGATCAGTCACCGATCAGGTCTTTTCGCTGCGGATGATTCTATCTAAATATTATGAGACATCCATCTCCGTACATCAGGTGTTCCTGGATTTCCGGCAGGCCTATGACTCGATCAATCGAGAGAGTCTATGGTCTGCCCTGGAATACCTAGGAATGCCAACAAAACTGGTACGACTATGTAGGATGACAGTGACGCAGTCTCAATGCTGTGTTAAAGTTGAGAACAGGCTATCGACAAGTTTTGTAGTTAACTCGGGTGTTCGGCAGGGAGATGCTCTGTCCCCGATACTCTTTAATCTCATGTTGGAGTACATCTTTCGTAAAACTGAAACACCGCAGCGTAACATCTTATATCGCCAGTCCAATCAGGTGCTTGCATATGCAGATGACATATGCGTGATTGGACTGAATAGCAACGGAGTGAAAGAAATACTTGATCCGCTTGTAGAGTTTTCAGCTTCTGTTGGACTTCAGATCAATGAGTCCAAAACGAAATACCTGATCTCTGGTTTTAGGGACAGTGGCACACCAGATTTTAGTAGTGGCCACCACACGTTTGAGGGAGTGAGGAGGTTCAAATATTTGGGTTCTATTATCACTCACGATAACAGTGTGGGTGAGGATATTAAAGTGCGGCTGGCAGCTGGCAGTCGTTCTCTGTATCCTCTAAGGCCACTGCTAAAATATAAACACTTATCAAGTGCCGTGAAGCTGAAGCTTTACAAAGCGTTGATCAGGCCCGTTGTTATGTTTGGATGTGAAAGTTGGGCGCTGACGGATGAATACGAGAGATGGCTCCTAACATTTGAGAGAAGAGTCATGCGTGTGATCTACGGCCCAAAACGCGAAATAGATGGTACCTACCGAGCTCTGTACAATATCGAGATCAGAGATCTGATGAAGATCCCCGATATTGTACATGAAATAAGATCTCAGCGAGTACGCTGGCTCGGTCACGTTCTGCGTGCTGATCCGGAACGAATTGTGCAGCGATCTCTGAAAGGAGAGCCACCATATGGTAGGCGCAGAGGTCGTTGCCGGCGACGATGGCTCCACGATGTAGAGAACGACTTGGCCTCTTCAGATTGTCTTAGACAGTATGAAGACCATGCTCAGGATCGAAACCGTTGGAGCCGGGTTGTTGACTCAGTAAGGGGCCAGTAATGGCCTTTAATACTGTTTATTATTATTATTTTATTAAAAAAAAAATAGTACATGATAAATTTTATGTTCTTACTGCTAACGAAGAAGACAGTCGAAAATGAACAATGGAAACAATCGAAATAGTACGAATTTAGCAAAACGAACACAAAACAAAGTCGATCGATTTCAATAGTAGCGGCCCAGATAAATAACACAATGTGTTATTGGAAATACATAGTAGTGAACTTTTTACTGGAGAGCTATTTCTGATTATTAAATTCAAAATCTTAATCTCCTATCTATTAAATAGGAATCTTAATCTTTCGAATTCGCATCGTATTCTGAAATAGCCCCCGTAATCGATCACACAATTTTATTGGTTTTTGTTTGTGTGAATCTGGGAATTTCAACCCAAGAAATTGTTGTTTCCCGTTAAATATATTTATTTATTTATTCATAAAAATTGTATAAACATTAAGCCCAGAAAACTCATAAAAGAAGGAAATCTAATTTTACATACAATTAATGAAGTAATTACATACATAAATATAACTAAATTAATAATAAAAAAAATAAAAAAAAATATGTTTGGTTATTTAAAATAGTTTAAATAAATTTGTTTGGTTTTTTACTAAAATTAAGTTGTGTTGTGTTTATTTTTATATACAATTAATTTTATGAACTGAACAAAAAATTCACTTTTTACTCGAAAGACACTATTGGAAATGCAAGGGAATCAAAAATATTATACTGTTTCAATCTATATTTGTTCTGTGGATTTTATTAAGCAATCCGATGAAAACTGATATAAATGTAAAGTACAATTCAATTAAATAAAACTCAATTTCAAATTAATATATTAATCTAATTTTTTGTTTATTTAATTAATTTTTTTTTTACAAATATAGTTTTACTACTTTAGTTTCTTTTTAATAATTATAATTTATTTTTCAACTTTTGAAAACAAATTTTTTTTTCATAATATATGAAAAAGGAAATTTCAAATTTAACGGTTTATATTGTAATTTGTTTAACAGGGTTTGTTTTATAATTAATTATATATTTATTTGTTCATATTTTTTTTATACAAAACTTAAAAGTTAATAATAATTAAAAATTAAATTTACTTTTGATTTAAATGATTTAATATACATAATTTGTTTATTTACAGGATGGAACGAATCTTGATTTTTTTATGTTTTGGCTGTTAATACATCTAATATAATTTTATAAATAATTAACCACCCTGTAATTATTTTTTTTATATAGGTATATTATTCTTTATATTTAAGTGGTGATTGAGGCACCTATTATATTAGCAAAAGTCTTTGTAATTTAATTGATGAATAAATAAAGGAACTTAAATTTTTTCCAATTCGAGTCTCGAGCAGCAGAGAGCAAGTATTCTAAAAACAATATCCATAAAAAATCAAAATAAAACACAAGTTCCAAACATAAATACATCTCTATCGTAATGTTGGTGTTTAAATTTTATAATTAATTAAATATTTAGTAGATCAACAATTTACGCAAATTTAATTTATTTAATAACAAAATAATTGTAAAAATAATATTTAATATAATTTACAACCAGTCTATATTTTACTTTAGTTATTTATTTGATTAATTAATTTGTCTTTTTGTTGAGAGGCTTGAAATCGAGCGTGGTTAATTTGAAATTCATAATTACTTACCCAGAAATTAATCAATTTAAGCTGTCTAAAACCGTAGTTGATTTATTTACACAACATTAAAATAAAAAATATATTATTTAATAATTAATTTCTTGTAATTTGATTAGTTTTTATCGATTTCAAATAAACTAAATAAATTAGAAAGCTAATACATACTTTTTTGAATATATAATTAATACATTATTCTTTTAATTTTATATAATTATTTATTTTTTATTCCTACAATATTTTATTTGTCGTATAGCATTAATTATGTATACATATATTATATATAATCAAATATATCTAAGACCAACAAATAATTTAAAAAATAAAAACAACTATTTTTACGAAAAAAAATGTATTTAATAAAAGAACCATAATTAAATTAGAAATCGATTATATTATATCAACCTCTACCGACTTATCATTCACCCTACAAAAAAATTGTAAATAAATTGCAACCAAATAATTTCGTCAAACTATTCAAATAAATAAATAAAATTAAAAAAAATAATTTTCTTACTTAATAACTAAAGATTCTTTTAAATGTCGGACCATATGCGAACCAATATCTCGTACATCCGGCCATTGGCGTATTACAAAGATTGTCATAAATATGAAAAATAGAGTTGTCAATACTCGTACTCGAGTCTTTAGGAATGGCATTATAATACCCGCTGCGGTTGCAACTAATAGCAGTACTACCTGAAGCACGGTTAATACTACGTTGATTAGTTTGACAACTAAGGCACGAGCATTTGAATTGTCGATTCCTTCAATTGGTACATATTGCTGTTGTGATAGGTGCTCCATTTTAGATATCTGTGAAAAAAATTAAATTAAGTTAACTAAATTTAAATTTGGTGTTACAAAAGAAGTTTTTCAAAATTCGCAATATTTTTACGGAATTATTAAAATGACCAAAAAGCATATAAAATTAGTGTGATTCGCTATTTTTTCAAAAATTTATTTACTTAATTGCCATATTAATTTGAAAAATAGGAAACCGAATCGAATAGTTTGGTTGTAACTTAAATTTTTGAATGCTTGCTTCTTATGATAGGTTTACTCTGCGACTTATAAATTTACTAACTTATAAATTTAATAAATTTACCAAGCGTTTCTATATGGATACATACATATTATGCATGTCCGACCTCCGATGAACGTTAGAACACCAGGACTGAGACTGAAGCGGGGAATAGTTGTAGATTATCGTAAGTATTTTATTTAGAAGTAAAATAAGATCTGCATGAACACAAGAGAGAAATGAAAGGAAATACAATTCTAGTTAGTTAGACAAATTTAAGATTCTGGTAAGAAAACATCGAAACAACAAAGAATACAAGATTTTGGCGATGTTTTGAAATTTACTAAATAAACAATATAATTTTAAAACCACAATGATTAATTCGCCTCGTGAACTTCGTGAACATTTGATCCAGATTTTTGGAATAGATTACGTGTTTCGGCTATATCCTATTCATGAAAAATCGATTTGTGTAACATTTATGCGATTGATTTGTTTCTAAAAAAAATTTAGGAAAATTTTGATTTAAGATTTTAAAATGCCATGGTGGATAGTGGCAGCCACCACCATCGACAAGCGATTTGAAATGAAATTACATTTCAAATCGCTTGTTGATGGTGGTTGGTTCTCTGACCGTCAATCTAATAATCTAGACGTTTAGAGGTGTTGGTTTAGCTCAACTCAAGACGACTGGAAAAATAGGAGCAATATATTTCAGCACCTTGGACCTACGCAACGATTTTTTCCACGTGCCAATAACCAGAGATTAATTGAGTACACGTACTTCGTCATACCATTCGGCCAGTATAAATTCTCCCTGCTCCTTTTAGCCTGTGTAATTAACCGGTTGTGTTTCAGAGGTTTGTGGATAATATTTCCGATTAATTGATGAAGACGAGAATAGTGCGTGTGTGTATATGGAAGATGTTAAAATGCCGCCTATTTCTGAGAACAAGCGGGTGAGCAGGTTGAAGCGTGTCCTGGATCTTGGACAGGTGAATGGTCTCCAAATCAAATGGCTAAAGGGCAATAGTACATAAAAGAGATAGATACTTGGCCCAAAGTAACGATTTCAACTCGAGCAATACTTATCGGACAGGCACAGCTTATTGCTCATAAACCGTTTACTATAAACGTGCCAAACTAAGTAATGGGACACATTAAATAAAAGAATCATACAAATTCATTACCGTTTATATTCATGCAACATCATGCAACCGTACTATAAGATGGCTTATCATTCATAGACAGATACCTTTTGCCATTTCCTTACTGAAGGTAGATGCTAAACTAAAAAATAGCATTATTAATTGTGTGTGGTAATAGACTAGAATGAATTTTTCATAAACTAATATTGATTAGACTGATCTAGTGTTTAGAATAAGAATACTTCTGACTTGGTTATTACCGCATTAGTTTTAGCATGAACTCATGATAAATATCATATTTAATTCAGGATAGAAACTAAGCGCAACTTATAATTAAAAACTTTTAATTTTCTTATATAGTAGGCTTTTTATCGATATCTCCATTCTCCAGAAGTGAACAAATATTAATACAAGTATTAATCATTTCCACACCATACAAACATACCAAAAAACCTACTATAAAAATTATTTGTTTTATTTTTTTTTTTAAATTTAAAACAAAGATAAAAACTCTCTCTTGTAGCATCCGTCCAACAGCAAAAATCTAAAAATTTCAATTGTGGAATTAGTGGAAATAAAAATAAATCTTCATGGTCCTTCGAGCCGGATCACGCGTTGACCGGTAAATCTGCATTACATCCACTAAACAAATTTTTTTTTAATACGCTCAAAAAGAACAAAAAATCATCTACCATTATATAATACACGTGGTGTACGTGTAACCTAGCCATTATGTGCAGTTGGCTCAACAGTGATAAGTGATTTGATTGTGCGTCCATACCGGAGTGTTAAAATTCATCTGCCTACAAAACATTGAAAAAAGAACTATTTATTGCTGTAGCCGAAATATAAAGTGTTAGTGCGGCTGTGATCAATGATTGCTATTCGACGATAAATTAATACCTATGTCATTGAATAATTACATATAGAAGGTGACACTTCCAAATTAGCAGCGACATATGAGCATGGCGTCAACAATCTTTACTAAATTATATTAAAGTGCCTTTGCTTTTTTTTTTTTTTTTATTATTGCTAGGTTCCTGTGATACGAAAAACCATATAAAAAAAAAATATTTTTTCATTTCTTACTACTTTATATTTATATATATGTAGTGTATACTCAAACCTTTAATTTCAATTTATCTAAGATACCTCTGCTGGCAGCGCTATAACAATTTATTTTTTTTAGTGTCATTTCTATATGTAATTATTCAATGCCTATGTATTAGAGTAACGCGTTTTGTGTGTAATTCTGCTAAATTGTTCGTGAACATCTGTTGTAATATTATTAATTGCTGAAAATATTGGAACTGTGCTGGTTTACAATATTACTGTTATTATCGTGCTACAAAATAACTGATGCTGATTTAAAATCATTGAAGAAACAACGAATAAGTAACAAGAATAAATTAATCACAATCAACAAATATCAGAGAGAAAAGGTAGATATAAATACACCCCTAGAAAATGTAAAAGCAAAATTAGCTCGTGTGGAACAATTAATGTCTGAGTTCACAACCATTGAAGCTCGTATTTTTGCATTAAGCGATACCGATCAATCTGATGATGGTAACGAGGAAGAATATTATAGTACAATAGCCGGTTTGAACTCGTTGATTCGCAAACTTTCCCTCCAGGAGGGACAGTCATTTGGCCATCATAATTCTGCCACTACTGTTGGTGATACGTCAGAGGTAAAATTGCCTAAACTGAGAATACTAAAATTCAAGGGTGATATCACAGAATGGCAAACATTCTATGATATGTTAATGTCAACTATCCATAATCCAACCAGACTTTCACCCGTGTAGAAATTTCAACATTTAAATCTTGCGTTGGAAGATGTTGCATTTTTGTTGCGCCGTGACAGAAACCATAATTGGTTTATGTGCACTAAATAAATTAAAGGTGCGATACGATCGAAAACGGCATGCCATAAACTCATTTATTAAAATATTCATCGATCAACCAAGTTTTAGTAATGGATCCGTAGGTGCCTTGAAGAAATTCATGGATACGTCAGATGATGTTATACGAGGCCTT
Organism: Tipula unca; assembly: GCA_951394425.1. Taxonomy (NCBI): domain Eukaryota; kingdom Metazoa; phylum Arthropoda; class Insecta; order Diptera; family Tipulidae; genus Tipula; species Tipula unca. The sequence goes on from OX596381.1 coordinate 223,151,811, forward strand.
AAAGCACTGGGAGAAATAGCTGAAACACGTGACCCCTGGCTTATATACTTACTATTGCAGAAAATTGATGATTAATCGAAAGCAGCTTGGGCAGAATACTCGGTTGATATGGAAGAACCAAAAATTACTGATTTTTTTTCATCCCTACAACGTAGAATCGATACATTGGAGTCCGTAACCACAGTTGTTCTACGTAAATTGAATACTGAAGCTAGAGGTCACGTAGAAATTCACAAAGCCGATCATAATATGACGAAGTGCTGCTAATACGCGCAACAAAACTAACTCATCACATTGTACATTATGTTCCAGTACAGATCATTGGGTGCTAAATTTCTAGGTTTGTGTTGATGGATGTGGCAAAGCGCTTAGAATATGTTAAGGAGAATCGGCGCTGTTACAACTGCTTAAGTCAAAATCATTCAGTAACTATTTGCCCAGTATTAGCACGCTGTAACAAGTGTTGGAGGCAATATCATACATTACTACACATAATGAATGGAACTCAAGAAGTCAATCCATCAAGTACCATCCCCACTGATGGCAGTTCAGGTAATGCAGATAAAGACCAGCCAGTTAGTGCACATTGTTGTTCAAAATTAGTATCAAGAAGTGTAATTTTGCCCACTGCGATTGCAAAGGTAATAACGAAGCGAGGAGATTTCAGAAAATGTCGTATACTTCTGGATTCTAGATCACAATTAAGTTTATCACTGAGGCGTGTGCAAATAAATTGGGTCTTTCTAGAAAGACCTCTGATGTACAAATAAGCGGTTTAGGGCACTCACAAGGTCAAATAACTAATGGTATCGTGTCGCTGAGAATAAAAGGCGATAAATCCAAGATGCATCACGTGGCAGCTTATATATTGGAACAAAATACTTCACACTTACCCAATTATAATTAGCATCTACCACATTTGGAATCATTAAGGTCGATAAAGCTTGCGGACCTGACATTTTTCAAGCCAAGTAAAATCGATATTATGTTGAGAGCAGATCGTTTTTTTTCGATTTTGCGGTGTGATCAGGTAGAGATCGACAATTCACAACTAATTTTGCATGACACGGTGTTTGGGTTATGTTGTTGCTGGCAAACAAGCACCAATTTGCTCAACTGAGTGCTTATCAATAATGGCTTCGATCGATGCTAAAGAAGACTTCAACCTGACTGAATTTATGGCCCGATTTTGGGAGACTGAATCAATTCAATCTAAAGCGTCACTCCGTTCTCAGGAAGAGGAACGTTGCGAAAAACATTTTAATCAGCATACAGTTATCAATGCATAAGGAATATTTATTGTCAGTTTACCCTTCAAAAAATCACCAGTTCAGTTGGGCGATTCATTGCAGATGGCAAAAAAACGGTTTATTTAGAAAACAGATTCGCACGAAATAAACAATTTTATGCCGCAGTTCATGAGTGAATATTTGTCATTAAATCATATGTTTCCGGTACCCGAAGAACCATTGACTAAGCACGCTTATTATTTGCCGCATCACGGAGTATTTCGTCAATCTGAATCTGGTTCAAAAATACGAGTTGCCTTTGAATCCGCAAAGACAACGTCGGGATTGTCACTAAATCAATGCCTAGCAGCCGGATCAACCAACCAATCGTCATTATTTACCATTGTATTGTGGTTTTGTATTTTCCACTGACGTGGAGAAAATGTACCGCCAGGTCTTGGTGTCTGATGATCAAAAGATTTTATGGCGAAAATATCCTTCAGAACAAATACGACATTACAAACTTGCTACGGTAACGTATGGGTTAGCTTCCGCACCATACTTAGCGATTAGAACAATGCAAGAAATTGCGGATTCAATACAGAGGAAACATCCGGAGTGTGCACGCGGAATTTCTGAAGATATGTATGTTGATGATGTAATGCCGCGAGAAGAAATCTGTAAACGTATTTAGTTTATATTGGAATCCAGACACTGATGATTTACAATTTATTTGCAACTTGCCTCACCATGATTTTCTCACGAAACGAACCGTATTATCTGATACAAGCCGCTTTTTTGATCCAATGGCTTGGCAGTTGTAATTGCAAATTTTTTTTGCAACAGTTATGGTGAAGTAATTTGCAATGGGACGATCTATTGTCCGCAAATCTGCTGACCGCAGAAATACGCGCTGGTTTCCAAACTGTCGATGAAATAAGTATTCCAAGATATATTGGCACTGACAGTAATTATAAGATCGAAATGCATGGGTTTTGCGATTATGGATTACTGCGAAAACCAGAGTTTGACCGGTGAAACAATTAATGCTTCCGCGGCTGGAACTTCAATGTGCTGTTTTGCTGTCAAAATTAATGAGCATTGTGTCGAGTCAATCGAGAATTTCAATTACACGTAAATATGCATGTACTGATTCTCAAATAGTGCTGGATTGGCTTCGCAGTCATCCCAAACGCTGGACTACATTTGTCGGAAACAGGACAGCAGAAATTTTTAGCACAATGTCACGTGATTGTTGGAATCATGTCTCATCTGAAGAGAATCCTGCCGATTGCGCATCTCGAGGAATGTTACCACGATTACTTAAGCAACATAATTTATGGTGGAATGGGCCCTACTGGGTGAAACTGACAAGAGAACATTGGCCAAAGCAACGTTCTGATTATCACAACCGTGATGAAGAAGAGTTATCCACGCATACATGTTCACTGGGGCTTGATAACCAGTGGTTTGATAACATAATTGATCAATGTTCATTATTTGGAAAGCTGCAACGTCAGCTTTGTTACATTTACCGATTTATTGAAAATACGCGAAAGCCTAAAGAGTTGCGAGTCCAAGCCAGTTTCCTACGACGACAAGAGTTATTGGCTTCGTTGCGGTTTATTTGTCTGTACGACCATAGTTTTTTCAACCCGAAATAAATTGTCTAAAAAGCAAACGAGAGATAATAATAATAGATGAATATGGATTGTTACGAGTTGGTGGTCGGCAGCAAAGTAATCTGCCCGACGACACAAAACATCCTATTAATGCACCGTAACTCAAAAAATAAATATTTATCGTGGTCAACAAATCCTACATATTCATATTTGTGTGCCTCGCAATAAAAGCAGTACACATCGAATTGGTGGGAGATATGACCAGCGAATTATTCATTGCAATGTTGCACCGATTTGTCGCTCGAAGAGGAATGCCACCTGACATATATAGCGACAACGGAACCAACTTTGTTGGAGCTAATAAGAAGGTACTAAAATAAAACTAAATTTACAAAATTGATCACTGAGACGAGTGGTTTAGCAAGTTATGCATCACAAATGCACATCAATTGGCATTTTATTCCACCACAAGCACCTCATTTTGGTGGTATATGGAAATCTGCAATCAAAAGTACAAAATTCCATTTACATCGTGTCATCGGGGCCTCAATTCTAACGATGGAAGAAATGATTACGTTGCTCACTGAGATAGAAGGTATTCTCAATAGTCGACCGCTTTGTGCTTCTATTGAACCAGATGTGGAAATTTTGACACGTTTCAAGCAAGTGGCTTTCATGTCTAATTAGACATGATAATTTGAAGATTCCTGAAGAAGACATTTCGGGAGTAAAATTATCGCACTTTACGAGGTGGCAAATGGTGCAACGTTTGTCACAGAGCTTTTGGAAACGCTGGCAGTTTGAGTATTTAACTACATTAAATCAGCGTTGCAAATGGAATACAATTTCGCAACTGGTAGCTGTTGATGACGTTGTCATGATCAAAGATAGCATTGCACATAAATGTCAATGGATGATGAGAAGAGTAACATCCGTGATTCCTGGAACTGATGGAATTATTCGCGTAGCAATAATTAAAACCAATTTAGAATTAAAGCGAGCAGTCCATTCACTATGTGTTTTGCCAGTGACTAAGCCTGATTCCAATTGCGACAATACAAATAAACATCACTCAGAGCTTAACGTTAATTAATGCGATATTACATCCAAGGCTTAACGTTAATTAATGCGATATTACATCCAAGTTAATTTGATGAATTAATAGGGGGAGAATGAACAAATATTAATACAAGTATTAATCATTTCCACACCATACAAACATAACAAAAAACTTGTGCGCTTTAGTGGATATAAAAATAAATGTTCAAGAAGGAACTGTTAAAATTATTGTTCTATAGAATTGTTATGACGGAAACAATTAATCTAGCATTTCTGGTTATTTCATACAGTTTACTGTACAAAAATTATTTTCCCATGTTGATTTTTTGAATTCCTGGTGGTGGGATGATGTAGCATTACTATCTTTGATATTCGATAGACGTTTGTACCTCCTTTTTTAAGAACAAATTTGTGAGCTATTTCGTTTATTCAACTATGTTTTTACAGTATATTCAGTATGAATATATTTGCATGTATCTCTTTTCCCTCATTCATTAGCTATCTAAAATAAGAAAATTGGTGATATTTTATTGAATGCATTTATAGAAATAGAATCAAGCAGGCCGTGCTCACATTAGAAATTGCTTAATTGAATGCGAAATAGCGTATCATTTTGTTCTTGGAAAAAGAGACACAAACGTCTATCGAATATCAAAAATGGTGATGTTACAACATCCCGCCTCAGATTTAAAATTAGTTTATGTCAGTGTCAAAGGATTTTAATGGGCAACGCGTTTGATATTTCATTCTTCATATGAGTTGCGGTAAAAACTCTGCTGAGCGCCGATATATTAAAAGTTGGAAAAAAACCATTCTCGTATATCGGCACAAATTGCAACATAAATATTTTCAACAAAATGTAAGTAAATTGATAGCCAATTCACCAATTCATAAGAATTTGTATATAAACGTTGAATTTTGCATATGATTTGTACTCACCCTTGTCTGGCATATGTCTAACAATTCGTTAATATCACGTAATCGTTCATCACTTTGATATTGAACTTTTTCCTCCATATCGGCCATTGTCTGTTTTAAATTTTCGATTTCATTTTGATGTAATTCCGTCAAATCATTGATTTGCTCCTCTAATCGCTCCGCCCGATATCGTTCTGTTTCTAATGCTAATGCTATATCAGTCACTTCTTTTTGTGCAGCCTGTGAAATAAAAACAATATACTTTCTATACACCACAAATCAGCATACTAAACTGCTCACCTCTAATCTTTCTATTTTCTCTTTCAACTTATCATTTTCTTCTCTCCGTAATTGTAGCTCCGCTAATATCATTTTTAAATTTAAAAATTCACCAATCTGATTTTTATCCGAATTTCTGTAATAATTACAAAAATTATATTGATTAGATTACATATTATTCAGTGTTAAAACATATCGAACAACCAAATCAAAATATTGTAAAAAAAAATAGTGTGGAAAAATCAACTAATATTATCTATAAACGGGTGATAAATAAAAATTGGCCATAATAGTGTTGCACAGTTGGCATATCCAGCGCAATGAGTGAGAGAGACTCTTACCGCTTTAGTGTGATTTTCATCAAATGTTCTTTTGTATTCAGTGAGACCTCAATGCGCTGGATATGCCCAGTATAAGCACGATACATATTTTGATGACTAGTAATGAAATCGTTTCTTTTTTGTTCATTACTTAAATATTATATGTAAGTATATTGTATACAATAAGTATATTGTAGGATATATAATTTTGTCAAATCGTACAAGCTTCTATTATATATTAGTATATTATTTATATAACATGTATATTATTCGTGTAATTTATATATATGGATTAACTATACAAAAAACGGTCATTATTTTGGATACTATACAATAAATCAGCAACTTAAGTGTCACACAATTTTTATGAGTTTTTGAAGTGTTAACTTTCAGATCGGACATTTAGTTCAAGAGATCGGTATTTTAACTATTTTGTGAGAGAACTTGTGATTAATCTTTGGTGATGGACGAGGCACCGAGCCATTTCACGGCAAAATATGTCCTTCATAATATTATTCTAAAAAGATCCATAAAAAATATCATAACATACAAAAACAAGTAATGAAGATAAAACCTACTTACATGTAAAGAAATCTATTGTTTCGCTGACAATAACTTGTTTATGATTGACAGTAATAAATCGTATAAATTGATTTTGGATATGTTTGGACAATTTTTGGTTTTGCGAAATGTCATTTAAGGATAGTTCATTCTGTTTCGTGTAGTTTTTGTGATTTACTATCGGTTTATCGTATAACAATTCAGTAAACATAATTTATCGTCTGGACAGTTTATTGTGTACAATTTGCCGTATAGAAAATTTATTGTATGACAGTTTATTGTATAATAATTTACCGTATGGACAAATCATCGTATAACGTATAGTTTTTTAATAATTTAGCTAGTGTGTCGGATTTAATGATGAAATTTGATTTGTTTGTTTTAATTCAATGGAATAAAACTTTTCGTGAAGCCAATGTTGGTGAAATTTGGGTTGTTTGAAGGAAATGGAATTATTTTCATCCATTGAACCATGCTTGAAATTGATTACATTTTGTGTAATAATGAATTATGAAAAATATGTCTTAAAAATGTATTCTTTAAATAACATTGTATACTATCTTAATTACTATTTATATATACACAAATATATACATATATATATATGTATATATATATATATATATATAATAATAATAATAAACAGTATTAAAGGCCATTACTGGCCCCTTACTGAGTCAACAACCTGGCTCCAACGGTTTCGATCCTGAGCATGGTCTTCATACTGTCTAAGACACTCTGAAGAGGCCAAGTCGTTCTCTACATCGTGGAGCCATCGTCGCCGGCAACGACCTCTGCGCCTACCATATGGTGGCTCTCCTTTCAGAGATCGCTGCACAATTCGTTCCGGATCAGCACGCAGAACGTGACCGAGCCAGCGTACTCGCTGAGATCTTATTTCATGTACAATATCGGGGATCTTCATCAGATCTCTGATCTCGATATTGTACAGAGCTCGGTAGGTACCATCTATTTCGCGTTTTGGGCCGTAGATCACACGCATGACTCTTCTCTCAAATGTTAGGAGCCATCTCTCGTATTCATCCGTCAGCGCCCAACTTTCACATCCAAACATAACAACGGGCCTGATCAACGCTTTGTAAAGCTTCAGCTTCACGGTACTTGATAAGTGTTTAGATTTTAGCAGTGGCCTTAGAGGATACAAAGAACGACTGCCAGCTGCCAGCCGCACTTTAATATCCTCACCCACACTATTATCGTGAGTGATAAGAGAACCCAAATATTTGAACCTCCTCACTCCCTCAAACGTGTGGTGGCCACTACTAAAATCTGGTGTGCCACTGTCCCTAAAACAAGAGATCAGGTATTTCGTTTTGGACTCATTGATCTGAAGTCCAACTGAAGCTGAAAACTCTACAAGCGGATCAAGTATTTCTTTCACTCCGTTGCTATTCAGTCCAATCACGCATATGTCATCTGCATATGCAAGCACCTGATTGGACTGGCTATATAAGATGTTACGCTGCGGTGTTTCAGTTTTACGAAAGATGTACTCCAACATGAGATTAAAGAGTATCGGGGACAGAGCATCTCCCTGCCGAACACCCGAGTTAACTACAAAACTTGTCGATAGCCTGTTCTCAACTTTAACACAGCATTGAGACTGCGTCACTGTCATCCTACATAGTCGTACCAGTTTTGTTGGCATTCCTAGGTATTCCAGGGCAGACCATAAACTCTCTCGATTGATCGAGTCATAGGCCTGCCGGAAATCCAGGAACACCTGATGTACGGGGATGGATGTCTCATAATATTTAGATAGAATCATCCGCAGCGAAAAGACCTGATCGGTGACTGATCGATTCGGACGAAATCCTCCTTGATAGTCACCAACCAAGCCCTCCGCTAGAGGAGTGATTCTATCCAATACAATGTATGACAGTAACTTGTAAGCTGTGCAAAGGAGAGCTATACCGCGATAATTCTCACACTTCAAGCGGTCTCCCTTCTTGAAGATGGGGCATATCGCGGCCACTTTCCATTCGTCAGGCATAACTTCGGTTCGCCATACTAATCGAATAAGGTCGAAAAGACAGTTCCACAAAGTATCCCCTCCGAATATCAAGAGCTCCGAATTAATGCAGTCCACTCCAGGTGCACGGTTTCGTTTCAATCTCTGCATGGCTTTAGTGAATTCCTCATGGGATGGCTCCTCAGTGCAAATCTCCGCAGTCTGTATTAGAGGTGGCTCAACAACAGTCTGTGACGCATGATGGACATCAAGCAGGTCAGTAAAGTGTCCACTCCATGCGTCAAGTACTGCGTCGATGTTGACACAGAGGTTTCCATCCCGGTCCCGAATGGCGGTTGACGTAGGCCTGAAAGTATGGTTCAGTCCAGTAATTCCTTTAAAGAAATTACGCGAACTGCGCTCATTACTGAGTTGTTGTACTTTCAGAACCTCGGCCTTCCACCATTCTCGCTTCTTCCGTCTACAAATCCGCTTAGCTGCCCTTCTTGCAAGAGCAGCCTTGTTTTTCCTCGCGATTGTGAGACGTTGTTGCACTTCATTATGGGCTATATTTTGTTGCTCAACTGCAAGACGACACTCGTCATCAAACCAATCATTCTTGGGTCTGACTTTCACTATACCTAAAGTCTGTTGAGCAGCACTGACACCCGAAGTTTTCAGTACCCCCCAGACAGAGTTCACGCAGTCAGACTGGTAATTAGCTTCATTAATGTTGTCGCTGACAAGATCCTGATATCGTTTCTTTTGATCTTCATTTATCAGACCTTCACAGTCGAAACGTACCATGCGTTTCGCTGTGTTCCCAGACTTGTACGAAAACTTCCATCGTAGCTTTGCAGCGACCAAATGATGATCGCTGCCTACGTATTTGGTTGCTGACCGATAAGTTCTCACATCCTGCACAACCTGAGCCCGTCCTTTAGAAACTAACACATGGTCAATTTGGCTCCGGGAAGTTCCGCGAGGATGTGTCCATGTCTCAAGATGTATGTGTTTGTGAGGGAAGAATGTGCTTGCTACTCTAAGATCATGAGCAACCGCAAAGTACATCATTCTCTCACCATTATCGGTCGCAGTTTCGTGTCGGGAGTACGGACCTATGTTTTCACACAAGTCGGTCTGATTTCTGCCAGCTCTAGCATTAAAGTCCCCAATTACCATTCTAACATCGTGTTCGGGTATAGATCCCATCAGATCGTCCAAGTCATTGTAAAATGAGTCTTTATCTTGGGGCTGGCTGACTTCTGTGGGCGCATGTACACAAATTATCGACAGGTTAGCTAACTTCATGCGCAAGCGAAGCTTACACAATCGGTTATTGACTGCTTGGAAATCCAAAACAGCCTTCTTTACCTGCGGCCCAAGAAGAAATCCAGCTCCAAGATTTCCGAGGTCATCTCCACTGTAGAACAACGTATAGCCCTGGGACACATGGTCTCCACTTTTAGGCCAGCGAGTTTCTTGAAGAGCAACGAGTTCCAGCCGATACTCCTTCATGCACGTGATTAGGCCCTCTAACGCTCCTGGTTTCCTTAGTGATTGCACGTTCCACGTGCCGATCCTAAATCTCGTGTCCGGGTACTTGAGCGGGGGTCCGGTGTCGTTTTGGCGGTATCCATTTTTCTTTTTGTTGACTTTATAAACACTATATTTTTTTTACGGATGCGGGTCGTCAGCCCAGCGATCCAACCGTTAAGTCGCCTCCTACGACAAGCAAAGGGTACTGTGGTGGTATTCTTGGGAAACATGTTCGTGCAATTTTGCTTTACGAGACATGTGAGTGCCCCCCGACCACAGGGGCCAATATATACAGTGTTGCGCAAAACTTAAGCAACTTGTGCTCCATTATCATTTAAAATACTTTAATTCTGTTTTACTGTTTTTTATATATTTTTATAAAACATTAGTTTACAGTTATTTATTCCTTTATATATAATGCTCACAAATATAACCTAAAAAATTAAGTAACAGTTAATTTTCATTATAAAAAAAAAAAAAAATTGAAATATTCATTATAATTGGTTGTGCAAAACCAAAGCAACTTATTAATATTTAGTGTAATAACCTTTATTTCGTATTACTGCCGCACATCTGCGGGACATTGATTCAATGAGGTTTGAAACTATAGTCATTGGTATATTTTCCCACCTTTCGCTTGAAGTTATCATAAGCTCTGCCTTGTTGCGATGGCGTTTACTACCTACTCTTCGTTTTAGAATCCCGAAGAAGTTTTCAATGGGATTCAAGAGTGGTGATTGCGCCGGCCAATCCAGGACATGAATCCCATTAGCTGAAATCCACTCTTTAACCAGTTTCGATGTGTGTTTCGGGTCGTTATCGTGTTGAAACACCCATCGAAGGGGCATTTCCCATTCCGCATAAGGTAACACCTGTGTTTTCAAAATACTTTTATAAATGAATCGATCCATTTTTACGATGAAATCGTAAACTGAGCTGAGACCTTGAGCCGAAAAACACGTCCACACCATTGCATTGCCGCCTGCGTGCTTAACTGTACCTTTACAGTAGCAAGGATTCAGGCGTTGTTCTTTCATTCGCCTAACATGACACTTCCCATCCGAATTTAATAAGTTAAACTTAGACTCATCGCTGAACAACACTGTTTTCCATTTATTTATTGTCCAATTAAGGCGGATTCTAACTTAAACTTTGCTAGAACCCACTGAAGATAAATTAAAAATGTGTTACAATGGAGTCAAATGTCTACAAACCGTTTTAGGACGTGCCTCTTGGTAAGAACTGGTTTCTTGCAAGGAGAAAAACTCTTCAAATTGTTTTCTATTGTGATATTATAATTATTTTCAATGGTGTGGACGTGTTTTTCGGCCCAAGGTATCGGCCCATTTTACGAGATAACTGAAAAAACGAATCGATTCGTTTATAAAAAGATTTTAGAAACACAGGTGGTACCTTATGCGGAATGGGAAATGCCCCTTCGATGGGTGTTTCAACACGATAACGACCCGAAACACACATCGAAACTGGTTAAAAAGTGGATTTCAGCTAATGGGATTCATGTCCTGGATTGGCCGGCGCAATCACCACTCTTGAATCCCATTGAAAACTTCTTCGGGATTCTAAAACGAAGAGTAGGTAGTAAACGCCATCGCAACAAGGCAGAGCTTATGATAACTTCAAGCGAAAGGTGGGAAAATATACCAATGACTATAGTTTCAAACCTCATTGAATCAATGTCCCGCAGATGTGCGGCAGTAATACGAAATAAAGGTTATTACACTAAATATTAATAAGTTGCTTTGGTTTTGCACAACCAATTATAATGAATATTTCAATTTTTTTTTTTTTTTTATAATGAAAATTAACTGTTACTTAATTTTTTAGGTTATATTTGTGAGCATTATATATAAAGGAATAAATAACTGTAAACTAATGTTTTATAAAAATATATAAAAAACAGTAAAACAGAATTAAAGTATTTTAAATGATAATGGAGCACAAGTTGCTTAAGTTTTGCGCAACACTGTATATATATATATATATATATATATATATATATATATATATATATATATATATATATATATATATATATATATACGTATATATATATATATATATATATATATATATATATATATATATATATATATATATATATATATATATACGTATATATATATATATATATATATATATATATATATATATATATATATATATATATATATATATATATATATATATATATATATATATATAAATTTACTATATTTAGTGTACTAAGTGTTACTAATTGTAATTACATGTTTTTATCGATAAAAAACGCCCAATTTTTTATTTTTCATATGGTAAATTAACTAACTAATTTTTAATATTCATGTTTATGTAAATATCTTTTAATATTATGAACAATATTTAAAGAAATCAACCCACATAATTAATTTGAAGTGAGTAGATGAAACAGATTTCGGAAAACCCAAAGCAATACCATATCTTAAAAATTTAATACAGTGGTCCTTTCCTTTCAAACAAAACTCCGAACCAGGCTTGAAATTGATTACATTTTGTGTAATAATGAATTATGAAAAATATGTCTTAAAAATGTATTCTTTAAATAACATTGTATACTATCTTAATTACTATTTATATATACACAAATATATACATATATACATACATATATATATATATATATATATATATATATATATATATATATATATATATATATATATATATATATATATATATATATATATATATATATATATATATATATATATACGTATATATATATATATATATATATATATATATATATATATATATATATATATATATATATATATACGTATATATATATATATATATATATATATATATATATATATATATATATATATATATATATATATATATATATATATATATATATATATATAATATATATATATATACCGGGTGTTTTTTTTAAACTGAGACGATCAAATATCTCGAAAAATAGCCACTCTACGGAAAAAATGTCCATAATCAAAATTTAATCATACCGCGGGGGAAATACATTAGTGCAAAAAAAAAAGTCCCTCCACCCCCGCTTTGTAGGTGGGGCGGGGGTAACTTTTAAACTAAGATAGGAAGCCATATTTTTTATTGCAGATGCGGATTCTACGACTAAAAGTACGTATGATTTGAATAAAATATTTTGTTCGGTTCATGATAGATGGCGTTGCAATCGACGAAATTCAATTTTTTCAATTTCTCCTTCTTAGAACACACGCATTCGATTCTGCAATACGTTTGAAATAAAAAACATCACGTTTTCATTGGAAATACTCGAAATTCGTCATCAAAACAATTTATTCAGTTTTGTAAATCTAAATAAGTGTTCAAAATTAATTTCAAGTTTTATTATTAAATTTCAAAAATACAAAATTCAGGCCATCATTTTGAACATATATATATATATATATATATATATATATATATATATATATATATATATATATATATATATATATATATATATATATATATATATATATATATATATATATATATATATATATATATATATATATATATATATATATGTTATATATATATATATATATATATATATATATATATATATATATATATATATATATATATATATATATATATAAATTTACTATATTTAGTGTACTAAGTGTTACTAATTGTAATTACATGTTTTTATTGATAAAAAACGCCCAATTTTTTATTTTTCATATGGTAAATTAACTAACTAATTTTTAATATTCATGTTTATGTAAATATCTTTTAATATTATGAACAATATTTAAAGAAATCAACCCACATAATTAATTTGAAGTGAGTAGATGAAACAGATTTCGGAAAACCCAAAGCAATACCATATCTTAAAAATTTAATACAGTGGTCCTTTCCTTTCAAACAAAACTCCTTTAATCCAATTACAACTTTAATCTTTATTGCCCCCAATCCAGTTTTTTCACAGGATTTACATTTGTTTTGCGTTTAAAAAACCAATAACATACCAAATATCATCACAAAAATATCATAACATACAATGAAAAAAGTTAAATGAAGAAAAATCATTTCGGTTAAGAAATGGCCTAGTTCCATTTATATTGGTCATATTCCAGAACTTCCGCCAACAATTATTTTGGTATCCCAAATCGAATTTCATCATTAAATCCGAAACATACATAAAAACCAATCTATTATACTATAAATTGGGCATACGATAAATTGTTTTTGAATATAATACCATTATACATTTTTTTAAAAACTATTAAACTAAACTTCTATTTTGTTTTATACGTGATGAGACGTGTTCTTTTCATTCGAGTAGAAAAAAAATATTAAAATTATAATTCATCTCCAATTTTAAGTAGAGTTAATTATAGTGAAGTTAATTCAGATTAATAGAATAATGAATGGTAAGGGTTAGGTGGATATTATAGCTAAGCATTTCTACCTCATGAAAAACCGAAAATTCACCATGGTTAAATTTTCCAGTAGGAAAACACCCAAAACAACATTAGACAGTAGCAAAATAGTTGTTCGAAATATGAAAATTCGGTAATTGAACTGACCAAATTTAAGCCCCGACCTCAATCCCATTGAACATTTGTGAAACGAGCTGGACGGATGCATCAGAATTATTTTAGTAAAGCACAATTGATTAATGCCTTAAGCGATGCATGTAAGAGAATATTAATTATATAATATTAAAGAGAAACTGATTAAATTGGTGGATTCGAAGTAGCAAAGACTTATCATTATTATCGCTTCAAAAGGATATCCCATTTTATATTAATTATTTTTATGCATAAAATAATTAATTTAATATTATATTTTTTTACAAAATGAATTAAATGGTTTTATTGTTCAAGTAAAAATACTTTTGAACGCTAGTGTACATATAACGTATGCCGGCACTCAGGTATGTATAAAATATCAATAATTATTTTATTAAAGTATGTATAATTATAAACTTTTTAAACAAAACATTTAAACGTCAAATTGGGATAGCGTACTCAATTCAACATTTATCCGCTACGTGAAACCTACGAGTATGATCCTCCAATTGTCAATAACAAAATTATTAAACGTCCAACTTGTAAGCTTGCTTAATTTTTAATTTTCTGCAAGATGGAATTCATGATACTCCATAACCATCAAATACGAAATAAGGAAAATTTCCTAACATTGTACGTAATAAGGAAAATTTCCTAACATTGTACGTAATAAGGAAAATTTTATACTATTGAACGTAATAAGGAAAATTTCTTAACTATATGAATTAATCACCTCGAGCCCTAATGATTTATAATATACGAATGAATCAGTCATGTATGACACATGACTAATGTCATTCGTAAGTTGTTATATATAAATTGTAATCCTACAGTTACTGAGACCACTTGGCCTGATTTTTCCATATAATTTTTAATTGCCACAAAATCGATCATTGTTAAGAATGAATTAAGAATTAGGATTAAGAATGCATTAGGAAATCATAACTCTTGATTTTTTTTTGATATTTCTAACAATATACAGTTACACCCATTTGCTTGAAGGATTCAATGAGATTTTAGAAGAATATTTTACATTATAAAAATTATGAATTTTAGAATTTTATTAATTTTCGTTATACATTTTATACGTCATAATTTCTTTATATAGAATTTAGTGAAATTAGCAAATTAAGAAAAATATTGATTATTTAGAGACTTATGAATAGTTCTACTTTTATTAGAAAAAAAACGATCTGCAATTTACGATTTCAAATATAATGCAGATTCTTTATACAGAATATTTTTATAGACTACAAACTGAAAAGATTTTAATGAAATCGAATTTTCAACCTCTATGACTAATGGAATACGCAAATAACAATTTACAAGATGAGGTTAAACAAAATATCAACCACTTACTTGCTGGTTGAAATGCCTTCTTGTAGTTTATTTTTCGAAAATAACCGAAAATAATTACGGTCGACTTTATGTTGTAGCATGATTTGCAATAATACGTCTTTTTATAACAAATTTTCAATTACATATACAATTTGTAAAACATTTATAAAAATTATGCTTTAAAAAAAATAAATAAGTAATTGAAATCTTAATATACAAACTACCATAACTAATAAAATTTCATCGATAACTGAATAAATATTAAATAAATTTTCCGTAATTTTGATAACCTTTGCTCTTTTCATTGTGATTATAGCTTAAATTAACAGTATTATCTATGTAATGACAGCGGCAGCTCTAATATACATACGTAATCACATGCAAAAAAAAACTATGTGTACGACACGCCAGACGCATTATCAATAAATTGTGCTTTATGATGTTATTATCTAGGCAAAATAACTAGTTTTATGATGGTATTTATCCACAAGTATAATGGTGTAAATTTGATGTTTTTTACATATTTCATTTTTCAATTAAATAAAAGTTTATTCTGAAAATCATATAAAATTTGGTTTGTTAGCCCGTTTTACAATACTTCAATAAAATCGTCACATTTTACATTTTTACATTAATTCAACAACATTATTTGTAAAAGAAACTGTGAAGACGCCAACATATTTTATAAATAATTTATATATTTTAAGATTATGTCGATGAACATTGAATTTACTTGTGATTGCTGAATTAATTTCAATGAATTTTTTAATAATGAACTTTAAATCCATTAATTGTTTGAATACTTGTGATATTTTGATGTACATATGTTATTTAAATCCCATTTTTGATTTTATATACTAGTTATTAACTTTTAATATTTTAGTTTAAATTTAGACTTTTTATTTAATTTATGAAGAGATTTAATATAAAATTTTAGTTTAAAATTTAATTCATATAGACATGTGTAATAAATTATGTAATTAAATCCTGATTTAATTGTAGCTTTTTATATTTCCTTACATAAAACCAATAAATTTGTATTATTATAAACGACAATAAGACATGTTAAGAGAAACAACCATTTTACTTATTACTACCATAATGTTAGTTACGGAAGAGAACCACCAAACATGTCAGTAAACACGACTTTCAAACTTGTTACTAAAAACGACCACCGAAATCTTTTCTGTCCAATACACTTAAATTAAGATTCCTAGATGTGTCTTATAATCGATAGCATCTTAGAATCGCAGAAATCCAGTAAGTAATGATGTACACACACATTACAAACGTTGCTTTTAATTGTAAACATTTGTTACATAACAGGAGATTACAATGCAGTTCCAAAGAAGAAATTATATTGCATAATTATTATAAATGGAAAAAAACTCTTGATAAAAAATGTCACAATATTAAAAAAAACTTGTATGAAAGATCTTGGATTAGGGGGCTCGATCACGTCGAATTTCCAAATTTTGATAAATGCATATCGAAATGTATAAAGAAGCCGTATGTACTGAAAACAAGCATTAATTCAATAATATAAAAATATGACAAAAACATAATTTAAAAACATTTATGATGTCAGTATTTACAATTATTAATTAAAACAGTTTTAAAGGCCATTACTGGCCCCTTACTGCGTCAACAATTTGGCTCCAGCGATTTCGATCCTGAGCATGGTCTTCATACTGTCAAAAGACAATCTGAAGAGGCCAAGTCGTTCTCTACACCGTGGAGCCATCGTCGCCTGCAACGACCTCTGCGCCTACAATATGGTGGCTCTCCTTTCAGAGATCGCTGCCCAATTCGTTCCGGATCAGCACGCAGAACGTGACCGAGCCAGCGTACTCGCTGTGATCTTACTTCATGTACAATATCAGGGATCTTCATCAGATCTCTGATCTCGACATTGTACAGAGCTCGGTATGTACCATCTATTTCGCGTTTTGGGCCGTAAATCACACGCATGATTCTTCTCTCAAATGTTAGGAGCCATCTCTCGTACTCATCCGTCAGCGCCTAACTTTCACATCCAAACATAACAACGAGCCTGATCAACGCTTGGTAAAGCTTCAGCTTCACGGCACTTGATAACTGTTTAGATTTTAGCAGTGGCCTTAGAGGATACAAAGAACGACTGCCAGCTGCGAGCCGCACTTTAATATCCTCACCCACACTGTTATCGTGAGTGATAAGAGAACCCAAAAATTTGAACCTCCTCACTTCCTCAAACGTGTGGTGGCCACTACTAAAATCTGGTGTGCCATTGTCCCTAAAACCAGAGATCAGGTATTTCGTTTTGGACTCATTGATCTGAAGTCCAACTGAAGGTGAAAACTCTACAAGCGGATCAAGTATTTCTTTCACTCCGTTGCTATTCAGTTCAATCACGCATATGTCATCTGCATATGCAAGCACCTGATTGGACTGGCGATATAAGATGTTACGCTACGGTGTTTCAGTTTTACGAAAGATGTACTCCAACATGAGATTAAAGAGTATCGGGGACAGAGCATCTCACTGCCGAACACCCGAGTTAACTACAAAAATTGTCGATAGCCTGTTCTCAACTTTAACACAGCATTGAGACTGCGTCACTGTCATCCTACATAGTCGTACCAGTTTTGTTGGCATTCCTAGGTATTCCAGGGCAAACCACAAACTCTCTCGATTGATCGAGTCATAGGCCTGCCAGAAATCCAGGAACACCTGATGTACGGGGATGGATGTCTCATAATATTTAGATAGAATCATCCGCAGCGAAAAGACCTGATCGGTGACTGATCGATTCGAACGAAATCCTCCTTGATAATCACCAACCAAGCCCTCCGCTAGAGGAGTGATTCTATCCAATACAATGTATGACAGTAACTTGTATGCTGTGCAAAGGAGAGCTATACCGCGATAATTTTCACACTTCAAGCGGGCCTCCTTCTTGAATATGGGGCATATCGCGGCCACCTTCCAATCGTCAGGCATAACTTCGGTTCGCCATACTAATCGAATAAGGTCGAAAAGACAGTTCCACAAAGTATCCCCTCCGAATATCAAGAGCTCCGAATTAATGAGTCCAGTTCAGGTGCACGGTTTCGTTTCAATCTCTGCATGGCTTTAGTGAATTCCTCATGGGATGGCTCCTCAGTGCAAATCTCCGCAGTCTGTATTAGTCTGTGACGCATGATGGACATCAAGCAGGTCAGTAAAGTGTCCACTCCATGCGTCAAGTACTGCGTCGATGTTGACACAGAGGTTTCCATCCCGGTCCCGAATGGCGGTTAAGGTAGGCCTGAAAGTATGGTGCAGTCCAGTAATTCCTTTAAAGAAATTACGCGAACTGCGCTCATTGCTGAGTTGTACTTTCAGAACCTCTGTCTTCCACCATTCTCGCTTCTTCCGTCTACAAATCCGCTTAGCTGCCCTTCTTGCAAGACTAGCCTTGTTTTTCCTCGCGATTGTGAGACGTTGTTGCACTTCATTATGGGCTATATTTTGTTGCTCAACGACACTTGTCATCAAACCAATCATTCTTGGGTCTGACTTTCACTATACCTAAAGTCTGTTGAGCAGCACTGACAACCGAAGTTTTCAGTACCTCCCAGACAGAGTTCACGCAGTCAGACTGGTAATTAGCTTCATCAATGTTGTCGCTGACAAGATTCTGATATCGTTTCTTTTGATCTTCATTTATCAGACCTTCACAGTCGAAACGTACCATGCGTTTCGCTGATAATAATTAACTAATAATTTACACTTATTAGTCAGAAATTAATTATCAAAAGTATAATGTGTACTCCTTTTGATATCAAATTTCGAATATTGAATAACTTATTAAATATTATTATGGAGGATTTTTAATAAACAGTTTCAAATTTCAAAGTTTGGTTTTCAAAGAGTTCAAGATCAAAATGGAAAAGTACCACCACAGTAACGAAAAAACTTTCGATTTATGGCTTTAATAATACATTTTAATATAATATCACATTACCGATTCTAATTAATAAATTCCACAATATGGTCGGTGATTGTATTTTTGATGATAGCAAAAAATGATCACTTTATAAATTTTCCGTAATTTTGATAACCTTTGCTCTTTTCATTGTGATTATAGCTTAAATTAACAGTATTATCTATGTAATGACAGCGGCAGCTCTAATATACATACGTAATCACATGCAAAAAAAAACTATGTGTACGACACGCCAGACGCATTATCAATAAATTGTGCTTTATGATGTTATTATCTAGGCAAAATAACTAGTTTTATGATGGTATTTATCCACAAGTATAATGGTGTAAATTTGATGTTTTTTACATATTTCATTTTTCAATTAAATAAAAGTTTATTCTGAAAATCATATAAAATTTGGTTTGTTAGCCCGTTTTACAATACTTCAATAAAATCGTCACATTTTACATTTTTACATTAATTCAACAACATTATTTGTAAAAGAAACTGTGAAGACGCCAACATATTTTATAAATAATTTATATATTTTAAGATTATGTCGATGAACATTGAATTTACTTGTGATTGCTGAATTAATTTCAATGAATTTTTTAATAATGAACTTTAAATCCATTAATTGTTTGAATACTTGTGATATTTTGATGTACATATGTTATTTAAATCCCATTTTTGATTTTATATACTAGTTATTAACTTTTAATATTTTAGTTTAAATTTAGACTTTTTATTTAATTTATGAAGAGATTTAATATAAAATTTTAGTTTAAAATTTAATTCATATAGACATGTGTAATAAATTATGTAATTAAATCCTGATTTAATTGTAGCTTTTTATATTTCCTTACATAAAACCAATAAATTTGTATTATTATAAACGACAATAAGACATGTTAAGAGAAACAACCATTTTACTTATTACTACCATAATGTTAGTTACGGAAGAGAACCACCAAACATGTCAGTAAACACGACTTTCAAACTTGTTACTAAAAACGACCACCGAAATCTTTTCTGTCCAATACACTTAAATTAAGATTCCTAGATGTGTCTTATAATCGATAGCATCTTAGAATCGCAGAAATCCAGTAAGTAATGATGTACACACACATTACAAACGTTGCTTTTAATTGTAAACATTTGTTACATAACAGGAGATTACAATGCAGTTCCAAAGAAGAAATTATATTGCATAATTATTATAAATGGAAAAAAACTCTTGATAAAAAATGTCACAATATTAAAAAAAACTTGTATGAAAGATCTTGGATTAGGGGGCTCGATCACGTCGAATTTCCAAATTTTGATAAATGCATATCGAAATGTATAAAGAAGCCGTATGTACTGAAAACAAGCATTAATTCAATAATATAAAAATATGACAAAAACATAATTTAAAAACATTTATGATGTCAGTATTTACAATTATTAATTAAAACAGTTTTAAAGGCCATTACTGGCCCCTTACTGCGTCAACAATTTGGCTCCAGCGATTTCGATCCTGAGCATGGTCTTCATACTGTCAAAAGACAATCTGAAGAGGCCAAGTCGTTCTCTACACCGTGGAGCCATCGTCGCCTGCAACGACCTCTGCGCCTACAATATGGTGGCTCTCCTTTCAGAGATCGCTGCCCAATTCGTTCCGGATCAGCACGCAGAACGTGACCGAGCCAGCGTACTCGCTGTGATCTTACTTCATGTACAATATCAGGGATCTTCATCAGATCTCTGATCTCGACATTGTACAGAGCTCGGTATGTACCATCTATTTCGCGTTTTGGGCCGTAAATCACACGCATGATTCTTCTCTCAAATGTTAGGAGCCATCTCTCGTACTCATCCGTCAGCGCCTAACTTTCACATCCAAACATAACAACGAGCCTGATCAACGCTTGGTAAAGCTTCAGCTTCACGGCACTTGATAACTGTTTAGATTTTAGCAGTGGCCTTAGAGGATACAAAGAACGACTGCCAGCTGCGAGCCGCACTTTAATATCCTCACCCACACTGTTATCGTGAGTGATAAGAGAACCCAAAAATTTGAACCTCCTCACTTCCTCAAACGTGTGGTGGCCACTACTAAAATCTGGTGTGCCATTGTCCCTAAAACCAGAGATCAGGTATTTCGTTTTGGACTCATTGATCTGAAGTCCAACTGAAGGTGAAAACTCTACAAGCGGATCAAGTATTTCTTTCACTCCGTTGCTATTCAGTTCAATCACGCATATGTCATCTGCATATGCAAGCACCTGATTGGACTGGCGATATAAGATGTTACGCTACGGTGTTTCAGTTTTACGAAAGATGTACTCCAACATGAGATTAAAGAGTATCGGGGACAGAGCATCTCACTGCCGAACACCCGAGTTAACTACAAAAATTGTCGATAGCCTGTTCTCAACTTTAACACAGCATTGAGACTGCGTCACTGTCATCCTACATAGTCGTACCAGTTTTGTTGGCATTCCTAGGTATTCCAGGGCAAACCACAAACTCTCTCGATTGATCGAGTCATAGGCCTGCCAGAAATCCAGGAACACCTGATGTACGGGGATGGATGTCTCATAATATTTAGATAGAATCATCCGCAGCGAAAAGACCTGATCGGTGACTGATCGATTCGAACGAAATCCTCCTTGATAATCACCAACCAAGCCCTCCGCTAGAGGAGTGATTCTATCCAATACAATGTATGACAGTAACTTGTATGCTGTGCAAAGGAGAGCTATACCGCGATAATTTTCACACTTCAAGCGGGCCTCCTTCTTGAATATGGGGCATATCGCGGCCACCTTCCAATCGTCAGGCATAACTTCGGTTCGCCATACTAATCGAATAAGGTCGAAAAGACAGTTCCACAAAGTATCCCCTCCGAATATCAAGAGCTCCGAATTAATGAGTCCAGTTCAGGTGCACGGTTTCGTTTCAATCTCTGCATGGCTTTAGTGAATTCCTCATGGGATGGCTCCTCAGTGCAAATCTCCGCAGTCTGTATTAGTCTGTGACGCATGATGGACATCAAGCAGGTCAGTAAAGTGTCCACTCCATGCGTCAAGTACTGCGTCGATGTTGACACAGAGGTTTCCATCCCGGTCCCGAATGGCGGTTAAGGTAGGCCTGAAAGTATGGTGCAGTCCAGTAATTCCTTTAAAGAAATTACGCGAACTGCGCTCATTGCTGAGTTGTACTTTCAGAACCTCTGTCTTCCACCATTCTCGCTTCTTCCGTCTACAAATCCGCTTAGCTGCCCTTCTTGCAAGACTAGCCTTGTTTTTCCTCGCGATTGTGAGACGTTGTTGCACTTCATTATGGGCTATATTTTGTTGCTCAACGACACTTGTCATCAAACCAATCATTCTTGGGTCTGACTTTCACTATACCTAAAGTCTGTTGAGCAGCACTGACAACCGAAGTTTTCAGTACCTCCCAGACAGAGTTCACGCAGTCAGACTGGTAATTAGCTTCATCAATGTTGTCGCTGACAAGATTCTGATATCGTTTCTTTTGATCTTCATTTATCAGACCTTCACAGTCGAAACGTACCATGCGTTTCGCTGATAATAATTAACTAATAATTTACACTTATTAGTCAGAAATTAATTATCAAAAGTATAATGTGTACTCCTTTTGATATCAAATTTCGAATATTGAATAACTTATTAAATATTATTATGGAGGATTTTTAATAAACAGTTTCAAATTTCAAAGTTTGGTTTTCAAAGAGTTCAAGATCAAAATGGAAAAGTACCACCACAGTAACGAAAAAACTTTCGATTTATGGCTTTAATAATACATTTTAATATAATATCACATTACCGATTCTAATTAATAAATTCCACAATATGGTCGGTGATTGTATTTTTGATGATAGCAAAAAATGATCACTTTATAAAATACCAGTTTAAGTCTTCACTCTGCGGTGACTATTTTTTGCTATCACTAAAATTACAATCACCGATCACCTTGTGTTATTCCATCACAGTAAACCAAGCACAAAAGAAGATTTTTAAAAGAAATGCATTGATTTTCGTTAAAAATTAATATTTCATTCCGAATACAATTCATAAATTCACTATGTTTGACATGAAATGAATTTTTAAATTGTAGGCATAATTTCTAAAATAATAATACATAATACATCATACATAAATAAAATGAAACATAAAATTAATAATTAATTAATAATTAACTTACCCTCCAGGCATACTGTCACTAGTAACACTACTACATTCACTTTCATGTTCACTATTGAATTTTCCGCTTCCACCACCCCCACCAGCACTGCCGCTTCCACCTCCACCAACTACATCTCCTATAGCCGGATTATTTGGTGTCGATGATCCACCAGCAACCTGTGTCATTTGTTGATGTATATCCATCATATTTGCTGCGTTTATTGTGTTCATTGCGTTGAGTTCAGGATCTGTATACCAGGCTTTAATTAAACTTTGTTTGTATTAATCTCGAAACATTCACCAAAACAACAAAATTTTAACAAAATAAGATAAGTATTTTTTTGTATAAAGATGGTGTTTTATGAATGCTTTTCAATTAAATCTTTTCTAAATAATTTTCTAAGATTTTCTAATATAGAAGCACAGAGTAGAAAACTTTAATTTATTTGCAAACAACCAAACAACCAAACAAACTAAAAATGTTTTTTGATGAATTAAAAAAGTTTGATTAGTAAATATTTTTTATTTTAATTTTGTTATCTCAAGCGGAAGGATTATTCGATAGATTTCAAAAATACATAGTATGATAAGATAGGAAATTTGAGCAAGCTTGTTTCAAAATTCTGTTCAACGTTTATACGGTGGCGTGATGAGATATGAGTTTGGTATAGGTACTAATAATTTCCCATCTTATCATAATGAATTATTGCAGAAGTGGAAGCAACTGTTTTTAGCCTTGAAACTAAATTTTAACTTTTATTAGTTAAAGATAGCCACTATAATCCAACACTTACTTGACAATTGATTTATATTATCAGCGCTTCCAAATTTATTTTTAATTAAATGAGCAAATTCTCTAGGTTTAGACATTACACTACCCGATAAACCTGTAATACCATCACGAATATTTCCTCCCACATTTCTGAAACCTTTACCGACGTCTCGCAATACTTCCCGCGGCTGTCGATGGCTTTGATTCTGTAGCTTACTACTATGCTGCAACTGCATATCCTTCACCCGTTTATTATACGAATCTAATTTCTTTTGAAGTTGGGATATCGTGTGTGCGCTTTTTTGATTCTTTTTTTCAAACACGGCTTTGATCCGTTGCAACTGCTGTTTATCAGCATTTGCCGCTAATTTCAGGTACTCATTCACATTATCATCACGAGCCGTTTGCTCTTTTCGCAATGATTCCTTGGTACATGCTATTTTTGTATTCAGCCGATCTAATGCTTGGCCACTATTAGAACGATGATGCGTGTGATGATGATGATGATGATGAGTTCGTTCGACTAATTGTGCCGTACTTCCACTTATCTGGCCATCAGCATCTTCGGACGTAAAAGATTGATAACCAACCTCGTCGGATAGACGAGAGTCATCAAATTGATCTAAATTATCGGTTGTCATTACTATTTCAGTAACATCAATTTCGCGAGCTTTATCTGATCCACGTTCTCGATCACGACTGCGCCTTCGTGTGGACGGACTTTGATTTTTAAAACGGATTATACCACCACCACTTGATGATGTGTTATCAATAGGTTCACGATCTTTGGACACTAAAGAAAAGAAAATTAAAAGTATGACATGAAGAATTCAAGCCACTACACAGTTACTTACTTTGAACAAATCGGGCAGGCGGTGGTGAACGACTTGCTGATTTACTAGAGCTTGCAGTCAATTGGGATTGCGCCACTTGTAATGTATCCATTATTTATTACTATCATTGCAATAAAATTAATTTATCTGGAATACAACAAAATGGTAAAATTAATTTAAAACATCCTATTCAACCCATCGTATATTTCACATTTCATTGATTCGTTAAATTTTGAAGCCTCGGCAAATTCTAGTCAAATTCAATCAAACTTACTTTCCCACTGAAAAATGAATGGCCTAAGTCATTTGAAGAAAATTCAAATTGTAGTCATTTGAAAATAATTTTTACAATTTTAAACAGGTTTAGTTGATAAATGTTTAGTATGTCTATTAATCTGAGAAATAATAATAAAAATTTTATTTTCCCATTAAGTTCGTTTCTGAGCTAAATTTCGAATGTAGAATTTGAAATTGTTTGTTTAGAACTCTTACCAAAACGGACCAACTTTAATAATAATAAAAATACAATTGAATTTCAGCACAATATTACCAATTACTTTGATGAGCTACTCAATCAATTGCGTATGTTTATTTAAGTTAAATTTAAATAATTTTTATGGGTTGTTTACGTAATAATATCCTAAGGTTGTCAGCGAATTGAAATGTAAATAGTTAATTATTTACTTACGTAAATTACTAAAGTAATTAGTCAACTGTAGTAAATAACTTACTATAAAAAAGGGATTTAAAATACTAAATAGAAACATTTTGTTTGACCTATAAAATTACTAAAATTAAAAAAAAATACTAGCTATTTTTGCCCTGAAACACACTATTCCACCCCATTTGTTTTAGTTTAGATTACACGGTATTTATTTTTCAATTTGCTTTTAGCTTAGTCTGAATGTATGGAAGTTGTATGTAAGTATACATGTAAGTTGAATATACGTTATTATAATTTCAGACCAAAGTATTCTAGTAGAATTGCGTTTAAGTTTAATTTTAATTAGAAACTTTATTAAATATTACTTAGCTAGGTAGTAGTATTTAATGAGATTTAATTTAAAAATACGATGGCAAAAAAAAATACACAATGATCTTAAGATTGTCATTGGACATGTGTTTGCCGGATAGGAGTCTATCATGTGAAAGATACTAAAGTATAGTGATCATTCCTCAGTA
Organism: Tipula unca; assembly: GCA_951394425.1. Lineage (NCBI taxonomy): Eukaryota > Metazoa > Arthropoda > Insecta > Diptera > Tipulidae > Tipula > Tipula unca. The sequence goes on from OX596381.1 coordinate 223,178,124, forward strand.
AATATTGTGTTCAACTTATATGATTGTGGATTTATCTTATTAAATTTAAACTTGCCTGGCTTGGAATGACACTTCTGCCAGATGGGTCGGTCCAATATTTATAAGGCTACAGAATTAATGTCCTTTCAGCGAACGTGTTAACAACACTTGGTTTAGTACACAATATTGTCGTACATGATTATGGCGGGAGATTGCAATAGAACAATTAAATAATACAACAATCGAATTTTAAATTCACAATTCAAATAAAATGTATTAAAATATCGAGTTTAACCGTTTTGAGTTATTAATGTCGACATACATGTATAAATAAAATATAATAAATTTTTATTTGAAAATAACTCACATCTTTCGTATATGAAATGTATTTAATGTATTTACTTACATTTTTCATCATCTCACGAATATTTCTATATACATACACATTATCTAATCAAATATCAAAAACATTGAGAACCTATTAATAGCGCTATAAATTAATTCGTTATCTATGTGGCCAAATTTTATCTCGAACATTACAAATATAAGTAAAATAAAAGTCATATGAAAACTAAAATTGACATGAACCCAGGATAGGCAATCATACAAACGATATTCATTTGAATTTTAAATCATTAAAATCGTTGCATATCTTACATATCTAAAAGAAATTATTACCTTAAATTTAATGTGTGTTTAAAAGTTTTATAATAAGCGTCGGTAGCGCAGTAGCCTTTGCTAAATAATAAAATTTTTAGTTAGACAAAATATAGAATATTTAATTTTATCGCGTGGTTTAAAGTTTTATATAAGACAACAATCAAAGGCAACCCGCCAGTATCCTCCCGCTTCTATCGAGTTTTAAATTTCTATACACTGATGGTGATTTTTTTAATTAGGGAGCTAAGCGACCGGCGTAGCAACCCGACACAGTGGTCTTTTTTAAATAATCAAAATAAATAGAAAAAAAAGATTAAATTTTCATTACGATTATCATTTTAATCAAAAGATTTTGGTGGTTATGTATGTATAATCACCGCTAAACGTAAATAATGTTAAAAAAATTATTATAAATATGTATTTACCGATGAAGTTATTTATTATTTTATATAATAACCGGTTATTTTGTATAATCACCGATTAATTATTTTGACCGTAACATATTATATACAACTAAATATATACTAATATCTACGAAAATAATATTGTCAGTATTCCCAACAACTTTCGGCTTAACGATCTTAACTCTTAAAAAAATATAAACTAAGAGCGTGGTTTGGTGAGCACCGATTACAATATATTTTTTTTCATCGAACCGACTAGTTGTATTTTAACATAAAAATTTAGTTTTGTAAAAATACTATTTTATCTGAACCCTACTTTGGTAAATAGAGCAACAATTATAATATAACATACAACATTTTTTTAAATGGAATAAAACAACCATATCCATACTTTGTGTATCTGCTATGCAAATTTTAATTCTTGCTTTGGTAAAAGATAAATCTAAAATATATCTTATTTCAATTTCACCAAAGCAATTGTAATTGAATAATTTCCATAAACTAGACTGGAATTACTAGTTGTGTGATTTATCTATGTATAGGAAAATTTTAATATTATGCCGGACAAAATACAATCTGATCAATTCAATGAAAATAGGGTGATTATTATGTGTATTATTATATTATATGTACACATTCTATAAATAATCTCGAGATTAAAATATAATTTTAAATTCAATTCAATTGTAAATTATTTTAACTGACAATTTACAAAAATCCTAACATCATATACTACCGAGTATGTATGTATTATTGGAGCAGTGTTGTGTGAAATTTCATGGATTACACTTACAAATGCCAATTTATTTGGGTAAATCACATACTTCATAAACTTTAGTTGATTATATTGAGAAAAAAAGGAATATTATAGTATGTATTCTAAATGTCAGATATTTCATAGTATCATAACTTAATCATTTTATTCGTCATTGTGTAAACGATCTATACAATAAAGATTTCGCATTTTAATCATCAAATCTAATCAGTATTTTTTAGTTGAATTTTAATCTGATAAGGTTTAATTATTTTTAAGTCATAATTGTTTTTATAGCCAGTTCCTTAACAATGCAGTTAAACTTTTGATTGTTTTGATACCTGGCACGAATATTATTGGGGTTCCTATTACCTTCTTCATTGTGAGTAGAAATGGCTGAATTAGTTTGTTTATTGTGGTAGTTGTATGCTGATGATATACTTTAACTCTCTGGTGGACTTCGTAAAATGTATGAATCTTTTTATAAATATGGTTGGCAATATAATTATTTATGACTTAAACTCTATGTCATTACCACCTTACACTACCGCAAGAACATTTCTTAGATAACACAGTACTTTTACTTAACAAATATGGTTCATTTTTTATTGAAATAAAATAAAAATAAAAATTACAACGCAAGATTTTTTGATTGCAATTGGTGGCACTGCGGTTTTTATAAACAGTTTTTGTTGTTATTATGTTTTTTAAGCACATTAAAATAAATTAATACAATATAAAATTAAGTGTAAATTTACATCAAACAAAATGTATTAAAAAGGCACATAAAAACTACATCGCATGTAGTTTTTGAAATGTGGCTTCACTAAATTGTACATTTTCCATTTCGGACACATCCACTGTATTTAATTCAACACAATTTATAAAATGGAACCCCAAAAATCATTGAATGCATTTGAAATCAGGAATCATTTTACTGTTTAATTTTATAATATATATTCGTGGATTAAGGATAATTATTAAAAATATTGAAAAATATCCATATAACATTTGCCAAAATATATATATATATATAACATTTGCCCATTTTTGAAATACATACCTCATTATTTTGTATGTATATACATATGTATGTAATATATGTAAGTAGTATAAAATTAAAAATTGGGAATCAAAATATTTAGCTCCTAAACCGAACAATTTTCTATTTATATACTATTATGAGAAGACCCATAATGAAATGTAAATAAATAAAATAAATAAGTTTCCATTTAATTTCTGATCGAAGAAAAATTAACATTTTTCAAATGAAAATACAAAATAGAGAAAAACCAACAGAGGAAAATTAATTATTAATGTATTATTATTTTTATAATAATTATTTATTTCTGTTTATTTATAGATTTATAACTTAAAGTATATAAGAGAAATGTATACTTGTATTTAAAAGAATAATTGCACAATTATTTGCTTACTACTTTCCCTTGGCCATTGTTTTTCTTTGCATACAACAGTTTTTAACCATTGTCTGAGTAAAGATATAAAATGAAAATGATACAATTTTGCCATTCAAACGTATTGCATTAATAATAGAAATTAATCCACTCGTAGTCATTTAATAATAAACTGCAAGTACGAAAATATTTACAAATTGTGATTATGTACGCTCAAAGATCATAAATCAACTTACAAAACGATAAGATGCATGCGGGGTAATTACGTTCAAATGTATACAATTTTTATGATATTTCTATAAATGCAATTGTATTTTCTGCACAAAATAACATTATAAATTCGACTTCCCACTTATGGTATTAATAATTTTTTAATTTAACAAATCAAAATATGATTTTATGTCCGGAAATGTTTGTGTTTATTTATATTACAATTGTTTATATAGCATAAATTTATAACACTTAATTTCTGAAAAAGAACAGAAAATTATATCAGGCCCCTAAATCCCGATTCACAGTATTTTAGTCTATAAATACTATTTATATTATATTGTGTTATATTTAGCCTATAATATTTAAAAAGATTAATTTATTGAAATATTAATTGTTATTATTAATTTTACTTATCTCACTGGCCTCTCCAAAATAACTAATCCTGAAATATCCAATTTCAATTTCATTTAACTATATTCTCGCTATTTTTACTAATGATACATAGTACGGCAACATATACCCAAACTTCCATCCCAGAAACATCAATTGACCATACCATAACTTGATATACAACCATCATTCAATTGACACCTTCAACTGATACATAACACCATTCAATTGACCACCAAACCCAAAAGAAACAAACGAGTCCACGCGAAATATATTAATATATTATATTAATATATCACAACAACCGCAATCGAATCGCAGTAGTCACATGGTATAGATTCTATGGATTTGTGTCAGTTTCATGACACAGAAAAACCGAAAACAACGATGTCTGTGTTATGCCATTTATCTAAAAGAAACTTTAATTATAATTGCTATTGTGATGTCAGATGTATGAGCCATTTATAACTCTTAACCATGTCTATTATTTATCTTTTCATTTAATAAGTAATCGTTAAAAAATCATGAAAATTCCTAAAATTTAATTCATAGAATCTTTTGTTTCATATTTCTCGATACCGACCCGACCCTCTTTGTTACTACTTTCATAAACTGAAATACAGCATTTTTTGCGAAAGTGATCTGAAATAAACGGTTTGTTCAATTTGATACCCTGTAGGTATATTCAGATGTATGGATTTATTTCGAAGAATGAGATTTTCGCAGTACGGTCCAATGGAATGAGAAAATAAATTTCACTTATGCGGAATGCAATGCCAAATTTACTCGTTCAACATCAAGAATGGAACGAAATTATTTAAATATTTATTGAAATAAAAGATTCTGGTTTTAAACATACACACGCAACATATAAAACCTCATAGGTAAGTTTTGTTTACAAATTCTAAACTATCAGATGAAATTGAAATTACAATTTACGTTGATAAATAATTTTCTGTGCTGATTTTCACCTGTTTTCACAATTTAAATTTTCAGGAATAAGTATATTTTGCCATCCAATTGGACTGATCGTAATAGTGAAAGGCCCTTTTCTGTATTACCTTTCGCAGACAGCAAACAGCATTCCGGATTCAGAAATCCAAAAAACCATCTTGCTATCAGAACATTATTTTTCGGTGTCAATATATCATTCCGTGTTATTGAGTTGGTTGAATTTTCAGACTTAATGAATTTACTACGACCGAGATACTCGTCTCCTTCGCGATATAGCCTCTCTTTGAATATATTAAACGAGTTTCCAATGAAACTGTACCCAAAACAAGAGGTACTGTAGGGGGAAATTCAGCGGTTATCATTGATGGGTGGAAAAATCCAAGCTCATATGATCAGATCGTCACGAAATTTAACACCACTATCTACGTTCCTTACGCAATATATAATATATTTCTATCGATGAATTGAAAGCGGCAATCGAATTGCAGATTGAATTAAAAAATCTCATCTGCGATATGATCCAAAATTATCAAAGTTTGAATTGTGAATGCTGGAAAAATTTGCTAGTACCGCACACAGCAAAGTGCGCGTGGGGCAAAGAA